>CM038602.1:6089595-6140069 GCA_021533255.1 Ceriops tagal
GGAAGAGAACAACTGGAAATTTATATGTGATTGATGAGGACAAGACAAACAGCTATTTACTTACAAAAGAAGAAGAAAA
Source organism: Ceriops tagal (assembly GCA_021533255.1). NCBI lineage: Eukaryota > Viridiplantae > Streptophyta > Magnoliopsida > Malpighiales > Rhizophoraceae > Ceriops > Ceriops tagal. The sequence goes on from CM038602.1 coordinate 6,089,675, forward strand.
TCAACTCTGGTATAGGAGGCTAGGACACTTAACACAGAAGAACATAAGGAAGCTGACCACTACTCATGCAATCAGTGACATTCCAGACCTCAAGAGAGAGAGTATGTTTGCTCAGCATGCTTTAAAGGAAAACATGCCAGAAAGCAGTATAAGACCAGAGAGTTCAATTCTGAAGCAGTGCTTGACATTATGCATACTGATTTGTGTGGACCGATGAGGACAAAAGGGTTGAATGGTAAGAGGTACTTCATCTTGTTTGTTGATGATTATTCCAGAAGGAACTGCATCATGCACCTCAAACACAAGTCAGAAGTTTTGAATTGCTTCAAGAGATATAGAAGATTGGCTGAAAATGAGAGTAGAAGGAAGATCAAAGTATTAAGGTTAAATCAAGGCACTGAATTTGCAAATGAAGCTTTTGAAGTTTACCTTGAGAAGCATGGTATTTGTCACCAAATGGTAACAGCAAGAACACCTCAACAGAACGGGGTGGTAGAAAGGAAAAATAGAGATGTGGTTGAAATGGCAAGAACTCTACTGCTGGAATCCAAGCTTCACATAAGATTTTGGACAGAAGCAACATTTACAGCTGTACATCTACTGAATAGAGTCTTATTAAGGCCCAATACTGATAAGACTCCATATGACCTATGGAGTGGGAAGAAGACAACAGCCAAGTATCTCAGAATCTTTGGCAGCCCATGTTTTGTGAAAAACAAGGAGCAAAACTTGGGAAAATTCAATGCTAGGTCTAATGAAGGCATCTTTGTGGGATACTCAGTAAAGACAAAAGGTTACAGAGTTTTCCTGCATAAGCTAGGAAAAGTGATCACGTCCAGTGATGTGAGAGTAGATGAGAACTAGAAAATAATGCAAAATGGAGAAGCTGAGGACAATGAAGAAGATGACTTCAATGTAGATGAAGAATCAGACCAACCTGAAAAAAAGGAGCAAGAAGTAAGTTCAGACTCGGAGAAGAGTGAGTTTGAAGATGAAGAAAGACATCCTCTTGCAACTAAGACTGTGCAAGAAAGAAGGACAAAGAAAATGTGGACCAGTGCTTATCAAGGAAATTAGATCATAGGTGACCCATCAGCAGGAGTTACAACAAGAAGAAGAATTGTGGAAGATACTGCTTTACTTTCATAAGTTGAACCTAAATCTGTTGAAGAGGCCACATAAGACAAAGCCTGTGTCAAAGCTATCAATGAGGAGCTGGATCAAATCGAGAAGAATGATACATAGGAGTTGGTTCCAAGACCCACTAACAAGAATGTCATAGGAACAAAATGGGTGTTTAGGAATAAACACAATGAAGATGGCAAGGTGGTGAGGAACAAGGCCAGGCGGGTTTGCAAAGGCTACACTCAGATAGAAGGAGTAGATGTGGATGAAACTTTTGCACCAGTGGCAAGGTTAGAAACTATTAGAATGTTCCTAGCTTTGGCAGCACTAAGAGGTATAAAGTTTATCAGATGGATGTAAAATCAACCTTTCTGAATGGACTCTTGAAAGAAGAAGTGTATATTGAACAACCTAATGGAGTACAAATCAGTGAGGATGAGACACATGTGTGCAAGCTGAAGAAGCCTTATATGGCCTTAAACAATCCCCAAGAGCATGGTACAGCAGGCTGGATGCATACTTGAGAAGGTTGAACTTCAGAAATGGAACAGTTGATAATAACCTATATATGTTCAACTCAGAGAAAGGCTAGCTGATAACCATAGTATATGTAGATGACATCATCTTTGGAGGGGATCACTCTGAGCTATGCCAAGATTTTGCACAGAAGATGAGTGAAGAATTTGATATGTCATTGATTGGAGAAATGCATTACCTTCTTGGATTACAGATAAAACAGTGTGAAGAAGGTATTTTTATTTCTCAAACGAAATATACCAAAAAGTTGTTGAAAAAGTTTGGCATCAAGGATAGCAGACCTGTCAGTACCTTTATGACAGTGGGTTGCAAGTTAACAAAAGATCAGAAGGGAAAGAGTACAAGCCCTACAGAGTATAGGAAGATGATAGGGAGCCTTCTGTACCTTACAACATCAAGGCCTGATCTTATGCAAGCTGTGTGCATTGCCAGCAGATTCCAAATTGATCCTAAGGAATCTCGTGTGTTGGCGGTGAAAAGAATCCTAAGATACCTCAAAAGGACACTAGAAATGGCTACTTGTGTAGCATGTACTCAGGTGATATGGATGCAAAGACAATTGGTAGACTTGGGTGTTAAAGTGAAGTTACCAGTGAGTGTACTTTGTGATAATCAAAGTGCTATTGATCTCAGCAAGAATCTGGTTCAACATTCAAGGAGCAAGCATATTGACATCTGGTATCACTTCATCAAAGATCAAGTGGAACAGGGTACAATTCAATTAGAGTATGTTGGCACTAAAGATTAAATTTTGGATATTCTAACTAAACCTCTGTCCACAGAGTTGTTTGAAAAGCACAGAATGAGTCTGTTTGTGGCTGCTACCTTTGAGGCAAACCTCTCAAGTAGAATTCTCAGAATTTTCTTCACAATCGATGAGTCCTTCTTGTTCTTCCCATGACTTCTCAGGTCGTTTACAGCGTCAATAACCCTGGTGAAGAACTCTTGAACTGTCTCATTCTTCTGCATTCTGAGAGATTCATATCTCTCCTTGAACACTTGAAGCTTAGCCTCCTTCATTCTGCCATTACCTTCATAGACTTTCTGCAATCTGTCCAATATCTCCTTGGCAGATTTGTAGTCCATAATTTTAGCATACTCAGCATCTGTCAATGCTGAAATGATGACATTTGAGGCCTTCCCATTTATCTCAAACTGCCTTAACTTCTCTGTGGTTGGGTCTTTACCTTCGTCCGAAGCCACAAAATCCTTATGTACGCATTTGATGACATTTGAGGTCTTCCCATTTATCTCAAATTGCCTTAACTCCTATGTGGTTGGGTCTTTACCTTCTTCCAAAGCCACAAAATCCTCTTGTACGCATTTCACCACGTTCATGCCCATGGTTCCAAATACCACTTGCATTCTTGCTCTCCATATATGGTAGTTAGTTCCGTTAAAGATTGGAACCATCTTGTCGTAAGTAGTACTAGTGCTAGTACCGGTTTCCATTTCTCAGTATGCTGAACAAGTCAAACTTCTAGATCCCTTCAAACTAGTACACCAAGCTGTTAAGCTTCAAACTGGTGAACCTGTGCTTTAATACCAATTGAAGTTCCCGACTTCTCCCTAAGATCTACTAGTTTGTGATACTGAAAGGGGGGCTGAATCAGTATCACCACAATTCGCAATTCGTAGGTAAGAGAACAACTTTAACCTCTTATTAAAAGTGAACTCTTTCTCAAACTCAACTAAGGTAGATCTATTTCTACCTACTAATCACAATCGTCCCCAAAGTCACCTTTCAGACACCTTGCCTAATAGACAATTTGGATGTTCTTGTTTAGGTCTTCTTTTAGGTTATGGGTTGGCTGATACTTTAGCTGCGTTCACAACTCAATTCAAAGCAAAGAATGTAAAGCAAATTAAGGACACATGAGATTTACATGGTTTCATCAACGTGACATACATCCACGGTGGTAGGGACTCTCCCTTACTGAGACTATCCACTATACTTGAGAATTCCAGTTACAATGGATGTCTTAATCCTTTGCTCCTTTTACTATTGCAATTACTAAGCAAGTACAATACAAAGAGTGTCACTTATTGTGTCTACCCTTCTTCTAACTTGTCTTGCCTCTGTTGAATTGAAAGGCTGCTCCACTGCCGCTTAAAAGTTCACCGCAATGGTCATTAATCTCTCTTGAAGAAATCTGGAAATACGTTGAGTTCTTTCCGTGCTTCACCGAATTTCTTCTCTAAGTTCTCTCACACAGTTCCTGCTTTCACCGTCTCACAGTCTTACCTGTCTCCTATTTCACCGTCTCACCATTTCACGGCATGACCTCACGCTTCTGGTCTACTGTTGCTCGTCTGTTGGCCTGCACCACGCTTCTAGTTTTGCTGGTTTAAGTCACATGGCCTGCCTCACTGCCGTTGCACTTCTATTGGCCTGCACTACTTTCTGGTTTTGCTGGTTCAAGTCACATGGCCTACCTCACACCTCGCCTGGTCTCACACCTCACGGATACCAGGTCTGCTCTCCCTGTCGCTCGTTTTTGCTGTACCCTTGTCACACACACATTATGGTTTGCTGGTCACAAGCACGTTTTAGTCTCACGCACATTCTGGTCTCATGCATGTTCTTGTCTCATGTATGTTCTAGTCTCACACACGTTCTGGTCTCACGCACGTTCTGGTCTCATGCACATTCTTGTCCATTTCTAGTTTCAGCCGTTGCACGTTCCTTTCCATTTCTGGTTTTCTTCCAGCTGGTGGTGCGTCATCACATCCCTCACCAATGGTGTATCATTTTTTTAGGGTTGGTCTTCTCTCCTGTCGTGGTGTATTTGGTTCTTCAGGTTAGATTCTGCACGTTCTGGTGGTGTATCGTCTCTTCCAGGGTTTGTACATTTTGGTTTTTCAGGTTTCGTCTCTCCCGGTGGTGTATCTCTTCCAACGTGTAGGGTTTTCTCTCTCAAAATCTTTTTACCATTTTTCATTCTGCCGTGTACACCCTTCACCGAGTACTGTGTTTTTCTGGGTGCTGTGTTTTGTTGGGTACTGTTTGGCTGTTTGCTCCCTCTTCTCCTTGAACGTTCTCTTTCATTTTTGGTCGGCACTCACTTTTGACGCTTTAGGGTCTTGTGTTTCTCTCTTTTGGTCGGCCAAATGGATGCTTTAGCGTTGATATCTGTTTTGCTCAATTGCTGACTTCTCCTTTTTCTGACGACGGCTTTTCTCTCTCTTCCAAGTGTTTTCTCTCTTTACATCCGACAACTACTCCTTTTCTCCCTTTTTCTCTCTCTTCGTCCGACGGCTGCTCCTCTTCTCCCTTTTTCTCTCTCTTCATCCGTCTCTCTCTCTCGATTCTGTCGACCTTTTGTTTTTGGCTGTCGGGTTTCTCTCTCCTTTCGCCGGTTTGCTTCGATTTGGTTGTATATGATTTTTCTCTCTCTTCCAACGGCTTTGCCATTTTGCTCTTCTGATCTTCCATTCGGTCATCCAGCCCCTTAAGTCGTCTCTTCTTTTCTCTACTTTTGCCGACCTCTCCTTTTTTCCGACCACGGGTTCGTTTTCTCTCTCCTATCTCCAATGACGGCTATTGTTTTATTTTGCCGTTCCCTGTTCTGCGTTAGCTTGTCGTCGGTGTGCTTTGGCTGTATGTTGTGTTTTCCTGTTTTCTCTATTTGGCCATCCACACACTTTTGTGTTTTGCTGTGTATTCAATTGTGTTGGTCTTACCCTTATTTTGTTTTCCAAGGTCTTTATATACTCTTTTCCATAAAACGCTAATAAGTCTTACGCAGCGGATTTACGTTCTTGCCCCGCCAGTACTTACGCGGCAGATTTACGTTCTTGCCCTTCCATGTGGATTTACCTTATTGCCCTTCCATATGGCTTTACTTTCTTGCCCTTTCATGTGGCTTTACTTTCTTGTACACTTAAACCTAGTTGACAACAATTACAACCCATACAAGGCTGTGGGAACAACAAAAAGAGAAACCTTACACAGCAAAATCAGATAAGCCGTTGGAAGAAAAGAAAAAAATCTGAGATGGCCAAAAGTGTGACGATAGACCACTGGCACGCCAGTGGTCGGCGAGGAGACGACACGACAAAAAGAGGAGTCGACGGCAGAATAGGGCTAGATGGCAGAAAGAGGAGTCGACGACAGAAAGAGGAGTCGACGGCAGAACAAGGGCTGGATGGCAGAACGAAGGGCGAATGGAAAAAGAAAGGGGTGGATGGGAAAAACAGAAACCACCGGTAGAGAGAAAGAAAACTCGATTCGGCCAACCAAGTGAGTACAGAATAATAGAACATCGGCAGAAAGGAGAAAAACTAGATACAGCTAGAAGGGGTGGAGGACAAAGAAGTGAACGGCCAAAGGAGAGTGGATGGCACAGAAAAAGAGTGAACGGCTGGACGGTGATAGAGATCTAGCTGGACGGTGAGAGAAATCTGGTTGGACAGCGTGAGACCAGAACGTGTGACGGCGTGAGACCAGAACGTGCGTCACCGTGAGACCAGAATGTGCGACGGTATGAGACTAGAATGTGTGTTGGCGTGAGACCAAAAACGTGCGTGAGGCGTGAGACCAGCAAAGCGGGCAAACCAGAAATGTGCGTGAGACGTGAAATGCCAAACCAGAAATGTGAGGCAGGCCTGAGATTAGGAGACGGGTGAAGCCGTGAGACGGTGAAAGCAGGAGTTGTGTGAAACAACCTAGAGAAGGAATTCAGTGAAGCATTGGAAAGAACTCAACGTATTTCTAGATTTCTTCAAGAAAGGTTAGAGAGTGTTGTGGTGGACTTCTAAGCAGCAATGAAGCAGCCTATTCAATTCAACAGAGGCAAGACAAGCTAGAAAAAGGGTAGACACAGTAAGTGACACTTTTCGTGTTGTACTTGCTTTGTATTTGCAATAGTGAAAAGAATAGAGGATTAAGACATCCATTGTAACTACATTGTGAACATCAGGAGTACCACACTAGTATTCTCAAGTATAGTGGGTTGTCTCGGTAAAGAAAGAGCCCCTACCACCAGGGACATACGTCACATTGACAAAACCATGTAAATCTCTTGTGTCCTTACTTTGATTTACATTTTGTGTTTTGAATTGAGTTGTGAACGTAGTTAAAGTATCATCGAACCCATACCTTAGTAGGCAAGGTGTCTGAAAGGTAACTTTGGGGACTATTGTGATTAGTAGGTAATAATAGATCTACCTTAGTCGAATCTAAGAAAGAGTTCGCTTTTAAGAAGAGGTTAAAGTTGTTCACATACCTGCGTATTGACGAAAGCAAAAGTATTAAAGAAGTAGAATACTTTGGCTTAAGTTATCAATGTTTTTAAGGGGTGTGATACTAATTCACCCCCCCTCTCAGTATCACAAACTAGTAGATCCTAGGGTGAAGTCAGAAACTTCAATTATCTTGATTAATTTTTCATACATGACTAAAATGATTAATTTCTTGAAAGATAAAGTCTAAGGATTTATTATCATGACATTTTTTTAAATGACTAAACCAATCATCGATATCATGGTGAGATACATATTATTTAGTCATAAATAGTCTGAAATCATTTACATCTATTTATGACTAAATAATATGTATCAAACTAAATAATATGACTAAACCAATCATTAGCTTTCTTTATTGATTCAAACTTGATATTGTTACCTAATTATATGGCAATAAGGCTTGTCATATGGTTGAAAGGAATCACTTATAAAAAATTATCATGCAATTAACCATCATGTTTACACCAATAAATAATTTTATTAAAACATTTATGTCAATATAACTTGAGTAGCTATAGTCCATTAAATTCCATCAAATAAATGAGTCATTTATCTTGATTAGCTTTTCTTATATGGATAGAATAGTTCAATGCTTGCAAGTTAACATTGTCACTTCATTTCTAGTTAATAAAACTTATCTTATCATTCCATGGCATTGTTCATACAATGAAATCATGACATTAACTTAAATGTTTGAACTAATTAGTTATATTATTAGGAGATACATTTATTTTGTCTTTGGTAATCTAAATCTAGTTGAAGTCTATTGAATAAAGAAGTTATTATTCTTAATTAGCTTTCTTTACTAGTAAATAATTGTTTATTATTTAAAACATCAGACTATCACTTGACTGATTAACAATATAGCTTTTACTTTCATTGTAAAGAATCATTCATTGTAAATTACCATGTAATTAACTTCCATGTCTACACTAAACATTAGTTCTATTGTGACTTCCATTTCAATACACCATAAGGCTTATAACTTTCATTACAAAGAGTTATCAACAAAAAGAAATCATGAAATTAACTTAAATGAATACATGATTATTGATTTTATTACAAAATGCACAATATATCTTTTTGTTTGTCTAAACCAATTGAAGTCCATCAAATAAAAAGTTACTACTCTTGGTTAGCATTCTTTGCCTAGAAAGAATCATTCATTGCTTGCAACTTGAAGTTCCCAACTTCACCCTAGGATCTACTAGTTTGTGATACTGAGAGGGGGGCTGAATCAGTATCACCACAATTTGCAGATATGTCACGCCTTATGCCTCACCCATCCGTTTATGGTTTTCTTCCAGCCAGTGGTCTCACGCCTTGTGTTGTTTTGCTGTGCTACTCTTTGTTTTGCCGGGTAGGTTCATTTCTCTTCCTCCTGTCTAGTCGGATCTCTCTCATCGTCCAGCCAAATCTCCACTGTTTTGCCGACGGTCTCTCTCTCTTCGTCCACCCCTCTTTAGCCGTTCTAGATTTTCTCTCCTTTTCCCCTATTTGGCCGTGTTTTTTCTCTCGGTGGTATGTGCCATTTCTTCTCTCCTTTGGTCGTCTTCACTATTTTGCTGTTCCAGATTTTCTTTTTTTCGGCCCCTTTTGGTCGTCACGTATTTTCTCTCTTTTTTCCTTGTTCTGTCGACGGTGGTCTTGGTTGGCCAAATAGGATTTTGTCGTTTTGCTCTTCCAGTTTGCCATCCAGTCGTCCAGCCCCCATCAGCCGTCTCCTCTTTTCTCTATTTTTGCCGACTGTTTGTTTTGGCTATTAGGTTTCTCTCTCCTTCCACCGGTCTGCTCCAATTTGGCCGTATTGTCTTTTTCTCTCCTTCTTCCAACGGCTTTGTTTTCTCTCTTATGTTGGCCTTTATATATTCCTCCATGAAACCCTAATAGGACTTACTTGCGGCAAATTTACTGTCTTACCCTTCCATGTGGCTTTTACCTTCTTGCCCTTTCATGTGGCTTTACTTTCTTGCACACTTAAACCTAGTTGACAACAATTACAACCCATACAAGGTTGTGGGAACAATAATCTCCCCCTTTGTAATTGTTGGCAACACTCATAACAAAAGCCACTATGCAGCAGTTTCAACTCCCCCTAAATATGCACTCTTCTTTGTTAACAGCTTCCCCTACACTGTTGCTTCTCTCCACCTTTGCCAACCAATTACAAATCTGAAAAACTTGCAAAGTAAAGATGGAGGATTCACCTAATTTTCAGGCTTGAGGAGGTATTTGCACAGATAGACTCAATTTGTGCTTTTCAAAGAGCTCTGTGGACAGAGGTTTAGTTAGAATATCTGAAATTTGATCTTTAGTGCCAACATGCTCCAACTGAATTATACCCTGTTCCACTTGATCTTTGATGAAGTGATACCGGATGTCAATATGCTTGTTCCTCGAATGTTGAACTGGATTCTTGCTGAGATTAATAGCACTTTGATTATCACAAAGTACACTCACTAGTAACTTCACTTTAACACCCAAGTCTGCCAATTGTCTTAGCATCCATATTACCTATGTACATGTTGCACAAGTAGCCATATACTCAACCTTAATTGTGCTCAAAGCAACACTGTTTTGCTTTCTACTTAACCATGCAACACACTTTGAACCCAAGTAAAAGCTGTAGCTGCTGGTTGATTTTCTATCATCTATACTTCTTGTCTAGTCTACATCAGTGTATGCTTGTAGTTTAACAGAATCCATGGCTGGATACTACAAACCCATTTCCAGTGTTCCTTTGAGGTACCTTAGGATTCTTTTCATTGCCAACACATGAAACTCCTTAGGATCAGCTTGGAATCTACTGGCAGTGCACACAGCTTACATAAGATCAGGCCTTGATGCTATAAGGTACAAAAGGCTCCCTATCATTTTCCTGTACTCCTTCCCTCCTGATCTTTTGTTAACTTGCAGCCCACTATCATAGGGGTATTGATAGGTCTGCTATTCTCCATGCCAAACCTTTTCAGCATCTCATTAGCATATTTCGTCTGAGAAATAAAGATACCTTCTTCACACTACTTTATCTGTTATCTAAAAAAGTACGTCATTTCTCCAATCAATGACATCTCAAATTCCTCACTCATCTTCTGTGCAAAATCTTGCCATAGCTCAGAGTGATCCCCTCCAAAGATGATGTCATCTACATATACTATGGTTATCAGCTGACCTTTCTCTGAGTTGAACACATACAAGTTATTATCAACCATTCCTCTTCTGAAGTTCAACCTTCTCAAGTATGCATCCAGCCTATTGTAGCATGCTCTTGGAGCTTGCTTAAGACCATACAAGGCTTTCTTCAGCTTGTACACATGTGTCTCATCCTCACTAATTTGTACTCCATCGGGTTGTTCAATATACACTTATTCTTTTAGGAGCCCATTTAGAAAGGTGGATTTCACATCCATCTAATAGACTTTATACCTTTTGTGTGCTGCCAAAGCTAAGAACATTCTGATAGTTTCTAACCTTGATACTAGGGCAAAAGTTTCATCAACATCTACCCCTTCTATTTGAGTATAGCCTTTGCAAACCAGCCTGGCCTTGTTCCTTAACACCTTGCCATCTTCATTGTGTTTATTCCTAAACACCCATTTTGTTCCTATGACATTCTTATTAATGGGTCTTGGAACTAGCTCCCATGTATCATTCTTCTCAATTTAATCCAGCTACTCATTGATAGCTTTGACTCAGGCTTTGTCTTGAATAGCCTCTTCAACAGATTTAGGTTCAACTTATGAAAGTAAAGCAGTAGCTCCCACAATTCTTCTTCTTGTTGTAACTCTTGCTGATGGGTCACCTATGATCTAATCTCCTTGATGAGCACTGGTCCACGTTTTCTTTGTCCTTTTTCCTTGCATCGTCTTAGTTGCAAGAGGATCTCTTTCTTCATCTTCAGACTCACTCTTCTTCAAGTCTGAACTTACTTCTTGTTCCTTTTCTTTAGGTTGGTCTAATTCTTCATCTACATTGAAGTCATCTTCTTCATTGTCCTCAGCTTCTCCATTCTGCATTGTTTTCCAGTTCTCATCTATTGTCACATCACTGAAAGTGATCAGTTTTCCCAGCTTATGTAGGAAAACTCTGTAACCTTTTGTCTTTGCTGAGTATCCCACAAAGATGCCTTCATCAGACCTAACGTTGAATTTTCCCAAGTTTTGCTCCTTGTTCTTCATAAAACATAGGCTGCCAAAGACTCTGAGATACTTGGCTGTTGTCTTCTTCCCACTCCATAGCTCATATGGAGTCTTATCAGTATTGGGTCTTAGTAATACTCTATTTAGTAGATACATGGTTGTAAATGTTGCTTCTGTCCAAAATTTTGTGTGAAGCTTGGATTCCAGAAGAGTTACCAAAGAAATTACCACCAATTATAGGGATTAAACATCCAATTGATGTCATGTTAGGAGCTATATTTTATGTAATAAACTAGCCTATAGAAGTAATCCATAAGAGGCTAAGGAGTAGTAATGGCAAGTAATTGAGTTGTTGGAGAAGGGTTATGTAAGAAAATTAATGAGCCCTTCTTCAATAATACTTTTTTAGTGCCAAAAAAGGATGGGACTAAAGAATATGTGTAAATAATGGGGCAATAAATAAAATAATGGTGAAGCATCACTATTATATCCTAAGCTAAATTATATGCTTGATGAATTGCATGGTTTTAAAGTATTTTCAAAGGTGGATAAGCCTTTAATTGATATGAGTATGAATTTTGTATTTGGATGCTCACATAAAGAGATAAGGATTTAGTTACGCTAGCTGTTTTTAGGTTCTCCAAGATGTCTCTCTTTGTACCTTGTAATGAAACCATTGATACTTCTTATGTTGCAAATTTGCTCTTTTGAGAAATTATGAGATTGAATGAAATACCAAAGAGTATAGTGTTTAATCAAGATGTCAAGTCTTGAGTTACTTTTGAAAGACAGGGAAAAAACCTAGTATAAGGCTACTCATTAACACAGTTGTCATTTGTAAATAGAAAAGCAAACTCAATTGGTAAATGATATACTTTCCTATTTAATTAAAACAATTGTTAGTAAGGATTTGAAGAATTGGGATGGTTGCTTGACTTTTGTTGAATTTATATATAATAAAAGCTTGCATAGTGCAATTAAACATTTTACTTTCAAGGTGATTTATGTATTTAATCTCATTACCCCACTTGAGTTAACACCACTTCTAACTAATAATCGAGTATATTTGTATAGGAAAAAGAAGGTTAAATTAGTTAAAAATTAGCATAAGAGTGTTAAATAGCAAATAAAAAAAATGAAATGTACCTTATGAGAAAGTAACCAATGAAAGGAAAACAATTCAGTTTGCTCCAAGTGATTTTGTATGGATTCATCTTTGAAGAAAGTGATTTTTAAGCCAAAAGAAGTCCAAGCTCATGTCTTAAGTTGATGTTCCTTTCAAAGTGCTACAAAAGGTGAATGACAATGCCTATAAGATTGATTTGCCAAGTGAATTTAATGTATCAGTCACATTCAATGTAAGAGATCTATCACCTTCCTTAGAGGGTAGCATAAGTTAGATTTGAAGCCAAATCCTACTTAAATTGTGGAAGATGATGTGATCCTTAGTGATATGGGGTCTACCCAAGATTGTACGGTTTATAGTTTTGGGCCAATTGCTTGTTAATAACCCTAACATTGCTTTTTAAGGAGAGTCTAGAGGCCAAAGCAAATAAGTTAGAGCTTATTTTGAACACATTGGTCACTTGCTAAAAGGATTAGATATGAATGGGCACACTTAGATTAGAGCGATTGCAAGAGTTTTTTTTTTTTTTTAACTTATTTGTTATTATTTTAATTAGTTTATGTTTGTTTAAGCTCTTAATTAATAAGGGTGTAACACCCAACCTACATATGTTTATATCTTATGTTTTAAATTCTATTTTATAGCTAATGAATCTAAAAAAAGTAATCGATTGAGCAATTAATAGGTCATCCAAAGAAATGAGTTCTATAAAAACTTTTTTAAAGTTCAGCGTAAAGAATTAGTAAACCTTGTGAATTTTTAACCTTTGAATCATGATATAAAATAAATCAATGAAGAATTAAGTATAGCATAAATCAAAATTTTAAAATAATAAAACATTAAACTCAACATTATGTGCTTGTTTATGACTTGTCTAAGAAAATATCTTATTATACCTAGTATCTCATTAGAGAATCAATATGTTTATCTTATTTCTTATAAAAAAAAAAGAAAAACAAATCCACTTAATTTGAATTAAATAATTAGTTAGTAACTAATAAAAGAACTCCTTTCTTCTCTTTTCACTTTGAATAGGAAAAAGTCAAACAAAAACAAATAAAAAAAGGAAGAAAAAAGGATTACACTTTTCCTTATTGTCTATATAAAATTCTAGTAAGAGTCAATTTATCAAACTAAAAAATTTAGGAAGAATTCAGTTGAAATCAATTTCCTATCATTTATATTCCTTTTACTTTCAAAATATGATTACTTTAGGAATATGAGCATGGGAATCATTGAAATATTTGTTTGAGTTGATTATAATTAAAAGCGTATTATTCATAGAATATATTACTCCATTTGAATCCAATATAATTGGATTTTTCTAATTCAATTTCTCAATTTAGAAATTGAATTCAATTTAAATAGTTAAATGAAAAAAAAAGTCTTTGCAAAACAAAATGATTTAGAAAAGAATTGGTTTAACTTTTTAAGTCAATTACTAGTTCCTTTAGAGACCACTTCTACCCTACACTACGAGTAAAAGGGAAAATGTAAAGACTACCATTAAAGCAACCCAAATGATACTTATTATATCTATGTGAATTATGTTCCCTATATCTATGAATATGAAAGAAATTTTCCAACATTATTCATAATTAACAACCCTAATTTTCTTGTTTTTCAATAGTCTTAACTACTTTTTACCATTATTCTTTATTTAAGGGATTGAAAAATATTTTGAAATGGTTGATTTTGAAAACATTATTAAATTTGTAGCTTGCATATTGTCCTAATTTTTATTAGAGCAGTTTATTTGTTTAATGGCAAATTAATAATTGATTCTTATCACTCTACCTTCTTCTATCTAAAAGTATAGTGAATTTCTTATCAAACAAGGGATTGCTAATTTTTCTTTTTATTTTGACTCTTTTTATCAAATTATTGTCTTAAACAAAATAATCATTACTTTAAATTTCCTTAAATATAAACACAAGCAAGTCTCTAATTCTTGTACACATCATATAGTCTCATTTCTTAGGAATTGAATTATTCAATAACAATAACAAAAGCTAATTAAGATCAATAACAACTTTCTATGTTAGAATCCAAGTGATTTAAAGTTCTAAAGGAGTATGGGCTTATTGTAATGAATATAATATTTGTTGTAGATATAAAGATTAATTTCAAACTTGTTTTGTTTAAATGAGTACTTGAAAAAAAAAAAAAGGACGAGCCTTGTTAATAAGAAATGAAGAAATGGTGTCATTACTTAGGAATTGAACCATTAAATACTTGTAAGAAAAGCTAATCAAGATTAATGATAAATTTGTTTGATGAAATTTAATAAATTCAAAGTACAAGGAAGTGAGGACATGCTTGTCATAATGAATATAATATTATGTATAAATACAAAAAGTTTATTTCATTAATATGTTGTGCAACTAAGGTATTACAATAAAAGGAGAAACTTTATTAGTGATAAAAGAAGTGACAGCCTCATCCTTGAAGAATTGAATCATTTAATACCATTAAGAAATGTTAAAACGTCTAAAGTTTCAAAGGTTTATAGGGCAAGCTTGTTGCAATAGATATAATATTAGGTGTAGATACACAAGTTAATTTTGAGATTATTTTGTTTAACTAAGTCCATGCAATGAGACAACAAGTCTTATTAGCAAAAAATGAAGGGACAGTCTCATTTTTTAATAATAGAACCATGCCATACCTGTAAGGAAAAAACATCAAGATCAATGAGTCATTTGTTTGATGGAATTCAATTGATTCAAAATGCTAGAGGTGTAAGGAAATACTTATAGCAATGTATAGTTTATTGTATGAACATAATTTATTTACATGAACATATTTTATGAATGAATTATTACAATGAAAGGATAAATCTTGTTAGCAAGAAATAAAGTGACAATCTCATCCCTTTGGACTTGAACTATTTAATTCAAGTGAAAAAAGTTAAAAAGATCAATGACATCTTTATTTGATTGATTTTAACGAATTTAGAGTGCCAAAGACATACAAATAGGCTTGTTGTGTTTAGCGCAATGTTTGGTGCAGACATAAAAGTTAATTTCAAAATTATTTTGTGTAAATTAGTCTATGTATTGAAAATAAGGTCCTTTTTAGGAAGAAATGAAGAGTGTTGTTCGCACAGCCTTGTATGGGTTGTAATTGTTGTCAACCAGATTTAAGTGTGCAAGCAGAAGTGGCTCATTCAAGCATTCAAGGGATGAGTTTTTCAGTAGAAAGAAAAGAGCAAGGAAAATAAATTAAGAAGGAGGATAATGTTGAATTTTGAATGAAACAGTAATATGAAGCCACATAGAGGGGTAAGAAAGGAATTTCGCCACGGCTCCAGTAAGCCTTACTAGGGTTTTCATAGAAGGGAGTATATAAACCAGTAGAGCAAGCGAAAAAAAAAAACGTGAAAGACACCATCGGGAGAGCAAACCAGAAACGCACCATCGAGAGAGCAAACCAAAAATGCACACCTGCAAGAGAAGAAATCAGAAACAGACCACTCGGAAGAGAAGACAGTAGACCTGGTATCCGTGAGACCACTCGAAAGAGAAGACAACAGACTAGAATGTGTGACGTGAAACGCCAGACCAGAAACATGAGGCAGGCCGAGAGACGTGAACTAGCAAAACCAGAAGCATAAGGCAGGCCGAGAAACATGAACTAGCAAACCAGAACATGTGACGTGAAACGCTAGACCAGAAACGTGAGGTAGACTGAGAGACGTGAACCAGCAAAACCGGAAGCGTGAGGCAGGCCGAGAAACGTGTACCAACAAAACTGGAAATGTGAGGCAAGCCAAGAAACGTAAACCAGCAGACCAGAAATGTGAGGCAGGCCAAGAAATATGAACCAACAAAACCAGAAGCATGGTGCAGGCCAAGATATATGAAATGGCAGACCAAGAGTGTGGTGCAAGCCGAGAGACGTGAAACAGCAGACCAGAAGCGTGAGGCAATCCGTGAGACGTGAAACGACAAACTAGTAGCGTGAGGTAGGCTGTGAGACATTAAACGGTAGACCTAAAGAGTGAGTGTAGGCCATGAGACGGTGAGACGGTGAGACTAGGAGTTGGGTGAGACTAAAGAAGAAATTCAGTGTAACATTTAAGAGAACTCAACGTATTTCCAGATTTTTTCAAGAGAGGTTAGAGAGTGTTTTGGTGATCTTCCAAGCAGTAGTGAAGCAGCCTATTCAAATCAAACAGAGGTAACACAAGCTAAAAGAAGGGTAGACACAGTAAGTGACACTCTTTGTATTGTGATTACTTTGTATTTGCAATAGTGAAAGGAGTAGAAGATTAAGACATCCATTGTAATCATAGGGAATACCACATTGGTGTTCTCAAGTATAGTGGATTGTCTCGATAGAGGAAGAATCCCTACCACTGTGGAGTGCATCACATTGACGAAACCACGTAAATCTCTCGTGTCCTTGCTTTGAATTTACATTCTGTGTTTTGAATTGAGTTGTGAACACAGCTAAAGAATCATCAAACCCATAACCTTAAAGAAGACCTAATCAAGAACAACCAATCCGTTTAATAGGCAAGGTGTCTCAAAAGGCAACTTTGGGGACTATTGTAACTAGTATGTAACAATAGATCTACCTTAGTTGAATCTGAGAAAGAGTTCATTTCTGAGAAGAGTTTGAAGTTGTTCACCTATCAATTAAAAAGAAGGGGTGTAATACTGATTCACCCCCCCCTCTCAGTATTACAGACTAGTAGATTGTTGTTCCCATAGCCTTATATAGGTTGTAATTGTTGTCAACTAGGTTTAAGTGTGCAAGAAAGTAAAGCCACGTGAAAGGGCAAGAAAGTAAATTCACCGCGTAAGCCCTATTAGGGTTTCATTGAGTAGAGTATATAATGGTCTTGGAAGACAAAGAATAAGGAGTCGGCAATATTGAGCATTCAGACAACCGACCAACCACCACCGATAAGGACGAAGAGAGTAAACAGTGCAGCTGACGGACGAATCGAGTGAACAGGAACCGTCGTGAACAGTAACCTCGTGAACAGTACCGTTGTGAACAGTTGTGTCGAGAGAGAGAAAACGTTGCCAGTCGGCGAGGGAACGACGCGGCAAGAGAGAGAAACGAGACCAGATCGGGAACAGAGACCAGATCCGAGCTGGAACGAGTGAGACGAGACCAGATCGGTAACAGGTGAGAGAGATTGGCGGCTAGACGTGGGAAGAGAGAGAAACTGACGGTGAACGGAAAAGCGAACCAAGAGAGAGAAAATGCAGCCGATGGACGAGAGAGAAAACGCAGACCGGAGAAGGAGAGAAACCCGTGAGGAACGGCACATCACCGGTACACCAGCGGTCGGCGAGGAGACGACACGGCTGGATGGGGTGGACGGCGAAGACCTATACGGCCAGATCGGAAGGAGAGAGAAACCCAACAGCCAAATCAGAGCAGACCGGCGGGAAGAGAGAGAAACCCGACGGCCAAACCGGAGTAAAGCGGCGGGAAGAGAGAGAAACCCGACGGTGAATGAAAAAGTGAAATTTGGTGAAGAGAGAGAAATCCGGCGAAGAGAGAGAAATCCAGCGGTAGGAGAAAGAAATCCGGCTGGACAGCAGGAGAGAGAAACGGACAGGCCAGCCGTGAGACAGTGAGATTGTGAGACAAAGAGACGGGTGAGACCGTAAGATGGTGAAAGCAGGAGTTGTGTGAAACAACGTAGAAATTCGGCGAAGCATTGAACTCAACGTATTTCCAGACTTCTTCAAGAGAGGTTAGAGAGCGTTGCGGTGAACTTCTAAGCGGCAGTAGACCAGCCTTTCAATTCAACAGAGGCAAGACAAGCTAGAAGAAGGGTAGACACAGAAAGTGACACTCTTTGTATTGTATTTGCTTAGTAATTGCAATATTGAAAGGAGCAGAGAATTAAAGACATCCATTGTAACCTGTATTCACAAGTATAGTGGATAGTCTCAGTAGAGGAAGAGTCCCTACCACCGTGGATGTACGTCACATTGACGGAACCACGTAAATGTTGTGTGTCCTTAATTTGCTTTACGTTCTGTGCTTTGAATTGAGTTGTGAACGCAGCTAAAGTATCAGCCAACCCATAACCTAATGAAGACCTAAACAAGAACATCCGTATTGTCTATTAGGCAAGGTGTCTAAAAGGTGACTTTGGGGACTATTGTGATTAGTAGGTAGCAATAGATCTACCTTAGTCGAGTCTGAGAAAGAGTTTGCTTTTAAGAAGAGGTTGAAGTTGTTCACTTACCTGCGAATTGCAAATTGTGGTAATACTGATTCACCCCCCCTCTCAGTATCACAAACTAGTAGATCCTAGTGAGAAGTCAGGAACTTCAATTGGTATCAGAGTACAGGTTCACCAGTTTGAAGCTTAACTGCTTGGTGTACTAGTTTGAAGGGATCTAGAAGTTTGACTTATTCATTATACTGAGAAATGGAAGCCGGACCAGCACAAGCACCACTTACAACAAGAAGGTTCTAATCTTCAATGGAACCAACTACCATATGTGGAGAGCGAGAATGAAAGTGGTATTTACAACCATAGGCATGAACGTGGTGAAATGCGTACAAGAGGGTTTTGTAGCTCCAGAAGAAGGTAAAGACCCAACCCCAGAGGAGTTAAGGTAGTTTGAGATAAATGGGAAGGCCTCAAATGTCATCATTTCAGCATCGACAGATGCTGAGTATGCTAAAGTTATGGACTGTAAATCTGCCAAGGAGATATGGGACAGATTGCAGAAAATCTATAAAGGTGATGGCAGAATGAAGGAGGCTAAACTTCAAGTGTTCAAGGAGAGATATGAATCTCTTAAAATGCAGAAAAATGAGACAGTCCGAGAGTTCTTCACCAGGGTTATTGATGCTGTAAACGACCTGAGAAGTCATGGGAAGAACAAGAAGGACTCATCTGTTGTGAAGAAGATTCTGAGAATTCTGCCTGAGAGGTTTGCCTCAAAGGTAGTAGCCATAGAGGAGAGTAGAGATCTCAATTCTATGTCTCTGCATGATCTCCAGTGCAATCTCATTGCATATGAGATGAGGATAAAGTCAGCTGAAAGCTCTGCAACAACAAAGGTATCAAAGGAGGCAGCTTTCAAAGCTATGAAGCACTTGAAGATAAAAGAAGAGGAAGAATCATCTAGTGAGGATGATGATGATGAGGAAGAAAGTGAAGGTAAAGTATTGGCATACTTCACAAGGAAATTCAAAAAGGGGTCTAAGAAGGGAAATGGACAACTGTCCTTGAGATGTTATCGTTGTGGGAAGACTGGACACTTTGCTTCTAAGTGCAAAGTGAAGCTTGATGATGAAGATGAGGATGATGATGATGAGTTGAATTCAAGATGGAGAAGGTCATCATTCAAATCAAAGAAGTCCAGTAAAAGGACTGCCAACCCACAAAGGAAGAAGAGAGACTCATTTAAGAGTTATATGAGTCAGATAAAAGAAGCTGATGAGGAGGAAGATGAAGAATCATCAGATGAGCATGCCTTTATGGCATCAGCTAAAGGTGGTAGTTCAACCTCTGAAGAGGAAGAGGAGAGTGATGAAGAAGAACCAGATCTTGAAGCTGAGTTGGAAGCAGCTTCAAAGGAGATAATCAGAAGGGGCAGAACCATAAGAAGGTTGGAGGCCCATATAAAACAAGTTGAAGCAAAGTCTGAGGAAGCTGAAAGTCAAAAGGATGAAATAAGGGCTGAACATATTGACTTGAAGAGAAGATTTGAAGAACAGACCAAACTATGTGAAGACCTTACTATAGAGCTTGACTCAAGGACTTCAACAATTGAAGAAATAGAGATAGAGTTGCCGAGACTTCAGCAACAACTCAAAAAGAGTGAGGAGAACTTGCAGAAGTTTAAAGTGGTAGGAGAAACAAGCTCTGCAAGAGAAAAGAAGAATGAGACTTTGCCACAGAAGTTGAAAGAGAAGGTTGTGACTCAGGTGAAGATAACTAAAGAAGATAAGATAGTTATCAAACCAAAGCCAGGGCCGAAAAAGATGTATGTGGTTAAAGAGCAGCAACCCATAGCTGCTACGTCTCAGGAAGAAAAGAAAGTCAGCCAGCCAAGGGCAATGGCTGAACAGAAAAAGGAGAAGAAGGTGGCTAAAATGAAAGCCACACAAGCAAAGAAGTCAGCAACTTTGCCTACACAGCAAGTAATGAACAGAAGAAAACAAGCTGTGAGTAGACCTAAGAAGAGGTAGTTTCAAGGTTACTGTCTTTATTGTGGAGTTTAGGGTCATAAGGCGAGTAACTATTGGTGGAGAAGGCCAGTATATGTTTCCAACTCAAGAAGATACGATGCTGCATACAGGGGGAGACAATACAAAATTCAGAGGAGAACACCTGTCACGAGTTCTTGCACATTCTGTAAAAGGTGAGGACACACTAATGAGGATTGTTGGTGGAAGCCCAAACCAATAGTTTCAAAGAACAAGTTTGTTATATTGGCAGACTTGAAACAGTGTGAAAGGTGTGGGCAGGATGGCCATAATGCCAAAAGATGCATGACACTTCTCCCTGAGCAAGAGAAGACGCTTAATGGCACAGTGAAAACAAACGGTGCAGTTAAAGCTGAGCAAAAGGAGAAAGCTATCTTCCAGCCAGTTCAAAAGAAGGAATATAGAGCAAAAAGGGAGGTGGCTAATATAGCTGAAATTGCACTCAAAGCTGACTACAAGGATAAGCAGTGGATCCTTGACAGTGGATGCACTTCACACATGACAGGAGATAAGAGTAAATTGTCAAAGCTAAACAAGTCAAGAGAAGGCAGAGTCAAGTTTGGCAATGATGATTCACTCAACATCAGTGGTCAGGGGTCAGTAAACATTGGAAAAGGAAAGCTGAAAGATGTTCTGCATGTTGAAGGACTCAGATATAATTTAGCATCTGTCAGCAAACTATGCAATGAAGACCATAAGGTAATATTCACAAAAACAAGTTGCCAAGTAAAGAGTAAAGAAGGCAATACTGTTGCAGTTGGGAAGAGAACAGTTGGAAATTTGTATGTGATTGATGAAGAAAGAGATCTTCTTGCAACTAAGACTGTGCAAGAAAGAAAGCCAAAGAAAACGTGGACTAGTGCTCATCAAGAAAATCAGATCACAGGTGACCCATCAGCAGGAGTTACAACAAGAAGAAGAATTGTGGGAGCTACTGCTTTACTCTCACAAGTTGAACATAAATCTGTTGAAGAGGCTACACAAGATCTAACTAAATCTCTATCCACAAAGCTATTTGAAAAGCACAAAATGAGTCTGTCTGTGCAAATGCCTCCTCAAACCTGAAAATCAGGTGAATCCTCCATCTCTACTTTGTGAGTTTTTCAAATTTGTAATTGGTTGGCAAAGGGGGAGAGAAGCAACAGTGCAGGGGGAGCTGTTAAGAAAGGGGGAGTGCATATTTAGGGGGAGTTGAAATTGCTGCATAGTGGCTTTTGTTATGAGTGTTGCCAACAATTACAAAGGGGGAGATTGTTGTTCCCACAGCCTTATATAGGTTGTAATTGTTGTCAACTAGGTTTAAGTGTGCAAGAAAGTAAAGCCACGTGAAAGGGCAAGAAAGTAAATTCACCGCGTAAGCCCTATTAGGGTTTCATGGAGTAGAGTATATAATGGTCTTGGAAGACAAAGAATAAGGAGTCGGCAATATTGAGCATTCAGACAACCGACCAACCACCACCGACGAGGACGAAGAGAGTAAACAGTGCAGCCGACGGACGAATCGAGTGAACAGGAATCGTCGTGAATAGTACGCCGTGAACAGTTGCGTCGAGAGAGAGAAAACGTTGCCGGTCGGCGAGGGAACAACGCGGCAAGAGAGAGAAACGAGACCAGATCGGGAACAGAGACCAGATCCGAGTTGGAACGAGTGAGACGAGACCAGATCGGTAACGGGTGAGAGAGATCTGGCGGTTAGACGTGGGAAGAGAGAGAAACCGACGGTGAACGGAAAAGCGAACCAAGAGAGAGAAAACGCAGCCGACAGATGAGAGAGAAAACGCAGACTGGAGAAGGAAAGAAACCCATAAGGAACGGCACACCACCGGTACACCAGCGGTCGGCGAGGAGATAACACGGCTAGACGAGGTGGACGGCGAAGACCTATACGGCCAGATCGGAAGGAGAGAGAAACCCGACGACCAAATCAGAGCAGACCGGCGGGAAGAGAGAGAAACCCGACGGCCAAACTGGAGTAAAGCGGCGGGAAGAGAGAGAAACCCGACAGTGAACGGAAAAGTGAAATCCGGTGAAGAGAGAGAAATTCGGCTGGACAGCAGGAGAGAGAAAAGGACAAGCCAGCTGTGAGACAGTGAGATTGTGAGACAAGGAGACGGGTGAGACCGTAAGATGGTGAAAGCAGGAGTTGTGTGAAACAACGTAGAAATTCGGTGAAGCATTGAACTCAACGTATTTCCAAACTTCTTCAAGAGAGGTTAGAGAGCGTTGTGGTGAACTTCTAAGTGGCAGTAGAGCAGCCTTTCAATTCAACAGAGGCAAGACAAG
Source organism: Ceriops tagal (assembly GCA_021533255.1). Classification (NCBI taxonomy): domain Eukaryota; kingdom Viridiplantae; phylum Streptophyta; class Magnoliopsida; order Malpighiales; family Rhizophoraceae; genus Ceriops; species Ceriops tagal. The sequence continues at coordinate 6,112,331 of CM038602.1, forward strand.
CTAGAAGAAGGGTAGAGATAGTAACACTCTTTGTATTGTATTTGCTTAGTAATTACAATATTGAAACGAGTAGAGAATTAAAGACATCCATTGTAACCTGTATTCACAAGTATAGTGGATAGTCTCGGTAGAAGGAGAGTCCCTACCACCGTGGATGTACGTCACATTGACGGAACCACGTAAATCTCGTGTGTCCTTAATTTGCTTTACGTTCTGTGCTTTGAATTGAGTTGTGAACGCAGCTAAAGTATCAGCCAACCCATAACCTAACGAAGACCTAAACAAGAACATCCGTATTGTCTATTAGGCAAGGTGTCTAAAAGGTGACTTTGGGGACTATTGTGATTAATAGGTAGCAATAGATCTACCTTAGTCGAGTCTGAGAAAGAGTTTGCTTTTAAGAAGAGGTTGAAGTTGTTCTCTTACCTACGAATTGCGAATTGTGGTGATACTGATTCACCCCCCCTCTCAGTATCACAAACTAGTAGATCCTAGGGAGAAGTTAGGAACTTCATAGATCCTAGGGTGAAGTAGGGAACTTCAAAGAGATAGTCTTATTAGATTGGAATTGAACCATTTAATGCTTATCCAAAAAGTTAATCAAGATCAATAACTCTTTTGTTTTATGGAATTCAAGGCATTCATAATGGCAAAGGTGTGAGGATGTATTATTATAATGAATATAATTTGGGTACTTAGTAGTTAATTTCATAAACATATTGTGAGAATGACTTATTATAATGAATGGAGACACAGATATGCCCTAAAATAAAAAATGTACTTGTATTTGTATTTAGGGATGTTTAAGGTAATGATTGTTTTATTTAAGACAATAATTTGATCAAAAGAAACAAACTAAAAAGAAAAACTAACATCTTTTTGTTTGATAAAACAATACTAAAAAGTAACAAAAATAGATGGAAAATAAGAATTATCATTCACCTTTTCTAGCACTTTGAAAGGACTGTCTACTTGACCCATAAGCTTGGACTTCCTTTGGCTAAAAAATCTCTCTTTTTGAAGATGAATCAATACAAGATCACTTGGAATAAACAGTTTTGTTGTTTATTTGTATATGATTTACAAACTATGCTAAAGAGTAGCCTTATGCCAAACTTTTTCCACAAGGTCTTCTAAAAGTAACTTAAGAACTTGACATCTTGATTAGACACCATACTCTTTGGTATTTCATGCAATTTCACAATTTCTCAAATGAACAAATTTGCCACATAAGAAGCACTATTGATTTTATGACAAGGTACAAAGTGAGACATCTTTAAGAGCCAAACAACCACCATAACCAAATTGTGTCCTTAGCAATGTAAGTATGAAGTTCATACTTATATCAACCCAAGGTTCATTTAAAATAGGTAAATGCATATGCAACCAATGAGCAACCTTTTTACTCTTTGCCTTCTTACAAGTCATGCACCTTTTTATCACATCATGCACATCTCAATCATCCTTGACCAATAAAAATATTCTTTAACAAGTTCTAAAGTCTTCTTTTCACTAATGTGTCCAACTAAACCTCCACCATGTGCCTCCTTTACTAGAAATTCCCTAACCAATCCCTTAAGAATAAAAAGCTTTTTGAATATGAACAAGTACCCCTTACGCCTCTAAAAGCCATTAATTGTCCCTTTCTCACAAGCCAAGTAAATAAAAGAAAAGTATGGGTCATCCAAACATTGAATTTTAATTAATTCAAAACCTTTAAACTTAGCATTCAACAATGAGATTAAAGCATACCTTTATAATAGTGTACCTGCTACTACATTTACATTTCCCTTTTTATACTTGATGACATAGGGAAAAACCCCTAAGAACTCTACCCATATTGCATGTCTTTGATTCAGCTTGTCTTTCCCCTTTAAATGCTTCAAGGATTCATTATTTATGTGAAATAACAAACTACTCAGGTTGCAGGTTATATTGCCCAGCCTCCACATCTCAAATTAATGCATAAAACTTCTTATCATATATTAAATAACTCAAGCTTGCCCCATTCAGCTTCTTACTAAAATAGGCTATAGGACATTCTCCTTGCATAAGAATAACCCTAATTCCCACTCTATAAACGTTACACTTTAATTCAAAAGTCTTTGAAAAATTAGGAAAAACTAAGATAGGTGCTGAATACAACTTTCCTTAATTAGTTCAAAACTCTTTTGGTAGCCTTAATCCTCCTAAAGTCACCATCTTTCTTGATATATTTAATCAAAGGAGCAACAATATTGCTAAAAGTTTTCACAAACCTCCTATAAAAGGATGCTACCTATATGAACTCCTCACCTCTGAAACATTAGTACGTATAAGTTAGTCCTTAAAGGCCTTACTTTCTTTCCATCAACTTCAACCCTATGTTGTGAAAAAACATAATAAAAAAGGATAATTTGATCTTTGCAAAATTGAGACTTCTTTATATTGCCAAACAATTCTTTTATTGTAATACTTCAAGGATTTTCTTAAGGTGTTCCATATACTACTTATGATTCTTGTTATAAATTAAAAATGTCATCAAAATAAACCATCACAAATTAAACAATAAAATTACAAAGCACATGATTCATTAATCATTACAAGTACTTTGATGTGAATCTCAAATAGCATAATGAAACCCATAAGCAAATAAGAAATTCAAATCCTAAGAAATCCAAATAAAGTTTAATAAGAAATCCAAGTAAAAAAAAAAAAACCTTTACCCAATGCTTATTAAGAAAACACAAACCAAATGTATAAATCATAATTAGAATGCCATAAGAATAATCTTTATAAGTTCTTAAATGAACTAAAGAGAAAAGTCTCTCAAATTTCTTAAAAATCAATCAAACAATCCCTACAAAAAGGGTTACATATCTATACATAAAGTTTAATAGAGAATAATAAATCCAAAATATAATAGAATCTAAAACAAAATAAGAAACAACAAACTTGCTTAACAAACTATTAAATAAAGGATTGGGCAGATTGACTTTAAATTAAGACATTTTAATCTCATTATAAATACAAAACAACTAAATAGCATGCATGACCCTCCAATGAAAAACGTATGGTGCTAGGTCCATAATTTAGCCCAAATTCCTCAAGTTAGGTATCCTTGAGTTTGTATGAAATTTATTAAGCCTTGATCTTTCTGTTGTTCATTGTATTCAATCCAAATAACTTCAATAAGCCTATTTTTAGCTTTAGCTCTTGTTATTGGACCTTTATGTATGCACAAAGGATCATTACATGTGTTGTTCCCACAGCCTTGTATGGGTTGTAATTGTTGTCAACTAGGTTTAACTGTGCAAGAAAGTAAAGCCACATGGAAGGGCAAGAACGTAAATCCACCACGTAAGGGCAAGAACGTAAATCCACCACGTAAGCCCTATTAGGGTTTCATGGAAGAGAGTATATAAAGACCTTGGAAGACAAAACTAGGGTAAGGCCAACACAATTGAATACATGGCAAAACACAAGAAACTGTTCAACCAAGGGAGTCAGCCAAAAACTAGAGAGAGAAACCATCCAACACAAGAGAGATTCGACAAAACATAAAACATTGGAGGAGCAACTGGCCAAACCCGAAACGGCAACACACCACTTGCAAAAGAAAAGAGAACCGGCCAAAGTGGTACACGGCAAAAAGAAGAAGAGCACGACAAAGAGGAAAAACTCGACAGCCAAATAAGGGAAGGAGAGAAAAACCATATACGACCAAGTAAAGGGTGGAGAAAAAAAAAACAGAACGGTCGACAAAATAGAGAAAGAAAGAGGTGGCCAACAAAGTGAAACGAAAAAAAAAAAACACCACCTGCAAAAGAGAGAGAAAACCCAACCTTGGGAGAGAGAGAAAGTGGTGAACAGCCAAAGAGGGGTTGGACAGCAGGCCAAAGAAGAGTCACCACGGGCCAGACCAAAAGAGTATACACGGTAGAAAATAGGTGCTGGTTGGCCAATGAGACAAAGCAAAGCAGGAGGAGTCGGCCAAAACCTAGAGCAACCGTCCAAAGCCAAAGAGGAAAACCGTCTAAAGAGAGAGAAAACCCGATACGGAGAAAGAGTGAGCTAATGGTAGAACAGGGGAAGGAGAGGAAAAACCCGACGGCCGGTTGGAAAGGAAAGGAAAATAATACGACAAAATAAGGGGCTGGACGACAAGGAGACAACATGGCAAGAGAGATAACACGACAAGAGAGCAGAACGGCAAAAGGAGAGCACGACAAGAGAACGACAGGAGAGCAGAACGGCAAGAGAGCAGAACGTCAAAAGGAGAGTACGATAAGAGAATGGTGTGACTAACTAGAAACAGGAGACCAGAAACGGGAGACCAGAAATGGGTGACCAGAAATTGGTGACCAGGCCATGAGACCTAAAACGGGAGACCAGCAAAGCTAAAACGTGAGACCAGAACGTGTGACTCACAGTAAGAGGAGAGGCAAATGCACTATTGGTAAGAGAGGAGACAGCACATCGTCCATAAGGGAAGAGAGGAGAAACCTTGAAAAAGGAGACCACCAGAAGAGCAAACCAAGCTGTCTGGAGGTGTGAAATGGACAAGTGCAAACCAGAAACGGTGGTATGACGTGTGACCAACAAGGCGTGCAAACCAGAAACGTACGTGAGATGTGAAACGCCAAATCAGAAGCATGCATGAGGTGTGTGACCAACAAAGGGTGCAAACCAGAAATGTGCGTGAGACGTGTAACGCCAAACCAGAAACGTGAGGCAAGCCGTGAGACGTGGAACGACAAACCAGAAATGTGAGGCGAGCCGTGAGACAAGGAGCTGTGTGAGACAACCTAGAGAAGAATTCGGTGTAGCATCGGAAAGAACTCAATGTATTTCCAGATTTTTTCAAGAGAGGTTAGAGAGTGTTGTGGTGAACTTCTAAGTGACAGTGAAGCAGCCATTCAATTCAACAGAGGCAAGACAAACTAGAAGAAGGGTAGACACAGTAAGTGACACTCTTTGTATTGTACTTGCTTAGTAATTGCAATAGTGAAAGGAGTAGAGGATTAAGGCATCCATTGTAACTAGAATTCTCAAGTATAGTGGATAGTCTCGGTAAGGGGGAGTCCCTACTACCGTGGATGTACGTCACATTAACAGAACCACGTAAATCTCGTGTGTCCTTAATTTGCTTTACATTCTGTGTTTTGAATTGAGTTGTGAACGCAGCTAAAGTATCAACCAACCCATAACCTAAAAAAAGACCTAAACAAGAAGAATTGTTTATTAGGCAAGGTGTCTAAAAGGTGACTTTGGGGACTATTGTGATTAGTAGGTAGTAATAGATCTACCTTAGTCGAATCTAAGAAAGAGTTTGCTTTTAAGAAGAGGTTGAAGTTGTTCACATATTTGCAAATTGTGGTGATACTGATTCACCCCCCCTCTTAGTATCACAAACTAGTAGATCCTAGGGTGAAGTCAGGAACTTCAACATGTGTTGACTTCATTCTTATCATTCCCCCTCTCCTAAAAAAGAATTGTCCTCTAATCATCACTTGCATCAAAAAGAGAAAGATCATAAGCATTAAAAGTACCATTAATATTATACCGATTAGAATGATCTAATTTGTAGGTATTGTCATTAATCCTTGCAATCGCTAAGAATGCCTTTGTGCATGGAATCTCTCCTTGAATATATGCACCCATACCTAATTACTAGGCTTAAAAACAACTTTCTTTCACCTTTAATGGCAAAAGAGTAAGTAGACTTATATGAACCCTATTAAAAATAGCTAAAAAACCTATAATGCAATTATGTATATAATCTAAGGAAAGTTAAACTAGATTTATAATATGTAAATGATCCTCACTTTAAGCTTTAAGAAACTAAACCAAACATATGGAAGAAGGATATATATGTTATACTCTTTAGAAAAAAAAAAAGAACATGATTTGAAAATTGATTTGAAAACCAAGCATGATTTATGTAGTTTTTCCAAAATTGATTTAAAAACTGAATATCACTAAATTAAGATGAGAAAGGGTGATAAGCGAAAAATAGCTTTCAAAATTAAGTATAGTTTGTATGAATGGCTTGTTATACGATTTGGTTTCATTGATGAAGCAAGCCTTTTCTAAGATTGATAAATCATGTTTTGCATGCATTTATTGGTAAATATATGGTTGTATATTTTGATGATATTCTAGTTTAGAGAAAAAACTTAGACAAGCAACTTGATTATTTATATTTTGTTCCAAGTGTGTTACATTTTAAAAAATTGTATGTTAGCCTTAACAAATGTTACTTTTGCACTGACTAGATCATATTTTTTCAGTAGGTTCTAACTGTTAGGATTATTAAGGTTAATGAGAAAAAAGTTAGGGTAATCTGTGATTGCCTAAGAGATTACTCTTTTATGGTGTTCAACCCTAAACATAGCCATATAACAATATATCTATTAGTCTGAATTAGCTTTCATTGTTAGAAGATAATCATTCATTGCCTAAAAGTCACAACTACCACCTAATTACCTAGCAATAAGGCTTCTTTTTCCATTATAAGAAATCATTTAAACAAAATGATTATGTAATCAATATTCATGATGAGATCCATAGAAAAGTTAATGCATGAAGGACTTTTAAGTATCCATTGAGTATTAAAGAAAGTTTAATGACATGTTTGAGAGCTAAAAGGATGAAAGAGATACTAAACAAGCTAATTGAAGAAATATGAGTCAAAAAAGTTAATTCTAACTTGAAGGGTAACAAAGCATATTTTGATGTAGGTTAAGACTTTATTAATTATATAAGTTTGTTGAAAGGGCTTATGTTATGTAATTGTAAGAGTTTTTATAATAACTTCTAAAAAATACGAATAAATTTGTTGTTAACTTATTTAGAAAAATTGTCCTTATATCTACATATAGGATTGTTAATTTAGCTTATAAATTAGCTTGATTTCATTATTAAAGGATAAATCATTGGTGAAATAAAAACATGGGAATTTTCTTTTTTGATTCTTCTAAGAACTAAAGAACTTATGAAGAACTAACTTTTTTTGTGGTGTTTAACTTGACTTATCACTCCTAAATCCCCCTTTTTTTTTTTTAAAGTGTGACATCCATATCATTCTTTATACCTTAGATTTTTGTTCCTTTAAACATTAGGTCTCAAATTAATGTGGTTGAAATATGATTTAGCTTTCTTGGGTTCTTGTTCAATTCCTTGTGCATGTTGGATACATAAGTTATGTCTTTTGGGGTTCACATTAATTCATGTCAATACCAAACATCAATTTCATTATGATACGCACATCCATATACCTTGGTTAGTCTAACTTCATTGAATTCTATCAAAGAAAGTAATGAATTATGGACAAGACAAATAATCTAAAGAAACCAATTACATAGATTAAAAAAGAATTAAGAGAATTAAGTTTGCAACAATGCTAATAATGGAAAGCAACCACTCCTATGATAAGAACATTGGAAATTCACCACACTTGAAAAGTAAAAGTGATAAGAACTAAAATAAAGAGATTGAACTTTGTTTCAATTATCAACAATCATAAAATGCAAAGCAACTATACCTCTCACCTGATTTCTTAGCAATAAGACTTTTTCTTTCATTATAAGGAATCATCGACACAATATCATCATGGAATTGACATTTATGTCTATATTAAATAATAATTTCATTATGATTTGTATGTAAATACAATTTAGGTACTTTGAATCCAATGAATTCCAAATAAGAAAAGGATTTATTCATCTTTATTTTTAACTAATAAGGATTCTTCTTTCATTCTAAGCTATCATTTACACAAAGGAACATTAATTTAATTTAATTGTTTACACTAATTATTATTTCATTCTAAGTATAGGTTATTTTGTCTTGTGTAGTCCAAATGCATTGAAATCCATTTAATAAAGAAGCTATGACTTTTAATTAGTTTTCTTTACTATGAGAAAATCATTCATTACTTAAAATATGAGACCATCTCTTGATAAGGTTTTGGGTACTTTAAATCCATTAAAGCTTATTGAATAAAAAGTTTTTCCTTTCAATATGCTTCCTTTAGTATGATATAATCATTCATTACCTAACACTTAAGCTTGTTACTTGATTCCTTGGCCATAAGGCTTCTCCACCCATTGCAAGGAATGATCCACACAAAACAATCATGCAATTAACATATATGTTTCATCAAACATTAATTTCATTGTGATACACAAGTTAATACATCTTTGATAATTTGAATTAATTGAATTTCAATAAACAAAAGAGTCTTTAATCTTGATTAGCTTTTTATGAAATTAACTTAAATGTTTTCATTGCAACAAAGGAGTCATTCATTGAAATTAGCTTAAATGTCATTATGGCAACAAAAGAGTCATTCCATAAAATTAGCTTAAATGTTTATATTAATCATTAATTTCATTACAAAATGAACATTATCATGGTTTGGGTAATTAGAATCCATTAAAGTTCATCCAATTAATTTGAGAAAAAATGTTTATTGATTAAAAGATGAAATCATCTCTTGATAACTAAAGTACTTCACCTTTACGTAGTCTAAATCCAATGTAGTCTATTGAATAAAAGAGTTATTGCTCTTTATTAGTTTTCTTTATCTAAAGAGAATCATTCATTATTTGAAATATGATATTGTTACCTAATTCCTTAACAAAATTACTTCTCCTTTCATTAAATGAACCATTTTTTTATTATACAATTAACATCCTTATATACACTAAACTTTAATTTGATTGCGACATACATGTTAATACACCTTTGTTAATATGAATTCATTAACTTCTTGAGACAAAAGAGTTATTCATGTTGATTATTTTTTTATACACAGATAGATTAGTTTATTTAACAATGTTATTCCCACAACCTTATATGGGTTATAATTGTTATCAACTAGGTTTAAGTGGACAAGAAAGTAAAGCCACATGGAAGGGCAAGAACGTAAATCCACCGCGTAAGCCTTGGAGGGCCAAGAACATAAATCTACCGTGTAAGCCCTATTAAGGTTTCATGAAGATAGTATATAAAGACCTTGGAAGACAAAATTAGAGTAAGGCCAACACAATTGAATACACGGAAAAACTTAGAGAGAGAAGCTGTCAAACAGAAGAGAAAGGCCAACACAATTGAATACACGACAAAAAGAAGAGGAGCACGACAATTGAGCATTCGGCAACCAGCACGGCAAAGAAAAACCCGATGGTCAAATAGGAGAAGGAGAGAAGAACCATATACGGCCAAGTAAAGGGTGGAGAAAAAGGAAAACCCAACCTTGGGAGAGAGAGAAAGTGGTGAACGGCCGAGTGAAAAGGAACAGACGGCAACAAAATAAATACGAGAGAGAGAGAGAGAGAGAGAGAGAGAGAGAGAGAGAGAGCAAATAGGGTAGCCGTCGACGGGAAGAAGAAGGGTGAGTCGGAAATTGAGCTTTGGAACGGCAAACCTAGAGCAACCGGCCAACCAAGGTGATCACTCGGCAAAATCCTACAAGACAAAGAACACCACCGAAAAGGAAGAGAGAGTCCGTCCAACACAAGAGACAACCGGCAAAACACAAAGGCTGGACGGCAAAGGAAAGTGACTGGCCAAAGGAGACATATGTCCAAAACAGCACAGCAAAACAAAGAACGGACGGCAAGAGAGAACACGGAACAGAGGAATCGGCCAAAGTAGTAAACGGCAAAACAAGGGATATCCAGCCAAACGATCTCTCAGCAAAAACCAGCAAAACAGAAAAACACAAAAAACAGAGCACCCGATTGGACGGTGAGAGAGACAACCCGTGAGAGATGATACATCCTGGAAGAGAAAACGTAAACACCACCTGGAGAGAAACAGACAGGAACATGCGACGACTAAAACTAGAAACGGACAGGCCGTGTGACTTAAACCAGAAAAATCAAAAGAGTGGTGCAGGCCAGCAGACGTGCAACGGCAGTGAGGCAGGCCGTGTGACTTAAACCAACAAAACCAGAAGTGTGGTGCAGGCCAACAAACATGCAACGACAGACCAGGAGCTTGAAGGTGAGCCGTGAGACAGTGAGATCGTAGGGCAAGGAGATGGGTGAGACCGTGAGACGGTGAAAGCAAGAGTTGTGTGATACAACGTAGAGAAGAACTTCGGCGAAGCATCAGAAAGAACTCAACGTATTTCCAAATTTCTTCAAGAGAGTTTAGAAAGCGTTGTGGTGAACTTCTAAGCAATAGTGAAGCAGCCTTTCAATTCAATAGAGGCAAGACAAGTTAGAAGAAGGGTAGACACAGTAAGTGACACTCTTTGTATTCTACTTGCTTAGTAATAGCAATATTGAAAGTAGCAGAGAATTAAGACATCCATTGTAACTAGAATTTTCAAGTATAGTGGATAGTCTCAGTAAGGGAGAGTCCTTACCACCATGGATGTACATCACGTTGACGGAACCACGTAAATCTCATGTCCTTAATTTGCTTTACGTTCTATGCTTTGAATTGAATTGTGAACGCAGCTAAAGTATCAGCCAACCTATAACCTAACGAAGACCTAAACAAGAACATCCGTATTGTCTATTAGGCAAGGTGTCTAAAAGGTGACTTTGGGGACTATTGTGATTAGTAGGTAGCAATAGATCTACCTTAGTGGAGTCTGAGAAAGAGTTCGCTTTTAAGAAGAGATTGAAGTTGTTCACTTACTTGCGAATTGTGAATTGTGGTGATACTGATTCACCCCCCCCTCTCAGTATCACAAACTAATAGATCCTAGGGAGAAGTCGGGAACCTCAAACAAAATATGAGACAGCCAATTTGTTTGAAGCTAATGAGGCAACACTTATTATTCTAAGAAGTTAATGACATAAAGGAATGATAAAATTAACTAAATTTCTACCCAATCATTGATTTTACTATGAGATACATGTTATTATTTCTTGAGGCAGTCCAAATCCATTGAAGTTCATCTAATAAAGAAGCTATTATTTTGATTAGCTTTCATTATTATGAGAAAATTGTTCATAGCTTAAAATATGAGATTGTCTCTTAATTACTTACTTGATAATAAGACTCTTTTTGTAGGTAGTATGAATCCATTAAAATTCATCAAATAATGAATATTTTGAATTTGATTAACTTTCTTCACTTAAAGATGATTCATTGCCTAATAGTTAAGTAAAATCCATCAAATAATAAGGATTTTGCACTTGATTAGCTTTCTTTACTCAAAGATAATCATTCATGGCCTAACACTTGAGACTATCATTTGATTCTTTGGCTATAAGAATTCTTCTTTTGTTGCAAGGAATGATTCACACAAAATGATCATTCATTTAACATGTATGTCTACAATGAATATCAATTACATTGTGATATGTATAATAATACACCTTACATTTTTTGAACCCAATAAATCCTAACAAACAAAGGAATTATCCATCTTGAACTAGTTTTTTTTTTTAACATTAATAGAAAAGTTCATTGCCTAAAAGGCAAGATTATCACTTCATTTTTGGTTAATAAGACTTCTCCTTTAATTCTAAAGAGAATCACACAAAAACAAAATCATCAATTGAAGTTCATGTAAGAAACATGCTATTACTTTTGATTATCTTTTTTTATTTATTTATACTATGAGAGAATAGTTTATTACTTGAAATATGATAACTTCTTTTGGTTACTTGGTAATAAGACTTCTTCTTTATGTAGTTTGAATCCAACAAAGTCCATTAAATTAACAAGCTATTGTTTTTTAACTATCATTTATTACTAAGAGATAATCATTCATTGCCTAAAGCTTGAGATTGTTACCTAATTTCATGATAATAAGGCTTCTTATATCATAACAAGGAATTATTTACACAAAATTATCATGTAATTGACATCCATGTTACACCTAAGATTTATTTCTTTGAGATATCCACATCAAGACAACTTTGTTAGTATAAATCCATTTAATTCTATCAAACAAAGGAGTCATCCATCTTCATTACCTTTTCTCATATATATAGAATGGTTTGTTGCTTGAAAGATAAGATTGACACATCATTTCTAGTTAACAAAGCTTATGTTTTTGTTTTGAGTAATTCACATAAAAGAATCATGAATTAACTTATGTCTACATTAATCATTAATTTCACTATTATATGGATATTATTATTTTGTATGTTACCCAAATCCATTAAAGTTCAACTAATGAAGAAGTTATAAGACTTAATTACCTTTATCATGAAAAAAATCTTTTGTTGCAAGGAATTATTCATTCAAAATGATCATGATATTAACTTCAATTTCTACATTGGAAATAAGTTCATTGTGACATAGACATTAATACTCATTAGGTTGGCTTAATCCATTGAAAGTCATTTTGCTTGATTAATTTTTCTTAAATGATAAAATGGTTTACTACCCTAAAGATAAGGTGGTGGTTTCATTTCTTGTTAGTAAGGCTTATCCTTTTATTTTAAAGAGTCATTTTGCACAAAGGAATCATGAACTTAAATTTATGTACTATCAATTATTTCTTTATGAGTTCATTAAATAAAGGAGTTATTACTCTTGATTAGGTTTTTTTAGTATGACATAATTGTTTGTTGCTTAAAACTTCAGGTTCTCACTTGAGTCATTAGCAATAAGGCTTATCCTTTCATTGTAAGGAATTGATCACACAAGATGGTTAGGCTATTATTAATAGCCATATTTATACTAAACATGAATTTCATTGTGTTATGCACATCAATACACCTTAAATAGTCTAAATTCATTAAATTAGCAAATAAAGGAGTCATTTATCTTGATTGGCTTTTGATACATGGATAAAATGATTAATTGCTTCAAAGATAAGGTCATCACTTCATTTTTAGCTAATAAGGCTTATCTTTTCATTTTATGTTCTAAGAAGTTACTTACACAAAAGAATCATAAAATTTACCTAAATGACTAAACTGATCATTGATGTCATGGTGAGATACATGTTTTTAAGCCATAGATAGTCTAAATTCATTCAAGTTTATCAAATAAAAGAGTTATTGCTCTTTATTAGCTTTCTTTACTAAGAGAGAATCGTTAACTGCTTCAAACTTGATTTTATCACTTAATTTCAAGTAATAAGTCTTGTCATATGGTTAGAAGGAATCACATATACAAAATGATCATGCAATTAACCATCATGTTTACATTGACCAATAATTTCATTAAAGCATTCATGTGAATGCAATTTGAGTAGTTAGAGGCTATTGAATTTTATCAAACAAATCAGTCATTTATCTTGATTAGCTTTTCTTACATAAATAAAAATTCAATGCATACAAGTTGACATTTTCACTTCATTTCTAGCTAATAAGACTTATCCTTTCATTCCATGGCATCATTCACACAATGAAATCATGAAATTAACTTAAATGTCTACATTGATCACTTATATCATTAGGAGATACACTTATCTTGTCTTAGATAATCTAAATCTAGTTGAAGCCCATCAAATAAAGAAGTTATTGCTATTAATTAGCTTTTTTTCATGAGGGAAGAATGGTTTATTGCTTGAAACATTAGACTATCACTTGATTAATTGGCAATAAAGCTTCTCCTTTCATTGTAAATAATCATTCATTGTAGAGTACCATGCATTTATCCTTTCATTCCAATAAGTCATTCACATGAAAGAATTATCAAATCACTTAAATGATTGCACTGATCATTGATTTCATTAAGAGATACACTTTTTAAAACCTTGGGTTGTTTAAATCAATTGAAATCTATCAAATAATGAAGTTATTGGTCTTAATTAGCTTTCTTTACTTGGAAAGAATTGTTCATTGTTTGAAAGTTGAAGCCATCACTTGATTTTTATAAAGAATCATTCATAAAAAATGATCATGCAATTATCATCCATATATACACCAATCATTAATTTAACTGTTAGTTACAAACCTTTTGATAAACTTGTTGAAAAAGGGTGGGGTATCCTTGGAGTAATCGGGAGATCAATCCATTAAATGATCGAAAGATCATTGTAAGTGGTTAAGGAGTGATCCTTCTATGACATTAACTATATTCCTTGATAACAAGAGTAGATTGTGTGTTTTATAAGTAATCTTATCACACCGCGAACGTAGTTCATACATTATAGGTGAACCACATAAAAATTGTCATGTGTTCTTGGGGGCTTGCATTTGATTGATATCTATATAGCTGTTCTCACACAATGAAGAAAGATAAAAATTGGATCATTAACTCTAACAAGTCACAAAGGTTAATCTGAAAAGATTTGTAAAAAGTGAGTATCTTACACTGATTCACCCCTTCCCCCTCTTAGTGTGAGACCCAGAAAGGTCCTCATCAAGCCGGTTTCCTCTGTTGATCCATTTTGTTTACTTCGATCTAAAATTGTTTGTTTCTGCTGTGAATATTTATATCTATTGTTCGTTGATATCATGGATAGTATGAACAGTGTTAACAGCAAAGGCATTCCCACGTTTAATGGACAAAATTATCAGTTATGAAAGAATAGAATGCTCTTATATTTGATGTCACTTGGTTTGGATGTGTTTGACTCTATTGTTAGTGGCTTCATCCTTGTTGTTGAAGATGCTACCATGACGCTTACTGATAAGAACAATTTGGAGTGTGATGTAAAGGTGAGAAATGCCTTATATGCCTCCTTATTAGACTGAGAATCCACCAAAGTGATGGGATACAACACAACCAAACAAATTTGGGACAAACTGAAGAATATTGACGAAGGAGACAATGTTGTGAAGGAAGTCAAGCTACAAATTTGGAGGAGCAGATTTGAAGACATAAAGATATAAAATAATAAATCTGTGGATGCCTTTTTCACAAAAATCAATGAAATTATGTGCTCTATTAGAGGCTATTAAGAGGAGATCAGCAATGCTACTGTGGTAAGGAAGATACTTAAAAGCTTACAATGCCAAAGTTTCCTTCGTAGAAGATAAAGATTTGGATAAGCTACCCCTAGATGATTTACATTGATATTAGTGGCTTATTAAATGGGAATAGCCTTAATGAAAAAAGAAAAAAAGTCTGAGGTGGAGAAGGAGTTGGCCTTTAAGACAATGAAGAAATTAAAGATTAAAGACCAAGAAGAAGAATGTTGTTCCCACAGCTTGTATGGGTTGTAATTGTTGTCAACTAGGTTTAAGTGTGCAAGAAAGTAAAGCCACATGGAAGGATAAGAAAGTAAATCTGCTGCGTGAGGGCAAGACAATAAATTCGCCGCAAGTAAGCCTTATGAGGGTTTCATGGAAGAGAGTATATAAAGGCCTTGGAAGGCAAAATTAGGAAAAAGGCCAACACAATTGAATACACAGTAAAACACCAAACCCTACACAAAAGAACACCACCTGCAAAAGAAAAGAGTAGTCGTCGTGAACAGTGCAGCCATCGAGTGAACAATAGCCGATGGACAAAGAGAGAGAAAACACTTGGAAGAGAGGGAAGAGCCGTCGATGGGAAAAAGAAGAGAAAAAGAAAATTGTAGCCGTCATCGAAAAAGAGGAAGAGAGAGAAAACGAATTCGTCGAACAAAGGAGAGAAAAAGAGAAAAATATATATACGGCCAAATCGGAGCCGTCGTCAAGCGAAGGAGAAAAGAGGACCAAAAGAGGAGACAACATGGCACACGGTAACCCTACACCATCGGTAGAAAAGAGAGACGATTGAAATAGTTGGTGAAGGGGGGCGACGGCAGAACGATACGGAAGAGAGAGAGAATCGTCGGCAAAAATAGAACCGTCGAGAGAGAGAAAGAGGAGACGGCCGAAGGAGAGCTGAACGAAGAACAACCATCAAAAGAGAGAGAGAAAGGGGAGACGGCTGAAAAAGTGAGCAAAACGGAAAAGAAAAGCAGACCGGCAGAAGAAGAAACTAGACGGCCATAGAAGAGAGAGATACCGACGGCAACAAAGAATAACCATCGAGAGAGAGAGAAAGAGGAGACGGCCGGAACAAAGGAGTCGATATGGCCAGATCGGGAAGAGAGGGAAACCCGACGGCCAAATCGGAGTAGACCAGCGGGAAGAGAGAGAAATTCGGCTAGACAACAAGAGAGAGAAACGGACAGGCGAGCTGTGAGATAATGCGATCGTGAGACAAGGAGACGGGTGAGACCGTAAGACGGTGAAAGTAAGAATTGTGTGAAACACGTAGAGAGAAATTTGGCGAAGCATTGAATTCAACATATTTCCAAACTTCTTCAAAATAGTTTAGAGAGCGTTGCGGTGAACTTCTAAGTGGCAGTGGAGCAGCCTTTCAATTCAACAGAGGCAAGACAAGCTAGAAGAAGGGTATACACAGTAAGTGACAATCTTTGTATTGTACTTGCTTAGTAATTGCAATAGTGAAAGGAGCAGAAAATTAAAGACATCCATTGTAACCTATATTTACAAGTATAGTGGATAGTCTCGATAGAGGGAGAGTCCCTACCACTGTGGATGTACGTCATGTTGACGGAACCACGTAAATCTTGTGTGTCCTTAATTTGCTTTACGTTCTGTGTTTTGAATTGAGTTGTGAATGCAGCTAAAGTATCAGCCAACCCATAACCTAACAAAGACCTAAATAGGAACATTCGTATTGTTTGTTAGGCAAGGTGTCTAAAAGGTGACTTTGGGGACTATTGTGATTAGTAGGTAGCAATAGATCTACCTTAGTGGAGTCTGAGAAAGAGTTCGCTTTTAAGAAGAAGTTGAAGTTGTTCACTTACCTGCGAATTGCGAATTGTGGTGATATTGATTCACCCCCCTCTCAGTATCATAAACTAGTAGATCCTAGGGAGAAGTCAGGAACTTCAAAGAATCTGACAACAGCTCTAAAGTTGAAGATGGTGATACTAAACTTCATAGAGTCATGACATATATCACCAAATATATAAGGAAAGGAAAAGGGAAGTGCAAGAGAAAATTACTCTTGAAGTGCTTTAGTTGTGGAGCAACGTTTCACTTTGCTGTGGACTGCCTTAAAAGAAGAGAAGAAGACAATGATGATGATGATAAGCTGGCCCCAAGGTGAAGAATCAAGAAATCTAATTATTCTAAAGCTGGAAAGTCAAGTGCTAAAGGGAAAAAGCAACTCTTTAGATGCAAAAGAAGAAATTTTTTGAGTAAGCTAGATGAAGAAGATTCTGAAAAAGAAATTAATGATGATTTTGATGATGCTACTACAGAGAATGTGCCAGTTGCTCAAGTGGATGTTGAACAAGAATCTTCAAGTGATGAGGAATCAATTGAAGAGGAAGAGGATGAGTTGGTGCAGTAACTTGAGAATAAATTGAGAGCCTGTTTACGCAAAAACAAGAAGCTGGAAAAAAAGGTAAAGCATCTCAAAAAACTATATGAAGATTATGTTGTTGATGAATCTAATCCCCAGGTGAAAGAAAAGGAGTTTGAAGCAAAGGAGAAGGAGTACTTGAAGAGAATTGAGGAGCTGAGTGTACTTAAGGCAAAGCAAGGCAAGATACATGAAGCTCTTGGCGTTAAGGTGATTTCACAAGAGTAAGAGGTGCTAATTTTGCAAGCCAAGCTCCACAAAGCTGAGACCAAACTGAAGAAGTATAAAAAAAGCTTTATGTAAGTCATGGAAGTAAGAGTAGAGTCATCTTCAACAAATTCCATCAAGAAGGATGCTACCAAAAAATTGGATAAGTTTCTAAGCAAGCAAAGACCTCGTTTCATAGGGAAGAAAGGACTTGGCTATATTGAAAAGCCAAATGAGAAGGTAGCAAAGAAAAAGAAAATTGTGTTTGTACCTGAAAGCAAGCACAATGACATTGTGAAGAAGAGAAACCAACCTAAGCTAAAATAGGTTAGGAAAAATATGATGAAAACTCCTATCCAAAGGAGACAGGTTGTTAAAGATGGAAAGAAAGTTGCCACAATAGTTGCTGAATATAGGAGACATAAACTTAGTGAAAGAAGAAAATCCAAATTTGAAGGATTATGCTAGAGCTATGGTAAGTATGGGCACAAGACTAATGTGTGTTGCAGTAATAGGCCTATAATAATGAGGAATGTGAGGCAAGAGTCTAAGGGGAGACTCTATCAATAAAGGAGACAGTATCAGGTGAGAAAAAGTCATATTCCCACGAAGAAATAGATTTGATTTGTTGGGAGAAATCTATGGAAGATGCGAAAAAGTTAGACATACTACTGAGGATTACTTGACATTGCTGTCTAGTCAAAGAGTGCAAAGGAGAACACCTACACATGCTCTTACATTTGGCTAAACATTGTTGCACAGTTAATGAGTGCAAAGGAGAACACCTATACATCCTCCTACATTCGGCCAAACATTGCTGCCTAGTCAAAAACTGGAGAGGAGAACACTTACACATGCTCCTACATTCAGCCAAAGAAGAAGAAGAGGAAAAGAAATGACTATGGTTATGGAAGTAACCTTAAAAGCTTCTAAGAAAGAAAAGACAAGGATCCTAGACAGTGGTTGTTCTTCACACATGACAAAAGACTCCAAGGTGTTGAAGGAAGTAGTAAAATATAATAGAGGATTAGTCACATTTGGCAATGATGGTGCCTTAAAGATTAAAGGTGTTGGTGCTGTTAAAATTGGTGCAAAAAAGATAAAATTGAAGGAAGTGCTTTATGTTAAAAGGCTAAAACACAATCTTATCAATGTTAGCCAACTTTGTGATGATGGACATGAAGTTACTTTTAGCAAGAGTGGCTACACAATAAAAAGATTAAGTGATGATGTTGTTCTTATTAAGGGAGAAAGAACAAATGAAAACTTATACCAAGTTTCCAAAAGCAAAAACACATGCTATATGAGCACCAAAGATGAGAATTTGCTATAGCATAGGAGATTGGGACATCTTGGACAAAAAGGGCTAAACAAGTTATCCAAAAATGAAGCTGTGAAAGATGTACTCAAGCTAAGCAGAGAAAGAAATGCAATTTGCAATACTTGTTAAATAGGAAAGATGATGAATGCTACCCACAAAAATATGGAGATTCAAACTAAAATGTCATTGGAGTAAGTTATAAATATATTCACCAAACTTCTGTCAAGAGAGATGTTCTAAAAGTTAAGGCTAAACTTATGTATTTAGGCACCTTCTAAAGGTTGAGGTATGCCTCTAACTCCTCTCCCTTTCCTTTTTTTATTATTCTTTGGATTTGTTGTTAAAGGGGGAGATGTTTTGCATAAATTCCAAGAGCGTATATACTGATTAAAAGGGAAAGTAGCTTGATAAATAAAGGGGGAGAAATTGTCAAGGGGAAGAAGCAACAAAAAGGGGGAGTTGAGTTAAAGGTACAAGTACATGCAAAAAGGAAGATACATGTTTCAAGGGGAGCTGTGAATGTCAAAAGTTGCTGCTTATGCTTAATTATTGATTTATGGATTTAAAGTGTTATGAACAAATCCAAAGAGGAAGATTGTTGAGCCCATCTTCTATGGTTGATGTTGGATTTGTTGTCAACAGCATCTCATATAGTTGTTCTTGTTGATTTGATGTTTTGAATGTCGTTGAGATGTAGAGTGGTTGTTGATCAAAACCATTGATGGCAGGTCAACTCTAAAGTCAATAAGAAGGTAGTAACAATTGTAGCAAGAAGAAGGCAGAAATTGTAGTAAGGAGATGACAGTAACTACAACATGGAAAAGGCGGTAATAAAGGAAGGAGAAGATTGTTGAGCCCATCTTTGATAACTAATATTGGATTTGTTGTCAACAGCATCTCACACAATTGTTCGTGTTGATTTCATGTTTTGAATGTCAATAAGATGCAAAGAAGTCGGTCAATATCGTTGATGGTAGGTCAACTCTGAGGTCAATGAGTTAATGTTGATCATTGACCTTAAATTTTAGGTGTCAAGGCCAACCGTTGACCTTTGACCATTAACCCTAAATTTTAAGAAGTCAATGTTGACCATCGACCCTAAATTTTAAGAATTAAATCTAGTCGTTAATTGTAGGGAAACCCTTGGGAATCAATGTTGACCATTAATGATTGTGCAACCTTAAATCTCAAAGCCTATAAATACATCCATGCATATTTTAAGATAGGTGTGTGCTGTAAAAGAGAGACTGACTAGCTACAAAGAGAGAATGGCAAAGATAGAGGTAGCCACCAAAAATTGAGACTGCACCAAGGAGAGGTGCAGTACAAAAGAGAGGTGCAATCGGCCAAAAGGTGACAACAGCCACCAAAGAAGGAGGCAGCCACACTAACTGAATGAGCAGTTGTAGCAACCAGCAACCTTACCAAAGGGTAAAGAAGAAAGCAATAGCCAGCCAAACTAAAGGGAGAAGAAAAAGGCATGTAGCAGCCACACCAAACTAGGGGAGACATGCATTAACCACACCAAACCAGAGGAGATGTGTAGTAGTCATACCAAACCAAAGGAGAACGTGTAACAACCAATCAAGGAGAGGTGCAGTAGCCAATAAACCAATAAAGGATAAGGTGTAACAGCCACCAAAGAGGGAGAAAGCAGCTTGCAGCACAACCAGCAATTGTAACATCAAGTACAACCAACAATTGCAGTAGCTAGCACAACCAGCGCAGCAATCAGCAGCAAGTGAATCACAACCAACTGCTTGCAAAATAGGTAACAGGTGAATCATAACCAGCAGCTTGCAGAACTGCCAACAAGTGAATCACAACTAACAGCTTGCAGAACCAGCACCAGTAGTAAGAGGAGAAAACTTGCCTTGGCAGTAGGGTGGGTAGCACCAGCAAGGGAAGAGAAGCTACTAAGGCAACAAGTGAGGCAACCTACCCAAGGTGAGGTAGCACTGGCAGCAAAGGAGAAGATCCACGTTATGCATGAGCAATATATGCAAATTGAGTGATCCTTCTTAGGAAAGTGTTAGTCATAAACCTTTTGATAAACTTGTTGAAAAAGGGTGGGATACCCTTAGAGTGATTGGGAAATCAATCTATTGAGTGATTGGGAGATCAACTCTTTGATCCAAAAATCATTGTAAGCAGTTAAGGAGTGATCCTTCCCCGACATTAACTATATCCCTTGATAACAATAGTAGATTGTGTGATTTAGGAGTGATCTTATCATATCATGGACGTAACTCACACATTGGGAGTGAACCACATAAAAATTGTCGTGTGTTTTTAGGTGTTTGTGTTTGATTGATATTCATATAGTTGCTCTTACATAAAGAAGAAAGATAAAAATTGGATAGTCGACTCTAACAAGTCACAGAGGTTAATCCGAAAGGATTTGTAAAAAGCGAGCATCTCACACTGATTCACCCCCTCCCCCTCTTAGTGTGAGACCTAAGAAGGTCCTTATCAAGTGGTATCAAAGCTAGTTTCCTCTGTTGATCCATTTTGTCTACTTTGATTTGAAATTGTTTGTTGCTGCTATGAATATTTACATATATTACTGGTTGATATCCTAGATAGCATGAACAATGTTAACAGCAAGGGTATTCTCACGTTTGATGGACAAAATTATCAGTTATGGAAGAATAGAATAATCCCATATCTGATGTCACTTGATCTAGATGTGTTTGAGTCTGTTGTTAGTGGCTTTATCCCTATTGTTGAAGGTACTGCTATGATGCCTACTGATAAAAAGAATTTAGAGTGTGATGGAAAGGCGAGAAATGCCTTATATACCTCCTTTTTAGACAAAGAATTCACCAAAGTGATAGGGTGCAACACAACCAAACAAATTTGGGACAAACTAAAGAATATTTATGAAGGAGGCAAGGTTGTGAAGGAAGCCAAGTTACAAATATGGAGGAGTAGATTTGAAGACATAAAGATGCAGAATGATGAATCTGTGGATGGCTTTTTGACAAGATTCAATGAAATTGTGTGCTTCATTAAAGGCTATGGAAAGGAGATCAATGATGCTATTGTGGTAAGGAAGATACTTAGAACCTTACTAGAAGCTTACAATTCCAAAGTCTCCTTTATAGAAGATAGAGATTTAGATAGGTTGCCCTTAAATGATTTGCACAGCCTATTGATGGCTTATGAAATGAGAATAGCCCCAATGAAGAAAGAAAAAAAAGTCTAAGACGAAGAAGGAGTTGGCATTCAAGTCAATGAAGAGATTAAAGATTAAAGACCAAGAAGAAGAATTTGACAGCAACTCTAAAGAAAAAGATGGTGTTACTAAATTAGATAAAGTCAAAGCATATATCACCAAGAATATGAGGAAAGAAAAAGAGAAGTATAAGGGAAAATTACCCTTAAAGTTCTTTAGGTGTGAAGAAATTAGGCACTTTGCCATGAACTGCCCAAAGAGAATAGAAGTAAATAGTGATGATAATGATGGGCCAGTCCCAAGGAGGAGAACAAAGCAATCCAACTATTCTAAAGCTGGAAATTCAAATGCCAAAGGGAAAAGGCAACTCTTCAAATCCAAAAGAAGAAATTTTTTGAGCAAGTTGGATGAAAAAGATTCTAAAGAAGGAGCTAATGATGATTTCGATGATGATGCTACAGAGAATGTGCTGGTTGGTCAAATAGATAATAATTAAGAATCTTCAAGTGATGAGGAATCAACTGAAGAGGAAGTGGATGA
Source organism: Ceriops tagal (assembly GCA_021533255.1). NCBI lineage: Eukaryota > Viridiplantae > Streptophyta > Magnoliopsida > Malpighiales > Rhizophoraceae > Ceriops > Ceriops tagal. The sequence goes on from CM038602.1 coordinate 6,134,800, forward strand.
GTTGGTGTAGCAACTTGAGAATGAGTTAAGAGCTTGTTTGCACAAAAATAGCAAGCTAGGAAAAGAGGTAAAGCATCTCAAAAAGTTGTATGAAAATTTTGTTGTTAATGAATCTAATTTCTAGGTGAAAGAAAAGGAGTACTTGAAGAGAATTGAAGAGCTGATTGTGCTTGAGGCAGAGCAAGGCAAGATACACGAAGATCTTGGCACTAAGGTGATTGCACAAGAGCAAGAGGTGTTTATTTTTTAAGCCAAGCTCCACAAGGTTGAGTTTGAACTAAAAAAGCATCAAGAAAGCCTTATGTGGGCCTTAAAAGTGAAAGGAGAGTAGACTTTAGCAAATACCACCAAGGAGGATGCTACAAAAAAGTTGGATAAGTGTCTAAGTAAACAAAGACCTCATTCCATAGGAAGAAAGGCCTTAGTTATATCGAAAAGCCAAATGAGAAGGTAGCAAAGAAGAAAAAAATTGTGTTTGTGCCTGAAAGCAAGCACAATGACATGATGGAGAAGAGAAACCAACCCAAGTTAAAATAGGTTAGGAAAGATGTGGTGGAGACTCCCATTTAAAGGAAACAGGTTGTCAAAGATAAAGAGAAGGGTGCCACAATAGTTGCTAAAGAAAGGAGACATGAACTTTGTGAAAGAAGAAAATCAAGATTTGAAGGATTCTGCTAGAGTTGTGGTAAGTATGAGGCACAAGACTAATGTGTGCTGGAGTAATAGGTCTATAATGAAGAGGAATATGAGGCAAAAGTCTAGGGGAAGACTCTATCAAGAAAGGAGATAGTCATAGGTGAAAAGAAGTTATATTCCACTAAGAAACAAATTTGATTTGTTGGGAGAAATCTGTGGAAGATGCGAAAAGGCTGGACACACTTTTAAGGATTGCTTGATATTATTGCCTGGTTAAAGAGTGCAAAGGAGAACACCTATACGTGCTCTCACATTTTGCCAAACATAACTACCCTGTCAAGGAGTGCAAAGGAGAATATCTACATATGCTCCTAAATTTGGCCAAAGAAGAAGTGAAAGAGAAATGATTATGGTTATGGAAATAGTCTTAAAAGCTTCCAAGAAAGAAAAGGCATATATCTTGGACAATGGGTACTCTTCACAAATGAAAGGAGACTCCAAGATGTTGAAAGGAGTAGCAAAATATGATGGAGGATCAGTCAGATTTGGCAATGATGGTTCCTTAAAGATTAAAGGTGTTGGTGTTGCTGAAATTGGTGCAGAAAAGCTAAAATCAAAGAAAGTGCTTTATGTTGAAGGGTTAAAACACAATCTCATCAATGTTAGTCAGCTCTGTGATGATGGATATGAAGTTACTTTCAATAAGAGTGACTACATAATAAAGAGATTAATGATGGTGTTGTTCTTACTAAGGGTGAAAGAACAAATGAAAACTTATACCAGTTTTCAAAAGCAAAAATACATGTGACATGAGTAACAAAGATGAGAAATTGTTGTGGTATAGAAGATTGGGTGTTGAAAGGCGTAGCAAAATATGATGGAGGATCAGTCAGATTTGGTAATGATGGTGCCTTAATGATTAAAGGTGTTGGTGTTGCTGAAATTGGTGCAGAAAAGCTGAAATCAAAGAAAATGCTTTATATTAAAGGGTTAAAACACAATCTTAATGTTAGTCAACTCTGTGATGATGGATATGAAGTTACTTTCATTAAGAGTGGCTGCATAATAAAGAGATTAAATGATAGTATTGTTCTCACTAAGGGTGAAAGAACAAATGGAAACTTATACTAAGTTTTCAAAAGCAAAAACACATGTTACATGAACACCAAAGATGAGAAATTGTTGTGGTATAGAAGATTGGGACATCTTGGTCAAAAAGGGCTGAACAACTTGTCCAAAATAAAGTTGTGAGTGATGTACCTAAGTTGAGAAGAGAAAGAGATGCAATTTGCAGCACATGTCAAAAAAGGAAGATGGTGAATGCTCCTTACAAAAATGTGGAGATTCCAACAAATAAGCCATTAGAAGAATGACAAAGATTGATAAAGGGTGATAGGTACTTCATCTCCTTCATTGATGATTTTACAAGAATGACTTATATTATGTTCTTAAAACATAAGTTAGAGGTTCTCAATAATTTCAAAAGCTACAGAAGGCTATAATGAGGAGCGCTTTAGGTCTTACACTGAGAGGGGGGATGAATCAATGTGAGATATCCTCTTTTTACAAATCAATCCAAATTTAAGCTCTATGACTTATTAGATTTAATGATCCAATTTTTTATTTTTCTCCTTTATGTGAGCATGACCGTACAAATAAAAAATCAATGTGCATGCACAAGCACCTAAGAACACATGACAATTTTTACGTGGTTCACCCATAATGTGTGAGTTACATCCACGATGTGATAGGATCACTCCTAAATCACACAATTCACTCTTGATATCAAGGGATACAACAATATTGTGGAAGGATCACTCCTTAACCACTTGTGGAAGGACTACTCCTTAACCACTTACAACGATTTCTTGATCACTCTAAGGGTATCCCACCCTTATTCAGCTAGTTTATCAAGAGTTTATAGTGAAACCTTTGATGGAGAATGATCATTCAATGTGTACAGACTGCTAGTGTAGAATATGGATCTTCTCCTTCCTTTACCACTGGTGTTGTCTTACTCGCTGCTGGTGCTGCCCATTGTGCTGTTTTGATGTCTACACGCACTGTTGCTACTGTCTGTGTGCACGGCTGCTGTCCACACACGCTGGTGCTGTCTTCACGCGTTACATTTGTTGTTCATATGCACTGTTATTATCTACGCACTGCTGCTTCTATCCACAAGTGTTGTTGCTGTCTACACGCACTACGACTACTGTTCATGCATGTTACTACTATCCGCGTGCACTGCTACTGTCTGCTCATGTCACTGCTGCTATCCGCACGTGCACAAGTTGGTATCACTATCTGCATGTTTTCTTATTGCTGTCCACACTTGCTACTATTGCTGATTTGGCTACTGGGCACACAACACTTACTGATTTGGCTGTTAAATAGGTTGCACTTGCTGTTATAGTCTCCCGGACGTGCTGCTGGTGCTGGTAGTCCCTCCTAGACGTGCTGCTGGTTTAGGGATACCCTCCTGGACATGCTGCTGGTGCAGGGATACCCTCTTGGAAGTGTTACTGGTGCCGGGACGCCTCCTGGATGTGCTGCTGGTGCAGGGATACCCTCTTGGATGTGCTGCTGGTGCAGGGATACCCTCCTGGATGTGCTGCTGGTGCAGGGATACCCTCTTGGAAGTGTTGTTGGTGCCAGGATGCCTCCTGGATGTGTTGCTGCTGCACTACTTGCTGCCTTACGTTTTGATTTTCTGATTGATGCCTACTACTGCTGCACTTTCTGCAGATGGCTACTGATTCTCAGACCTGTTGCTGCACAACCTGCTATTGCACATTCTGATTTTCTACTTCATTCCTGGGCGTGCTTCTGCTATTAGGAAGCCTCCTAGGGTGTTGCTGGTCTGCTGCAAAGTATCCTGGATGTATAGGGACGTCTGCTATTGCTAGAGAGTTTCTTGGACTGCTAGTGCAAGAATCTCTTGCTGCTGGTTTGCTGCTTGATTCCCGGATGATGCTGCTATAGCTGCTAGTTTTGGTTTGCTTGTGTAGGGACCTCCTACTACTGCACCACCTCTTACCAGACCTCTTGGTTTGTTGGTGTAGGACCTCCTGCTGCTTCACCACCTCTTGGTTAGTCTACCTTGGTTGCCGGATTCACAGGTTGCTACACCACCTTCTGGTTGTCTGCTTTAGCTACTGGTTTCACAAGTTGTTGCACCACCTTCTGGTTTGTCTCCCTTAGCTGTCAGATTCATAGGTTACTGCACCACCCTTTGGTTTGTCTCCTTTAGCTGTTGGATTCACAGGTTGCTGCACCACCTTCTAGTTTGTCTCCTTTGGCTGCTGAATTGTTGGTTCAAGGCTGGCTGCTGTAAGTTGCTGGTGTGGTGGTTGGCTGCTTCAAGTTTCTGATGTAGAGGTCAGCTGCTTCAAGTTTTTGGTGTGGTGGCCGGCTGCTTTGCTACCTCTCTCTCCCTTTTGGCAAGCTGCCTTGCTATCTCTCTCTCTCTCTCTCTTTTGGCCAGCTGCCTTGCTCTTCCTCTTGGCCAGCTGCACCTCCCTTGGTGGCTACCTCCTCTCTTGTCATTCACCTCTCCTTTTGGCTTTAGGTTTGCCGTTCATCTCTCTTTGGCCGGCTCTCTCAATTTTTTGTAGCACACCGCCTTCTTACAAGATGCATAGGGGTATTTATAGAGCTTTGAGATTAGGGTTGCATGATCAGCAACGGTCATTGTTGATTCCTAAAGGTTGCCCTACAATCAACAACCAGATTTGAGTCCTAAAATTTAGAGTCAATGATTAACATTGACTTCTTAAAATTTAGCATCAATGGTCAATGATCAATAGTCAATCTACACCTAAAATTTAGGGTTATGATTAACATTGACTCCTCAACATTAGGGTTAACTTGTCATCACTAGTTTTTCCCAATGACCTCTCTGCATCTTAATGACATTCATAACCTCAAATCAACACATATAACTGTGTGTGTTGTTCCCACAGCCTTGTATGGGTTATAATTATTGTCAACTAGGTTTAAGTGTGCAAGAAAGTAAAGCCACATGGAAGGGCAAGAAGGTAAAAGCCACATGAAGGGGCAAGAACGTAAAAGCCACATTAAAGGGCAAAACAGTAAATTTACCGCGTAAGTGCAAGAAAATAAATTCGTCGCATAAGCCCTATTAGGGTTTCACGGAAGAAAATATATAAAGACCTTGAAAGATAAAATTAGGGTAAGGCCAACACAATTGGATACACGGCAAAACACCAAACTTTACATAGAAGAACACCACCTGCAAAAGAAAAGAGTAGCCGTCGAGTGAACAGTGCAGCCATCGTGAACAATGCAGTCGTTGGAAATTGAACAACGTCGTCGGAAAATTGAACAAAACGAAGAATGGCCAAATTGAGCAAATTGGAGCAAACCATGTGACGGCAAGATAGAAAAACCCACGAGGAACGGCACACCACTGGCACATTAGTGGTTGGACGATGAGAGAGAAAACGTAGCCGACGAACAAAGAGAGAGAAAATGAAGCCAACGGACAAAGAGAGAGACGCCACTAGAAGAGTAGACAGTAGATCTGCGACGGCATGAGACAAACGAACAACACGACAATGAGAGAACCGTGAAACGGACGAAGAGAGAGACACCACTGGAGACGATCGTTGGAA
>CM038602.1:6147528-6163228 GCA_021533255.1 Ceriops tagal
CAGCACCATCTCTTAGTCTCTTTACTGTACAACCACTCTTGTTGAAAGTAACTTCATGTCCATAATCACAAAGCTGGCTAACACTGATGAGATTGTGTTTTAACCCTTCAACATAAAGCACTTTTTTTTATTTCAGCTTTTCTGCACCAATTTTAGTAGCACCAATACCTTTAATCTTTAAGGCACCATCATTGCCAAACATGACTAATTCTCTATCATATTTTACTACTTCCTTGAACATCTTAGAGTCTCCTATAATATATGCATAGCAGACACCATCCAAGATCTGTGACTTTTCTTTCTTGGAAGCTTTTAAGGCCACTTCCACAACCATGGATATTTCTCTTCCTCTTTTTCTTTTTTGGCCGAATATGGGAGCTTATGTAGGTGTTCTCCTTTGCACTCTTTGACTAGGCAGCAATGTTTGGCCAAATGTGGGAGCATGTGTGGGTGTTCTCCTTTGCACTCTTTGACTAGGCAATAATGTCAAGCAATCCTTAGTAATGTGTCCATCCTTTTTGACAAATTTCTTCCAACACATCAAATCTGTTCCTCAATCGAATATGACTTATTTCCACTTAAGACTGTCTCCTTTCTTGATAAAGTCTCCCTCTAGACTCTTGCCTCAAATTCCTCTTCATTATAGGCCAAGTATTCCACCATGCATTAGCCTTGTGCCCATACTTACCACAACTCCAACAAAATCCTTTGAATCTGGATCTTCTTCTTTCACCAATTCCATATCTCCTATCTTTAGTAGCTGGTATGGCAACCTTATTTCTATATTTGACAGTCTGTCTCCTGTGGATGAGAGTCTCCACCATGTCTTTCCTAACCCATTTTAACTTGGGTTGGTCTCTCTTCTCCATCACATCATTGTGCTTGCTTTCGAGCACAAACACATTTTTCTTTTTTTTTTCTACCTTCTCACTTGGCTTTTCAATGTAACCAAGTCCTTTCTTCCTTATGGAATAAGGTCTTTGATTGCTTAGACACTTATTTAACTTTCTGGTAGCATCCTCCTTGATGGCATTTGCTAATGATGACTCTCCTTTCACTTCCATAGCCTGCATAAAGCATTCTTCATGCTTCTTTAGCTCGAACTCAACCTTGTGGAACTTGGCTTGCAAAATCAACACCTTTTGCTCTTATGCAATCACCTTAGTGCCAAGATCTTCATGTATCTTTCCTTGCTCTGCCTCAAGTACAATCAACTCTTCAATCCTCTTCAAGTACTCCTCCTCTTTATCCTCTTCCTTAGGACCAACTCATTATCATCCTCACTGTTTACTTCTCTTCTCTTTGGGTAGTCTATGGCAAAGTGTCCACTTGCTCCATAGTTAAAGCACTTCAAGGGTAGTTTTCCCTTGTACTTCCCTATTCCTTTCTTTATATTGTTGGTGATATATGTTATGACCTTATCCAGTTCAGTATCACCATCTTCTTCTCTAGAGCTGCTGACGGATTCCTCTTCTTGGTCTTTAATCCTTAACTTCTTCATTGCCTTGAAGGCTAGCTCCTTCTCTGCCTTAGACATCTTTTCTTTTTTCATTGAGGCTATTCTCATTTCATAAACTACTAATATGCTGTGTAAGCTTTCCAAATCTCTATCTTTTATGAAAGAGACTTTGGCGTTGTAAGCTTCCGGCAAGGTTCTAAGTATTTTCCTTACCACAGTGGCATTATGGATCTCCTCTCTATAACCTTTGATGGAGCACACAATTTTGTTGACTTTTGTGAAGAATGCATCCTTAGTCTCATTATTCTGCATCTTTATGTCTTCGAATTTACTCCTTTAGATTTGTAGCTTGGCTTCCTTTATAACCTTGTCTCCTTTATAAATGTTCTTCAGTTTGTCCCATATTTGCTTGGCTATGTTGCACCCCATCACCTTGTTGAATTCTTTATTTGACAGAGAGGCATATAGGGCATATCTTACCTTTCCATCACACTCTAACTTTTTCTTATCAGCTAGCATCATAGGACCACCTACAGTAATAGGGATGAAGCCACTAACAGCAAACTTAAGCACATCAAGACCAAGGGACATCAGATATGAGAGCATTCTATTCATTCATAACTGATAATTTTGTCCATCAAAAGTAAGGATGCCTTGCTGTTAACACTATTCATGCTATTCATGATCTCAAGTAGTAGTAGAGACTACTCCTTAACCACTTACAACGATCTCTTAATCATGGAGTTGATCTCCCAATCACTCCAAGGGTATCCCACCCTTATTCAGTTAGTTTGTCAAGAGTTTATAGTAAAACCTTTCCTAGAGAATGATCACTCAATATGTACAGACTACTAGTGCAGAATATGGGTCTTCTCCTCCCTTTGTTGTTGATATTATCTCACCCGCTACCAGTGTTGCTTGTACGTGTTGTGATGTGGAAAACCCTAAAAAGACGTGGCTTAGGGACCCAACGCCCACAAGGAATCAAAAAACAACCAGGAAAGCTAAATTAGAGTTTAATATCACAAACCCTAGACCCACCCTTCAAAGGAACACAAACCTAGAGCATTTAAGAAGGATATGGATGCCACACTCCAGAAAAGAAAGGAATTGGGAGTGATAAGTCGATTGGAACGCTACAAGAAGAAATACCTCTTGATAAGTTCTTTAGTCCTTAAAAGAACCGACAGGAAAAAACCCTTGCTTTCTATTTCACTCAAAGTTGTCTGATTCTCTAGAGCTTACAAGGGGTGCCTATTTATAGGCTAAGATAGCAATTCTAAAGAGGCACAAATTCCTACTTAAGACAAACCCTTATTTTGGAGGAATTCCTAATTGTGGACAAATTCCAACATAAATAATAAACTCTTATTTAGGAAGAAATGCTATTACTTATTCTGACCTATTAAGTATTCTAATTATATTAATTAGGCCTGGACTCCTTGTCAAACTTGAATTCGCACCATTTGAAGCTGGGTTGGCCTGAATGTCTTGAATCAGCCCATTTAGTGCTTCTTTAATCGTTTTGGCTCTAGTTCGTGTTATTGGGCCTTCTAGAATGTGCAATGGACCACTTGTAACCATTGAAGCCTTCCACCCATCATCTCTATGGTTCTCATCATTCCCCCTCTCCTCAAAAGGATTCGTCCCCGAATCATCACCTACATCAAAAGGGGAAAGATCAGAAACGTTAAATGTTGCACTCACATATCCTTCTTAAATGCTCTAGGTTTGTATTCCTTTGAAGGGTGGGTCTAGGGTTTGTGATATTAAACTCTGGTTTAGCTTTCCTGGTTGTTCTTTGATTCCTTGTGTGCGTTGGGTCCCTAAGCCACGTCTTTTTAGGGTTTTCTGCATCAATTGATACCAGGGCTACAACTTGAAAGGGACCATCTCCTCTGGGTTGTAGCTTCAAACGCCTTTGAGCTGGGAACCGTTCCTTGTGCATATGCACCCAAACCCAATCACCAGGTCCAAACACCACCTTCTTTCGTCCCTTGTTGACATAGGATGTGTGTTGCTCAGTTCGTTTTTCAATATGTTGTCGCACCTTCTTATGCAATTTTTTTATCATGTCCACCTTGCGTTCCCCATTTAAGCTGGCATACTCAATGACAGGTATAGGTACCAAATCCAAAGGAGTCAATGGATTAAAACCATATACGATTTCAAATGGAGAGTAACTAGTGGTAGAATGAACACTCTTATTATATGCAAACTCAACATGTGGTAAACAATCTTCCCATGTTTTCAAATTTGTTCGAATAATAGCACGCAAAGGAGTAGAAAGAGTTCGATTAACTACCTCAGTCTGCCCATCAGTTTGTGGATGACAAGTAGTTGAAAACAATAGCTTAGTACCTAACTTACCCCACAAAGTCTTCCAGAAGTAGCTTAAGAACTTTGTATCCTGATCTGAAACAATGCTTCGTAGCATGCCATGCAAATGTACTACTTCTCTAAAGAATAAGTCAGCCATATTGTTTGCATCATTAGTTTTATGACATGGGATGAAGTGTGCCATCTTTGAAAATCTATCAACAACAAATACAAAATCCCTACCCCTTTTTGTTCAGGGCAATCCTAGTACAAAGTCCATAGATAAATCAACCTAGGGATGGTTAGGTATGGGTAGAGGGGTATACAAGCCATGAGGTAAAACTCTAGATTTAGCTTGTTTGCATGTTATGCATTTCGCACATATTCTCTCAACATCTCGTTTCATTCGTGGCCAAAAAAAATGTTCATTTAGGACATCTAGGGTTTTCCTAACTCCAAAATGACCCATTAGACCACCCTCATGAGCTTCTTTTACAACCAACTCCCTTAAAGAACTCATAGGCATGCATAAACGATTTTCCCTAAATAAGAAACCCTTATGCCTATAAAACTTCTCAAAGGCTGACACCTCACATGCTCTATACACATTAGCAAAGTCAGGATCATTCACATATAAATCCTTAATGTGTTCAAATCTTAATAAGTTTGCAGTAAGTGTAGAAATAAGGGCATACCTGGGAGATAATGCATCAGCTACCACATTTTCCTTATCTTTTTTATATTGGATGATGTAAGGAAAGGTCTCAATGAATTCAACCCACTTGGCATGTCTTTTGTTCAACTTTCCTTGTCCTTTTAAATGCTTCAAAGATTCATGGTCAGTATGGATGACAAACTCTTTAGGCCAAAGGTAATGTTGCCGTGTCTCCAACGCCCGTACCAATGCATATATCTCTTTATCATAAGCAGGATAATTAAGGTTTGCTTCATTTAGCTTTTCACTAAAGTAAGCAATTGGGCGCCTTTCCTGCATCAAAACAGCTCCAATGCCAATACCTGAAGCATCACACTCAATTTCAAAAGCTTTTGTAAAGTTAGGTAAAGCAAGTAAGGGTGCAAAACTTAATTTTTCCTTAATGCAATTAAAAGCCTTGTCTTGGGCACTACCCCACCTAAAACTCATGTTCTTTTTTATAAGCTCAGTGAGTGGTGCGGCAATGGTGCTAAAGTCTTTAACAAAGCGTCTATAGAAACTAGCTAGACCATGAAAGCTACGCACGTCACTAGTTGACGTAGGTATAGGCCAATCACGAATTGCCTTAACTTTTTCCTCGTCAACCTCAACACCTTTAGCACTGACAACATAGCCAAGAAATGTGATCTGATCAGTACAAAAGGAACATTTATGTAAGTTAGCATACAATTTCTCAGAACGTAAAACACTTACAATAGAACATAAATGATCAAGATGATCTTCTAAGGTTTTACTATAGACCAAGATATCATCAAAATACACAACTAGAAATTTACCAATGAATGCACGTAAAACATGATTCATTAGTCGCATAAAAGTGCTTGGTGCATTAGTGAGACCAAATGGCATAACTAGCCACTCATACAACCCATACTTAGTTTTGAAAGCTATTTTCCACTCATCTCCCTCTCTTATCCTAATCTGATGATATCCACTTTTCAAATCAATCTTAGAAAAGACACATGACCCATGCAATTCATCTAACATGTCATCTAATCTAGGTATGGGTTAACGATACTTTACAGTGATTTTGTTGATTGCTCGACAATCAACACACATCCTCCAAGTCCCATCTTTTTTTGGTACCAGTAGGACAGGAATAGCACATGTACTCATGCTTTCCCTCACATATCCTTTGGATATAAGCTCCTCAACCTGCCTTTGAAGCTCCTTTGTCTCCTCAGGATTACTCTTATATGCTGGCCAGTTAGGGATGGATGCATCTGGGATGAAATCAATTTGATGCTCAATTCCTTTATTAGGTGGCAATCCACTTGGGATATCGTTAGGGAATACATTTTCAAATTCCTGCGATAGTGCAACAACAACATTAGGCAAAGATGGGTCAAACTTGTTAGTGTTAAAATAAGCCTCCTTATACAAAAGTACAATCATAGGCTGTTTGGCATAGAATGCTCTTTTGACATCACTTCCTTTTGCATAGAGATTTTCTCTTTTCTTCTCTTTCTCTTGTGTCCTCACGTTTTCTTCTCCTTTTTCTCTTTTATCAATCTCTCTTTTCTGTTCACTCTCATTTTTAATCCTTAATTGATCCTCATATGCTTGTTGAGGTGATAATAGTACAAGAATGACAGGTTTTTCGTTTATTAAAAAGGAATATCGATTCTTGAAGCCATCATGCATAACTCGCCTATCAAATTGCCATGGTCTTCCTAATAGAATATGTCTCGCATGCATAGGTACAACATCACATAAAACTTCATCATGGTACCTTTCGATAGAAAATGATACGAGCACTTGCTAATTTACCTTCACTTCACCACTGAAGTTCCCAACTTCTCCCTAGGATCTACTAGTTTGTGATACTGAGAGGGGGGGTGAATCAGTATCACCATAATTCACAATTCGTAGGTAAGTGAACAACTTCAATCTCTTCTTAAAAGCAAACTCTTTCTCAGACTCGACTAAGGTAGATCTATTGCTACCTACTAATCACAATAGTCCCCAAAGTCACCTTTCAGACACCTTACCTAATAGACAATACGGATGTTCTTGTTTAGATCTTCATTAGGTTATGGGTTGGCTGATACTTTAGCTGCGTTCACAACTCAATTCAAAACACAGAACGTAAAGCAAATTAAGGACACACGAGATTTACGTGGTTCCATCAACGTGACGTACATCCACGGTGGTAGGGACTCTCCCTTACCGAAACTATCCACTATACTTGAGAATTCAGGTTACAATGGATGTACTTAATTCTCTACTCCTTTCACTATTGCAATTACTAAGCAAGTACAATACAAAGAGTGTCACTTACTGTGTCTACCCTTCTTCTAGCTTGTCTTGCCTCTGTTGAATTGAAAGGCTGCTCCACTGCTGCTTAGAAGTTCACCGCAACGCTCTCTAACCTCTCTTGAAGAAGTCTGGAAATACGTTGAGTTCAATGCTTCACTGAATTCCTACATTGTATCACACAATTCTTGCTTTCATCGTCTTACGGTCTCACCCGTCTCCTTGTCTCACGATCTCACTATCTCACGGGTCGCCTGTCCGTTTCTCTCTCTCCTGCTGTCCAGCCAGATTTCTCTCTCCTACCGCCGAATTTCTCTCTCTTCGCCGGATTTCTCTCTCTTCACCGAATTTCTCTTCACTTTTCTGTTCACCGTCGGGTTTCTCTCTCTTCCCACCAGTTTGCTCTGATTTGGCCGTCGGGTTTCTCTCTCCTTCCGATCTGGCCGTATAGGTCTTTGCCGTCCACCCACTTTCGGCCGTCCAACCGTGTCATCTCCTCGCCGACCGCTGGTGTACCAGTGGTGTGCCGTTCCTTACGGGTTTCCCTCCTTCTCCGGTCTACGTTTTCTCTCTCTTCATCCATCGACTGCATTTTCTCTCTCTTCATCCGTCGGCTGAGTTGTCTCTCTCTTCGTCCGCTCGTTTCAGCTCAATCTGGTTTCACCCGTTCACCACGTTCTCTCTCCCTCTTGTCTAGTTGTTCCCGGTGTGTTTGGGCGTGTCGGTGGTCTACCGATTTTCTCTCCTATCTCCGACGACGGCTGTTCTTCGTTCAGTCCGGCCGTCAATCGTCTCCTCCTTCTTTCTCTCTCTCGACGCAACTGTTTACGAGGTTACTGTTCACAACGGTACTGTTCACTTAATTCGTCTGTCGACTACACTGTTCACTCTCTTCGTCCTTGCCGGTGGTGTTCTTCTGTGTAGGGTTTGGTGTTGGTCGGTTGTCTAGGTTTTGCTGGATGCTCAATATTGCCGACTCATTGTTCTTTGTCTTCCAAGACCATTATATACTCTATTCCATGAAACCCTAATAGGGCTTACGTAGTGAATTTACTTTCTTACCCTTTCATGTGGCTTTACTTTCTTGCACACTTAAACCTAGTTGACAACAATTACAACCCATATAAGGCTATGGGAACAACAACTACTCTCATTCAACCACTGAAGTTTATATGGTCTAGGATGCTTCATAGTAGGTGAATCCAACTTCTCAACCATAGTTGTGCTAGCAACGTTAGTGCAACTCCCACCATCAATAATCATACTACATACCTTATCTTTGATGAGACACCTTGTCTGAAAGATGTTATCTCGTTGCACCTCATTTTCTTCTTTTGCTTGCACATTCAATGCTCGCCTTGTAACAAAAGCTACTCCGTTAACCAGATACTCCTCTCCATCACATTCACTTTTTGATGGTGGCACAAAATCATCATCTGATTCACTTTCAGTTTCAACATCACCATTACTTCTCAAGATCATTGCATGCTTATTTGGACATTGAGTTGCAATGTGACCCCTACCCAAACACTCAAAACATTTAACATCTCTATTTCTACTCGGTTGGGGTTCAAATTTACCTGTCTCCTTGCTAGAACCCACATCCTTGTGCTTGGGTAGCTCGGCTTTGCACTTGTAATTGGTCATCTCGTCCCTTTTACTCCAATTTGGCTTCCACGATGAGGTAGAACCTGAATTCTACCCAAACCGTGTGGAGCCCTTTCGTTTAAGTTGTCTTTCAACTTTCATTGCCATGTGCACCATATCTTCTAATTCCATATAGTGCTGCAATTCAACCACATTTGCTATGTCCCTATTTAGCCCTTGCAAAAATTGAGCCATGGTTGCCTCTCTATCTTCTTCTACATTGGCCCTAATCATGGTAATCTCCATCTCCTTGTGTTAGTCCTCCACACTTTTGGTGCCCTGAGTGAGCCCTTGTAGCCTTTGGTACAACTCCTTGTAATAATGAGTAGGGACAAACCTCCTCCGCATGATAGCCTTCGTTTCCTACCATGTATCAATAGGCTGCTCATGATTCCTTTTCCTAGTCAAAACAAGTTGATCCCACCAAATAATAGCATAATCAGTAAATTCAACTGCAGCAAGCTTTACCTTTTTCTCCTCGGAATAGTTGTGGCAATCAAAAACCAATTCAACCTTCTTTTCCCATTCTAGGTATGCATCAAGATCATTCTTACCTTGGAATGAAGGAATTATCATTTTAATACTACCCAAATTATGGTCGTAGGTGCCTTGCCTCCCAAATTCTCTTCGATCCCTTCTATTATTACCAGTTCTAACCATCGTAGTTTGATCGCCAAATTCATCATCTTCATGGTCATAGGCACGTGTCAACTGCCTTCTTGCTTTGGGAGCCTCATATTCCCCATGTCTCCTTTGCAACTCTGCTATTGTATTAGCTTGCTCCTCCATCCTCTCCTTCATATCTTCAAATCTGGTATTCATGCGCTCAAATTGTTGTTGCATAGCTTTGATCATGAAGGACACATCACCAGCTCCCTTTTGAGCTACACCTTTGTCTTTGGACGTCATAGTTTTACTTCTTCACAAAAACAAATAGGATACCTCACAGAACACTCCCTCACGTGTGTCACTCAAAAGATTGTGTCACGCTTCCTCGTGTTTACACTCTTTATGGTTTTTCTTTATATGAACTTTCACTCTTACCTTTTACCACTCAGATTTTCCCTTTCAGCTCTATAAAGAACTAAACAACGTAAATCAAGGGTATTGATTTTGAACAGAATAAGCTAAATGGCATAGAATTGAACAAATTGGAGAACAAAGAATCAAGCGAAAAAGGATATCAACATAAACGAATTTAATGAACTAAACTCACAAAAATTAGGATAGGGGTAATATAACCTAGAGGACAACTTGGGTAACAAACTAGGAAAAAAGATGGTAGAATTGGAGTTAAGCAAGAAAACTTTATTATTATTGTAGCTAATATGACCAAACTGTTAACCTTATCAATAACTTTGAATTTGATGTTTTCTTTTTTTTTTTTGTTCTTCTTCCTTCCTTTTTTTCTTTTATTTTTTTTTCTGTTTTTTTTTTCTTTTTTTTGTTTTTTTTTTCATTCTTTTTTTCAATACAAAACAATAGTAGGATACTTAGACATACCAATTGGAATTGAAATTAGCACATTTATGAGTTTAAACAAACAAGCAAAGAGAGAAGGATTGCAAATAAACAGATTTGTGCATTTGAATGATAATGCACATAATAGACAAACTAAACAACAATAAATAAATCAAAAGATAGAAAATTGAAGGGTGAGTGGATTAACCTGATTTAGAACCCTGCTCTGATACCAACTGATGCGGAAAACCCTAAAAAGATGTGGCCTAGGGACCCAACGCACACAAGGAATCAAAGAACAACCAGGAAAGCTAAACCAGAGTTTAATATCACAAACCCTAGACCCACCCTTCAAAGGAACAGGAACCTAGAGCATTTAAGAAAGATATGGATGCCACACTCCAGAAAAGAAAGGAATTAGGAGTGATAAGTCGATTGGAACGCTACAAGAAGAAATACCTCTTGATAAGTTCCTTAGTCCTTAAAAGAACCGAGAGGGAAAAACCCTTGCTTTCTATTTCACTCAAAGTTGTCTGATTCTTTAGAGCTTACAAGGGATGCCTATTTACAGGCTAAGATAGCAATCCTAACAAGGCACAAATTCCTACTTAGGACAAATCCTTATTTTGGAGGAATTCCTAATTGTGGACAAATTCCAACATAAATAATAAACTCTTATTTAGGAAGAAATGCTATTACTTATTCTGACCTATTAAGTATTCTAATTATATTAATTAGGCCTGGACTCCTTGTTAAACTTGAATTAGCACCATTTGAAGCTGGGTTGGCCTGAATGTCCTAAATCAGCCCATTTAGTGCTTCTTTAATCTTTTTGGCTCTAGCTCATGTTATTGGGCCTTCTGGAATGTGCAATGGACCTCTTGCAACCATTGAAGCCTTCCACCCATCATCTCTATGGTTCTCATCATGTTGCTATTGTTGCTGTTGTCCTAACACATTACACCTACTATTCGTATGCGTTGTTGCTATCTGCATGCGTGGTTGCTTCTTTCTACACACACTGTTGCTTTTGTTTGCACGCGTTGCTACTTCTGTCCACACCCGTAGTTGCTATTTGCATACACTACGGCTGTTGTCTGCGGATGTTGCTGCTGTCTACACGTACTGCTACTGTCTATTTGTGTCGTTGCTACTATTGGATCATGTCATTGTTGCTATTTGCTTACTCTATTACTGTTATCCATGCATGCTACTACTGTTTGTTTGCAATGCTGCTGCTGTCTGCTTGTCTCGCTGCTACTATCTACATGTGCACAAGCTAGTATCGCTATCTGTATGTTTTCCTATTGTTGTCCACATATGTTGTTATTAGGCGCGCTGCACTTATTGATTTGGCTGCTAGACACCTACACTTGCCGGTATAGTCTCCCAGACGTGATGCTGGTGCTGGTAGTCCCTCCTAGATGTGCTTCTAGTCTTGGTATACCCTTCTTGACATGTTGTTAGTGTAGGGATACCCTCCTATGCGTGTTACTAGTACAAGGATACCCTTTTGGACATGCTGCTGGTGCCGGGATGCCTCTTGGATGTGTTACTGGTGCAGGGATGCCTCCTAGATGTGCTGCTGCACCACTTGCTGTTGCATATTCTAATTTTCTGCTTGATGCCCAAACCTGCTGCTGCACTTTTTGCAGGTGGCTATTGATTCCTGGATTTATTGCTGCACGAACTGCTATTGCACTTCCTACTACTGAACATTTTGATATTATACTTGATTCCCCATCGTGCTTCTACTGCTAGGAAGCCTTTTAGGGTGCTGCTGGTCTGCTCCAAAGCCTTTTGGAGTGCTACTGGTTTATTGGAAAGCCTCCTAGATGTGCAGGGATGTCTGCTATTGCTGGAGAGTCTCTTGGACTGTTGGTGCAAGAATCTTTTATTGCTGGTTTGCTGTTTGACTCCCAGATGATGCTACTACGACTGCTAGTTTTGGTTTGCTTGTGTAAGGACCTCCTACTGCTACACCACCTCCTGCTCGACCTCCTGGTTTATTGGTGCAAGACCTCCTGCTACTACACCACCTTCTGGTTTGTCTCCCTTGGCTACTAGTTTCTCAGGTTATTGCACCAACTTCTGGTTTATCTCCTTTAGCTGTCAGATTTACAGGCTACTCCACCACCTTCTAGTTTGTCTCCCTTGGCTACTGGATTCTTGGTTCAAGACTAGCTACTACAAGTTGCTGGTGTCATGGTTGGCTGCTTCAAGTTTCTGGTATGGAGGCTAGCTACTTCACATTTCTAGTGTGGTGGTTGGCTACTTTGTTGCCTCTCTCCCTCCCTCTTGGCTAGTTGCCTTATTGTTTCTCTTTCCCTTTTTATTGGTTGTTTTTTTGTCCCTTTTGCTCAACTGCCTTGCTTTCCCTCTTGGCTGGTGTCCTTGCTCTCCCTTTTAGCCAGCTGCCTTGCTCTTCCTTTTGGCCAACTACACCTCCCTTGGTGGCTACCTCCTCTCTTGCCACTCACCTCTCCTTTTGCTTTAGGTTTATTGTTCACTTCTCTTTGGTTGGCTCTCTCAATTTTCTGCAACATACCCCCTTCTTACAAGATGCATAGGGGTATTTGTAGAAACTTGAAATTAGGGCTACACGATCATTAACTGTCATCGTTGATTCCCAAAGGTTGCCCGACAATCAACGGCCAGATTTGAGTCCTAATATTTAAGGTCAATGGTCAACAGTCAATAGTCAATCTTAACCCCTAAAATTTAGGGTCACAATCAACATTGACTCCTCAACATCAGGGTTGACCTGTTATCACCAGTTTTTCCCAATGACCTCTCTACATCTCAATGGCATTCATAACCTCAAATCAACACATCTAACCATGTGAAATGGTGTTGACAACAAATCCAACATTAGCTATCACAGATGGGCTTAATAAGGTAACTAAAAATTAGTTTGGGGAAAAAATTAAAAGGCTCAAGATAGATAATAGGATAGAATACACATGGGAATATATTGATCGAAAAGGGGAATAGCTTGATGAATAAAGGGGGAGAAATTGTCAAGGGAGGAAAATAGAAAATAATGGGGAGTTAAAGGTACAAGTATATGCAATAAAGGAGATGTATGTTTTAGGGGAAGCTGTGCTTATGCTTAATTATTGGTTTGTAGATTTAATATATTGCCAACAAACCCAAATGGGGAGATTGTTGAGCTTATCTTTGATGGCTAATGTTGGATTTGTTGTCAATAGCATCTCACATAGTTGTTCATGTTGATTTGATGCTTTGAATGTCGTTGAGATGTAGAGAAGTCGTTGGTCAATACCATTGATGGTAGGTCAACTTTGAGGTCAATAAGTAAATGTTGACGGTTGACCCTAAATTTTAGAAGTTAAGGCTAACCATTGACCCTAAATTTTAGGAATCAAATATGGTCATTGATTATAGGGCAACCCTTGGGAATCAATGTTGACCATTGATGATTGTGCAACCTTAAATCTTAAAGCCTATAAATACATATGAAGTTCCCGACTTCTCCCTAGGATCTACTAGTTTCTAATATTGAGAGGGGGGGTGAATCAGTATCACCACAATTCGCAATTCGCAGGTAAGTAAACAACTTCAACCTCTTTTTAAAAGCGAACTCTTTCTTGGACTCGACTAAGGTAGATCTATTACTACCTACTAATCATATTAGTCCCTAAAGTCACCTTTCAGACACCTTGCCTAATAGACAATTCAGATGTTCTTGTTTAGGTCTTCGTTAGGTTATGGGTTGGCTGATACTTTAGTTGCATTCACAACTCAATTCAAAACACAGAATGTAAAGCAAATTAAGGACACACGAGATTTACGTGGTTCTGTCAACGTAACATACATCCACGCTGGTAAGGACTCTCCCTTCCCGAGACTATCCACTATACTTAAGAATTCCAGTTACAATGGATGTCTTAATCCTCTACTCCTTTCACTATTGCAATTACTAAGCAAGTACAATACAAAGAGTGTCACTTACTGTGTCTACCCTTCTTGTAGCTTGTCTTGCCTCTATTAAATTGAAAGGCTACTCTACTGCCGCTTAAAAGTTCACCGCAACGCTCTCTAACCTCTCTTGAAGAAATCTGAAAATATATTGAGTTCTTTCCGATGCTTTGCTGAATTTCTTCTCTACGTTGTCTCACACAACTCCTGCTTTCACCGTCTCACATTCTCACCCGTCTCTTTGCCCCACGATCTCACTGTCTCACGGCTCACCTGTCCATTTCTCTCTCTCTTTCTATCCAGCCAGATTTCTCTCTCTTACCGTCCAACTGGATTTCTCTCTCACCGTCCAGCCGCATTTCCTCTGTTCTGCTGACGGTCTCTCTCTCTTCGTCCATCCCTCTTTGGCTGTTCCAGATTTTCTCTCCTTTTTCCTTATTTGGCAGTGATTTCTCTCTCCTTCCCGTCGACTCCTCTGTTTTGGCCGTATACCTCTTTTCTTTCTCTTCCAACAGTTGTCTCAATTTTTCTCTTTTTCTCTAATGTTCTGCTGACCGTTGGTGTACTAGTGGTGTGCCGTTCCTTTACTATCCACTCTCCTCTTTGGCCATGTCGGATTTTCTCTCCTTCCCCTGTTCTGCCGTCAGCTCATTTGGTTGGCTGAATAAGACTTTGCCATTTCGCTCTTCCGGTCTGCCATCCAGTTGTCCAGCCCTTTCAGCTGTCTCCTCTTTTCTCTATTTTTGCCAACTGTATCTCTCTCTTTTATGGCCGTCTCTCGACCTCTGTTCTTTGTTCAGCCTGGCCGTCTTCCCTTTCTCTCTCTCTCGACGGTTGTTCTTCGTTCAACCTAGCCATTGACCGTCTCCTCTTTCTCTCTCTCTCTCTCGACAGTTGATTTCTCTCTCCTTCTACCAGTGGTGCTCCGATTTGCTCAATTTTCTTTTTTTCTTCTTCTTCCAACGATGGCTACACCAATTTGCTCAATTTGCCGACCACTTCTTTTCTATTTTGTCGTTCCTTATTCTGTTGTTCTCTTGCCGTCGTATGTTATGTTTTTTTGTTTTCTCTATTTGGCCGTGCACACAGTTTTTTGTTTTGTCGTGTATTCAATTCTGTTGGCCTTACCCTAGTTTTGTCTTCCAAGGTCTTTATATACTCTCTTCCATGAAACCCTAATAGGGCTTACGCGACGGATTTATGTTCTTGCCCTTACGCAATGGATTTACTTTCTTGCCCTTCCATATGGCTTTACCTTCTTATCCTTCCATGTGGCTTTACTTTCTTGCACACTTAAACCTCGTTGACAATAATTACAACCCATATAAGGTTGTGGAAACAACAATCTTCTCCTTTGTAATTGTTGGCAACACTCATAACAAAAGCCACTATGTAGCAGTTTCAACTCCCCCTAAATATGCACTCCCCTTTTCTTAACAGCTCCCCCTTTGCCAACCAATTACAAATCTGAAAAGCTCGCAAAGTGGAGATGGAGGATTCACCTGAACTTTAGGCTTGAGGAGGCATTTGCACAGACAGACTCATTCTGTGCTTTTCAAATAACTCTGTGGATAGAGTGATCACTTTTCCCAGCTTATACAGGAAAATTCTGTAACCTTTTGTGAATATCACTTTGTGGTCGTCATTGCATAATTAGCTGACAGATGCTAGATTATATTTGAGTCCTTTAATGTGTAGAACATCTTTCAGCTTTCCTCTTCCAATGTTTACTGACCCCTGACCACTGATGTCGAGTGAATCATCATTGTTAAACTTGACTCTGCCTTCTCTTGACTTGTTTAACTTTGACAATTTACTCTTGTCTCCCGTCATGTGTGAAGTGCATCCACTGTCAAGGATCCACTGCTTATCCTTGCAATCAGCCTTTAGTGCAATTTCAG
>CM038602.1:6220830-6233367 GCA_021533255.1 Ceriops tagal
AATTCGCAATTCGCAGGTAAATGAACAACTTCAACCTTTTCTTAAAAGCGAACTCTTTCACAGACTCGACTAAGGTAGATCTATTTCTACCTACTAATCAAAATAGTCCCCAAAGTCACCTTTCAGACACCTTGCCTAATAGACAATTCAAATGTTCTTGTTTAGGTCTTCGTTAGGTTATGGGTTGGCTGATACTTTAGCTACATTCACAACTCAATTCAAAAAACAGAACATAAAGCAAATTAAGGACACATGAGATTTACGTGGTTCCGTCAACGTGACATACATCCATGGTGGTAGGGACTCTCCCTTACCGAGACTATCCACTATACTTGAGAATTCCAGTTACAATGGATGTCTTAATCCTCTGCTCCTTTCACTATTGCAATTACTAAGCAAGTACAATACAAAAAGTGTCACTTACTATGTCTACCCTTTTTCTAGCTTGTCTTGCCTCTATTGAATTGAAAGGTTGCTCCACTGCCACTTAAAAGTTCACCACAACGCTCTCTAAACTCTCTTGAAGAAGTCTAGAAATACGTTGAGTTCTTTCCGATGCTTCGCCGAATTTCTTCTCTACGTTGTCTCACACAACTCCTGCTTTCACCATCTCACGGTCTCACTCGTCTCCTTGCCCCACGATCTCACTGTCTCACAGCTCACCTCACGTACATTTTTGGTTTACCCTTGTCCGTTTCACACCTCCTTTGGCCGTATCAGATTTTTTTTTCCCTTTTTTACCGGTCACTGTTCATCGGCCGTCCACCCCTCTGTTCTGGCCGTAACAGGTTTATCTCTCCTTCCCTATTTGGCCATCGGGTTTCTCTCTCCTTCCGCTGGTGGTGTGTTTTGCCATGCTCACTTGGTTGGTCATCGGGTTTCTTTTTCTCTCCTTCCCCTCAACTTCTTTGTTCTGGTCGTATACCTCTTTTCTCTCTCTTCCAACGGTTGTCTCAATTTTTCTCTCTTTCTCCCATGTTCTGCCAACGGTCTCTCTCTCTTCGTCCAGTCGGATCTCTCTCACCGTCCAGCCGGATCTATCTCACCATCCACTTTATTTTGCTATCGACTCGCTTTGTCGTCCAGCTCCCTTTTAGCTGTTTCTCTATTTTTCAACCATCTGTTTCTCTCTCTACCTCTTTACCGTTTTGTCTCCTCGTCGACTGCTGGTGTGCTGGTGGTGTGCCATTCCTTATGGGTTTCTCTCTCTTGCTGTCACACGGTTTGCTCCGATTTGCTCAATTTGCCGACCTTTCCTCTTTTCTGATTACGGCTACTGTTCTTCATCCAACACCTCTTCTTTTTGCCGTGTACTGTTCTGCCATGCTGGTTTTGCCGTGCTACTCTTCTTTTTCCAACCGTTGGTGTTTTATGTTTTGGTTTTCTCTTTCTTGTGTTTTGCCGTGTATTCAATTGTGTTGGCCTTACCCTAGTTTTGTCTTCCAAGGTCTTTATATACTCTCTTCCATGAAACCCTAATAGGGCTTATGTGGAGGATTTATGTTCTTGCCCTTACGTGGAAGATTTACTTTCTTGCCCTTCCATGTGGCTTTTACTTTCTTGTACACTTAAATCTAGTTGACAACAATTACAACCCATACAAGGTTGTGGTAACAACAAAGACGATAGAAAGGAGATCAATGATGCTATTATGGTAAGGAAGATACTTAGAACCTTATCAAAAACTTATAATGCCAAGGTTTCCTTCATAGAAGATAGATGGATAGGCTGCCCTTAGATGATTTGCACAGCATATTGGTGGCTTATGAAATGAGAATAGCCCAATGAAGAAAGAAAATAAGTCTAAGGCAAAGAAGGAATTGGCTTTCAAGGCAATGAAGAAATTAAAGATAAAGACCAAGAAGAAGAATATAATGTGACTAGCAAACCTATCGAAGGTAACACCAACTTATCTTCTCTTACTCGTCCTTCTAACACTAGACGCTTAACCCAAGAACAATTAAAAGAAAGAATGGCAAAAGGGTTGTGTTGGCACTGTGATGAGAAGTGGCATAAGGAGCACCGTTGTAAGCAAGGGAAGCTTTTAATGATTGAGCCAGTTGAGGAGACTAAAGAAATAAGGGCTGACCACACGGGCCTAGATGAAGTTCCCAACTTCTCCGTAGGATCTACTAGTTTATGATACTGAGAGGGGGGGTGAATCAGTATCACCACAATTCGCAATTCGCAGGTAAGTGAACAACTTCAACCTCTTCTTAAAAGCAAACTCTTTCTCAGACTCGACTAAGGTAAATCTATTGCTACCTACTAATCACAATAGTCCCCAAAGTCACCTTTCAGACACCTTGCCTAATAGACAATACAGATGTTCTTGTTTAGGTCTTCGTTAGGTTATGGGTTGGCTGATACTTTAGCTGCGTTCACAACTCAATTCAAAACACAGAATGTAAAGCAAATTAAGGACACACGAGATTTACGTGGTTCCGTCAACATGACGTACATCCACGGTGGTAGGGACTCTCCCTCTACCAAGACTATCCACTATACTTGTAAATACAGGTTACAATGGATGTCTTTAATTCTCTGCTCCTTTCACTATTGCAATTACTAAGCAAGTACAATACAAAGAGTGTCAATTACTGTGTCTACCCTTCTTCTACCTTGTCTTGCCTCTGTTGAGTTAAAAGGCTGCTCCACTGCCGCTTAAAAGTTCACCGCAACGTTCTCTAACCTCTCTTGAAAAAGTCTGGAAATACGTTGAGTTCAATGCTTCGTCGAATTTCTACGTTGTTTCACACAACTCCTACTTTCACCGTCTTACGGTCTCACCTATCTCCTTGCCCCACGATCCCACTGTCTCATGGCTCGCCTGTCCGTTTTTCTCTCTTGCTGTCCAGCCGGATTTCTCTCTCTTCTCGCCGGATTTCTCTCTCTTCTCGCCGGAGTTCTCTCTCTTCACCGGATTTCTCTTTCTTCATCGAATTTCTCTTTTTCGTTCACCAACTTGGCCGGATTTCCTCCCTTTTCTGCCGATGGTCTACTTTTCTTCGTCCTGCCTTCTAGCCTTCTTCGCCTATTCCTGGTTTTCTCTCCCGTTGACCAGTTTCTCTGTTTTTTCGACCGTCTGTTTCTCTCTCTTCCAACATCTAGCCGCCGGATCTCTCTCACCCATTCTCGATCTGGTCTCGTCTCGTTCCAGTTTGGATCTAGTCTCCCTCATGACTCACCTTCCTCAGCTTCCTTTCGGTCGTCTTACGTTCAACGTTCAGCCCCCCTTCGGTCACCTCCTTCTCTCTCAACGGATTTGCCTTTTTGCTCGATTTTCTGACCGTCGATGGTTGCGTTTTCTTCTCCTTCCCATCGACGGCTACTCAATTGTTTCGGCTGTCCACCTTTGTTCTTCGTTCAGCTCGGCCGTCGACCATCTCTCTCCTTCTTTCTCTCACGACATACTGTTCACGATTGCACTGTTCACTCTCTTGGTCCGTCGACTGCACTATTCACTCTCTTCGTCCTTGCCTGTGGTGTTCTTCCGCGTAGGGTTTGGTGTTCTCTTTGGTTGATCGGTTGTCTAGGTTTTGCTGAATGCTCAATATTGCCGACTCCTTGTTCTTTGTCTTCCAAGACCATTATATACTCTACTCTATCAAACCCTAATAGGGCTTACATGGTGGATTTATGTTCTTGCCCTTACGCGGCGGCTTTACTTTCTTACTCTTCCATGTGGCTTTACTTTCTTGCACACTTAAACCTAAATGACAACAATTACAACCCATACAAGGCTGTGGGAACAACAAATTCTGAAGAAGAAGATGGTGATACTGAACTAAATGAAGTCATGACATATATCACCAAAAATATGAAGAAAGGAAAAGGGAAGTACAAAGGAAAATTACACTTAAAGTGCTTTAGCTATGGAGACATAGGGCACTTTGTCATGGACTGCCTAAAAAGAAAAGAAACAGACAGTGATGATGATGATGAGTAGGCCCCACGAAGGAGAATAAGGAAATTCAATTATTTTAAAGTTCGAAATTCAAGTGCCAAAAAGAAAAAAGCAACTCTTCAGATCCAGAAGAAGAAATTATTTAAGTAAGTTGGATGAAGGAGATTCTCAAAAAGTAATTGATAATAATTCTGATGATAATGCTACAAAGAATATGCTGGTTGCTTAAGCAGATGATGATCAAGAATCTTCAAGTGATGAGGAATCAACTGAAGATGAAGAGGATGTGTTGGTGCAACAACTTGAGAATGAGTTGAAAGCTTGTTTGCACAAAAACAACAAGCTGGAAAAAGAGATAAAGTGTCTTAAGAAGCTATTAAAAATTCTATTATTGATAAATTTGATCTCCAAGTGAAAAAAAAAAAAAGGAGTTTGAAGCAAAAGAGATGAAGTACTTAAAGAGAATTAAGGAGCTGATTGTACTTGAGACAGACCAAGGCAAGATACACAAAGATCTTGGTGCTAAGGTGATTGCACAAGAGTAAGAGGTGCTAATTTTGCAAGCCAAGCTCTACAAGGCTGAATCCAAATTGAAAAAGTATGAAGAAAGCATCATGCAAGCCATGGAAATGAAAGGGGAGTCATCTTCAGCAAATGCTATCAAGGATGAAGCTAGCTGAAAATTGGATGAGTGTCTAAGCAAACAAAGACCTCATTCCATGGGGAAGAAAGAACTTCGCTATATTGAAAAGTTGAGTGAGAAGGTAGAAGAGAAGAAGAAAATTGTATTTATGCCTGAAAGCAAGCACAATAATGTTTTGGAGAAAAAAAACCAACCCAAGCTAAAATTGGTTAGGAAATATGTGGTAAAGACTCCTATCTAAAGGAGACAAGTTGTCAAAGATAAAGAGGAGGTTGCCACAATAGTTACTGAAGATAGGAGACATAAATTTGGTGAAAGAAGAAAATTCAAATTTGAAGGATTTTGTTAAAGTTGTGGTAAGTATGGGTACAAGGCTAATGTGTGTTGGAGTAATGTGAGGCAAGAGTCTAAAGGGAGACCTTATCAAGAAAGGAGAGTCTTAGGTAAAAAGAAGTCATTTTCCATTGAGAAACAAATTTGATTTGTTGGGAGAAATCTATAAAAGATGCAAAAAGACTGGACATATTATTGATGATTGCTTGACATTGTTGCCTAGTCAAAGAGTGTAAAGGATAACACTTACACGTGCTCCCACATTTGGTTAACTATTGCTGCCCAATTAAAGAATGCAAAGGAGAACACCTACACATGCTCCTAATTTCGCCCAAATAATAAGATGAGTAATAGACACGACTCTGGTTGTAGAAGTAGCCTTAAAAGCTTCTAAGAAAGAAAAGCCAACTGTGTGATGATAGACCTGAGGTTACTTTCAGCAAAAGTGGCTGTACAGTAAAGAGATTAAGTGATGGTGCTGTTCTTACTAAGGGTGAAAGAACAAATGGAAACTTATACCAAGTTTCCAGAAGTAGCACCAAAGATGAGAATTTGTTATGGTATAAAAGAATAGGATATCTTAGACAAAAGGGGCTGAACTTATGCATTTAGCTAATCCTTGGAGGTTAAGGTAATCCTTTAACCCCTCTCGCCTTCCCTCTTCTATTATTCTTTAGATTTGTTGTCAGAGGGAGAGATATTGTCAAGGGGGAGAAGCAGAAAAAAAAAGAGAAGCTAAAGGTATAGGTACATGCAAAAAGGGAGATGCATGTTTCAAGAAGAGCTGTAAATGTAAAAAGCTACTACTTATGCTTAATTGTTGATTATTGAATTTAATGTGTTGCCAATAAATCCAAAAGAGGATATTGTTATGCGCATCATTGATGGCTAAGGTTAGATTTGTTGTCAAGAGCATCTCACATAGTTATATGTGGTGATTTAATGTTATGAATGTCGTTAAGATATGGAGAGGTCATTGGTCAAAACCAATAATGGCAGGTCAACCTTAAGTTCAATAAGTCAATGTTGACTGTTGACCCTAAATTTTAGGGGTCAAGGTTGACCATTGACCCTAAATTTTAGGAAGTCAATGTTGATCGTTGACCTTAAATTTTAGGAATCAAATCTAACCATTGATTGTATGGCAACTTTTGGGAATCAATACTGATCATTGATGATTATGTAACCATAAATCTCAAATCTTATAAATACACCCATGCATTTTTCAAGATACGCATGGGCTACAAAATTTTGAGAGAGAACAGCAAAGAGAAGTTGAGCGGCAAAGAGAGAGGGAGCCACCAAAGAAAAGAGTGACCAGCTAAGGAGAGAGTAACTAGCCAAGGTAAAGGAGGTAGACACCAAGGAGAGGAATAACCAGCCAAGGGAGTTATAGCAACAGCTGGCCAAGGGAGTTGCAACAGCAGCCAACCAAGGGAGAGGTGACAATAACCACTAAAGAAGGAGGCAACCATACCAACCGAAAGAGGAGTTGCAACAACCAACAACTACACCAAAGGGAGAAGAAAAAGGCAACCCTATTAAAGGGTGAACAAGGTACAGTAGGTCTAACTTGTAGTAGTAAAGGAGAAAATGTGCCCTGGTAGTAGGTCTAGTAGCTTACAGTAGTAGAGGAGAAAACTTGCCCTGGCGGCAAGTCCAACAGCTTGCAGTAATAGAGGAGAAAACATGCCCTGATAGCAAGTCTAGTAGCTTGCAACAATAAAGGAAAAAACGTGCCCTGACAGCAAGTCCAGTAACTTGCAACAACAGGGGAGAAAATGTGCCCCAGCAATAGGTCAAGCAGCATTAACAGCAAGGGAAGAAACCTGCCAAGGCAGTAGGTGAAAAGAATTGCCAAGGCAGCAGGTAAAGCAACTTGCCAAGGCAGTAGGTGAAGCAACCTGCCAAGGTAGTAGGAGAGGCAACACCAACAGCAGGGGAAGAGCACTTGCCAAGGTAATAGGTGAAGTAACACCGGTAGCAAGAAAAGGAACCTAACAAGGCAGAAGCAAGCAGCATTAGTAGTAAAGGAGAAAACTTACCAAGACTGAAGGATGTAGCACCGGCAGTAAGGGGAGAGAACTTGCAGTTGAGATAACTTGTAGTTGAGATAACTTGCAGAGAAGAGATCGACAAAGCTTGAGCAAAAATTGACAATGAGGAAAGTGAAGATTCATTTTTTGCAATAGTAGTCTGTGCATATTAAGTGATCTATCTCAAGGAAGTCTTTATCATAAACTATTTATGTATTTTGTGAAAAAGGGTGGGAGACCCTTGGAGTAATCACAATGTTAACTCATCTAGTAATCAAGAGATCAAACCTTAGAGTGATCAGAAGATCAACTTGTTAAGTGATTGGGAGATTATTGTAAGTGGTTAAGGAGTGATCCTTTTATAACATAACTGTATTCCTTAATAACACAAGTGAATTGTGTGATTTAAGAATGATCTTATCATACCATGGACGTAGCTCACACATCGTGGGTGAACCATATAAAAATTGTCGTGTGTTCTTGGGTACTTGCATTTGATTAGTATCCATACTACCGCTCTCATATAAAGAAGAAAGATATAAATTGGATCATCAACTCTAACAAGTCACAAAGGTTAATCCTCAAAGATTTATAAAAAGCAAGCATTTCATACTGATTTACCACCTCCCCCTCTTAATGTGAGACCTAAGATAGTCCTCATTAGGCCCTTTAAGCATTAAGAGCTTTATATGCTTATCCTTTTTACAAATCAACTATAAAAACATCTTGCCACTCTATCCAATCTCTTATCTTACCAAACACAATATTCATGTGGTCAAACTGTTGTTGCATAGCTTAAAGCATGAATGAATCATTCTTCTTACCTAACTTATTCACTCCTTTACCTTTCGAAGTTATGTTACTAATCTATAGCAAAATCATGTTAGGAATAACTTTATATAGACTCCCCTATGTGTTTCTCTTAATTATTGTCACTCAACCCTCATGTTTATTTGTTTTAAGTAGCTTTTCATATAATAAGCCTTTTACAGTGATTAAGGATTAACCTCTTCCTTATGATAGCCTTTATCTTGTTCCATGTATTAACAATTTCATTAAAACATTAATGTCAATACAACTTGAGTAGTTAAAGTCCATTGAATTCCATTAAACAAATGAGTTGTTTTCTTAATTAGCTTTTCTTATATAGATAGAATGGTTCAATGCTTGCAAGTTAATATTATCACTTCATTTCTAGCTAATAAGACTTATCCTTTCATTCTATGGCATTATTCACACAATGAAATTATGAGATTACCTTAAATGTTTGCACTAATCACTTATATCATGAAGAGATGCACCTATTTTCTATCTTACCACCCTTGGATTAAACAAAATTGGGTCATTAGATGACCTAATAAAATGTATATGAAGGTTGTTGTCTTGTGATTGAATTATGGCTAAAGGATAATAAAGCGTATCTTAATTTAGACTTAAGCTTTATTAATTGTATATGCATGCTAAATGGGCCTCTATTAAGTGATTTTAAGATTTCTACAATAATTCTTAAGAAATAGGAGTAGATTTGTTAGCCTATTTAGGAAGTTTCTCATTATCCTTAGTTGTTACAGGGGGCAAATCATTAGATGAAATAAAAAAGTGAGAATTTTCTCTTTTGATTCTTTCAAGAACCAAAGAATTTATCAAAAACTAACTCTTCTTGTAGTGTTTAACTTAATTTAGCACTCCTATGTCTTTTTTTTTTTGGAGTGTTTAATCCATATCTTTCTTCCATACCCTTAGTTTAACTTCTTAAGGATAAGGTCATTAACAAATTTTAAATCTAGTTTGGGTTTCCTTTGGTTCTATATATGATTGTATTATTAGTTTATTGGCTATATCTAACAAGATTCACATCAACTTACAACTTTGTTTTTATAAATCCACTGAATTCCATCTAACAATGAAGTTAATGATCCTAGTTAACTTTTTTCATAGTTACTTAATCGTTCAATTCTTTAAGTACAAGACCTTTTCTTGATTTCTTGCTAACAAGGTTTTCCCTTTTGTAACATGAAACCATGTTCACCAAAACTTAAAAGAATATATTTGAAATACTATGTACATGGTTATATCATATCAACTTTTCAAATAGGCTTTTAAAAATAATTTAAGCTTGCAATAGGGATTTATTAGCATCCATTTTAAAAATTAATATTTTATAATAATTTTTATTAAAACAACCATGTAATTAAAATAGGGTTCTAAGTATCTATAACACAAAACTATGTTATGCCAAATATAAAAGTATATATTTCAAATATTACATAGATGGTTGTATTGTGTCAATTTTTACAAACTTGTAAACATAAGCTAGGCTTTAACCATAAATTTTTGAACATCCATTTCAAAAATTAATACTTTTGTAATAATTTTTATTACCTAGTTATATTTGTATACAATAAGTCATAAAATTACTATAAATCATATTATTTATGCACTTTTGTTGGATTTAATTTCCAACCCATTTTTATAAAAGTATTATTTACCAAACCTAAATTCATGTTTATGTAATCTATTATGGTTGATATATTTATTTCCCTAACCCATAACATGTTTGATTTAATAGTAAAATGCTTAACTCGATACTAAAATGTTATTCTTAACTAATTGCCATTCATAAATGGATGGTCAAACCAAGGTATTTAATCAAATTCATTCTACTTTGTTATGTGCTATTATTTAAATGAATTTTAAAATGTGGAAGGAGTGTTTATCGTATATAAAGTTTGCATATAATAGGAGTGTTCATTCTATTACTAATTACTCTCTATTTGAAATTATGTATAGTTTTAATCCTATGACACTTTTGGATTTGATGTCTTTACTTACTAATGAGTATGCTAGCTTTAATGGTTTACACAAGGTTGAAATGGTGAAGAAGTTGCAAGAGAAAGTGTGATAACAAATTGAAAAAAAAAAAAAGTAAGCAATATGCATCCCATGCTAAGGAAAGGCAAAAGAAGGTAGTGTTTGAACATGGTAATTAGGTTTAGGTGCATATATGCAAGGAAGAGTTTCTAGCTTGGAGGCCTTTAAAGTTATAGCCTAAAGGAGATATCCATTTCAAATGATGGCACGAATTGATGACAATGCCTATAAATTAAATCTTTTTAGTAAGTACAATATAAGTGCAACATTTAATGTTTCTTATATTTCTCCTTTTAGTGTAGGCAATGATTTAAGGACAAATCCTTTTAAGGAGATGAGAATGATGTGATCCATAAAGGAACTAATGCATGGAGGACTTCCAAGGATCCATTGATCATTCAAGAAAGACCAAAGAAATAGGCATTTAGTAGGTTAATTAAAGAAGTTTGGACCAAAAAAGCTAATTCAAGCTTGAAAGGTGCAAGAAATATCTTAACATGGGTCAAGACATTATTAATTATATAACTATGCTAATTGGGCTTGTGTTAATTGATTTTTTTAAGGGTTGGTACAACAATTCTTGTGTTAAGGGATTTAAGGGTTTTTACAACAACTTTTAAATAAATAAAAGTAGATTTATTGTCAACCTACTTAGAAAATTTGGCTTTATCTTTAGGTTGTTTATTCAGCCTATAAATAGGCTTAAGTTTTTTAAAAGGTGTAGATCATTAGGTA
The DNA here is from genome assembly GCA_021533255.1 of Ceriops tagal. Taxonomy (NCBI): domain Eukaryota; kingdom Viridiplantae; phylum Streptophyta; class Magnoliopsida; order Malpighiales; family Rhizophoraceae; genus Ceriops; species Ceriops tagal. The sequence goes on from CM038602.1 coordinate 6,231,356, forward strand.
AAAAAAAAAAGGTAAAAATTTACTCTTTTAGTTCTTTTAAGAATTAAAGAACTTATCAAAAACTAACTCTTATTATGGTGTTCTACCTAACTTATTACCTCCATGTCCATTCCTTTATGCATGTGGCCTTCATATCCTTCTTCCATACCATTGGTTCAGCTTCTTAAAACTTAAGGTAACAATAATTTCTATCTTATAAATCTAGTTTGGCTTTCCTTATGTTCTATATATGATTGCAATATGGATTTCTTAGCTATGTCTAATAGGGTTCATATAATCCCCATTAATTTTAACCCTATGTTGCAAAACTGCATAATTAAGAAAGATAACATTATCTTGGCAAAATTGACACTTATTTAAGTTTCCAAACCATTGCTCTTGTTGTAGGACTTCAAAGACTTCCCTAAAGTGCTCCACATATCATTGTTTTTATTGTAGACAAAAAAGTTAATATCAAGATCATTTTGTGTGAATGAGCCCCTACAATAAATGGAAGAGCCATATTAGCAACAAATAAAGATATGGTTTCATTATTTAAGAATTGAACTATTTAATATTAGTAAAAAAACTAATAATGACCAATAACTCATTTGTTTGTTGGAATTCATTAGACTCATAATGCCAAAAGTGTGAGGAAATGCTTATTATAATGAGTATAATGTTTAGAGTTAACATTGAAGTTAATTTTATGATCATATTTTATTAATGAGTTATTTACAATGAAAGGATAAACTTTGTTACTGAGAAATGAAGGAAGGATCTCATTCTTCATGGGTTGAAATATTCAATACCAACGCAAAAGCTAATCAAAATCTATAACTCCTTTATTTGATGGAATTTAAAGGATTCAAAATGCAAAAGGAGTAAGGATGTGCTTTTCACATTGAATACAATGTTTAGTATAGATGTAAAAGTTAATTTTATAAAGACATTATTCGAATGAGTTATTGTAATGAAAGAAGAAACATTATTAGAAATGAATAAAGTGACAATCATATCCTTTCAATACTTGTAAGAAAAGCTAATCATGATCAATCACCCTTTGTTTGATCAAGTTCAAAAGATTTAAGTACCAAAAGTCTATAGACATGCTTGTGGCAATAAACATGATGTTTTGTATTAATAAAAGAGTTAAATACAAGATCATTATGTGTCAATGAGTCACTACATCAAAAGGAGATGCCTTAGTAGCAAGAAATGAAATAATGGTCCATTATTTTGGAATTAAAACATTTAATACTTATAAGAAAAAATAATTAAGATCAATGACTCATTTTTTTGATGACATTCATTAAATTAAGAGTACCAAAGGTGTACAGATGTGCTTGTTGTGATAAAGATAACGATTTATACAAATACAAAAGTTAATTTCAAAATCAGTTTCTATGAATGAGTCCTTGCAATAAAAAAAAGGTGTGTTATTTGTGAGCAATGATGACATGATCTTATTATTAAGGAATTGAACCATTCAATGTCTATAAAATAAGCTAATTAAGATCAATGACTCCTTTGTTTAGTGGAATTCAATGGGTTTAAAGTACTAAAAGTATACAAATGTGCTTGTTACAATGAATATAATATTTGGTATTGACACAAAACTTAATAAGATCTTTTTGCATGAATGAATGCTTGCAACAAAAGGAGAAGCCTCTTTAGCAAAAAGTGAAGAGCCAGTCTCATTGTTTATGTATTTAACCATTCAATACTTATAATAAAACCTAATCAAGATCAATGACATTTTTTTATGAAATTCAATGGATTTAAAATACTAAAGGTGTATAGATGTACTTGTTAAAAAGAATATAATATTAGTCATAGAGACAAAAGTAATTTTGAAGATTATTTTGAGTTTATGAGTCCCTGAAACAAAAAGAGGAAAGTTGTTAGCAAGAATTGAAGAGACAGTCCAATTATTTAGGAATTGAACCATACAATACCTATGAAAAAAAAAAGCTAATAAAGGTCAATGACTCCTTTACTTAATGAAATCTAATAGATTACAAGACATGCAT
>CM038602.1:6233467-6259165 GCA_021533255.1 Ceriops tagal
TTGTAATAGATATAATGTTTAAAGTAAACATAAAAGTTAGTTACAACATCATTGTGCATGAACAAGTCCATGTAATGAAAGGAGAAATCTTGTTAACAAAAATTAAAAGACAGTCTCATTGTTCAAGAATTAAACTATTGATCACTTTTAAGAAAAACTACTCAAAATCTATTACTCCTTTGTTTGTTAGAATTCAACAAATTTAAAGTACCAAATGAGCATAGACATGTTTGCTATAATAAATTTAATGTTTAATATAGACACAAATATTAACTACAAAATCATTTTGTGTGAACAAGTTCTTGTAACAAAAGAAAAAGCCTTTATAGCAAAAAATAAAGAGAAAGTCTCATTATATATGAATTAAACGTTCAATACTTATAATAAAAGCTAATTAAAATTAATCACTTCTTTATTTTATCAATTTTAATGGATTTAAAGTTCTAAAGGTGTACAAATATGCTTATTGTAATGAATATAATGTTCGTTATATACATAAAAGTTAATTTTGAGATCATTTTTTAGTGAATGAGTCCTTGCAATGAGAAAAGAAACCTTTTTATCAAAAAAATGCAAAGATGAACTTGTCAATACCTATAGGAGAAGCCAATCAAGATCTATGACTCCACTATTTAATGGAAATCAATGGATTTAGTGTACTAAAGGTATATAATCATATTTGTTGTAATGAATATAATCTTTGGTGTAAACACAAAACTTAATTCTAAGATTATTTTATCTAAATGCATCATTATAACAAAAGGAAGAGATAATCATATTATTTAGAGCTTAAACCATCAAATACTTGTAATAAAAGCCAATTATGATCAATCACTCCTTTGTTTTATTGAATATAAAGTTCCCAACTTCACCCTAAGATTTACTAGTCTGTGATACTAAGAAGGGGGTGAATCGGTATCACACCCCTTAAAAAAACTCTAATAATTTAAGCCAAAAATGAACTCTTTCCCAGATTCAACTAAGGTAGATCTATTGTTACCTACTAATCACAATAGTCCCCAAAGTTACCTTTCAGACACCTTGCTTATTAGATGAATCGGTTGTTCTTAACTAGGTCTTCTTTTAGGTTATGGGTTTGATGATTCTTTAGCTGTGTTCACAACTCAATTCAAAACACAGAATGTAAATTCAAAGCAAGGACACGAGAGATTTACGTGGTTCCGTCAATGTGACATACTTCACAGTGGTAGGGATTCTTCCTCTACCAAGACAATCAATTATACTTGAGAACACCAATGTGGTATCCCTTATGATTACAATGGATGTCTTAATCTTCTACTCCTTTCACTATTACAAATACAAAGCAATTACAATACAAAGAGTGTCACTTACTGTGTCTACCCTTCTTCTAACTTGTGTTGCCTCTGTTTGATTTGAATAGGCTACTTCACTACCGCTTGGAAGATCACCAAAACACTCTCTAACCTCTTTTGAAGAAATCTGAAAAATTTGTTGAGTTCTCTCAAATGCTTCATCGAATTTCTTCTCTAGGTTGTCTCACACAACTGTTGGTCTCACCGTCTCATGGTCTCACCCGTCTCCTAGTCTCACCGTCTCACTGTCTCACCATTTCACCCTTTTTTGGTCTTAATAATTTTGGGTCTCACGGTGTGTTCTGATATCACACGTTTCACCCTTTTTTGGTCTCACGCCTCACCTGGTCTCACGTCTCACTTGGTCTCACGCCTTACCTAATCTCACGGTGTTTCACCCTTTTCTCGTCTCCCATGTTTCTGGTTTGTTTTTCATCGTCGCACGTTTTTGGTCTGCTCTCACCGTCGCACGTTTCTAGTCTACTCACCCGTCACACGTTTCTATTCTAATCTCACTTGGTCTCACCTGCTCCAGGTCTGATCTGGTCTCACTCGTTCCAAGTCTAGTTTGGTCTCACCTGTTTCAGGTCTGGTCTAGTCTCACATGGTCTCACGTTTCCAGGTTTCACCGTTCTGGTTAGGTCTAGTCTCACCTACTCTCACGTTTTGGTCTGGTCTAGTCTCACCTAGTCTCACGTTTCAAGGTCTCACATTCTGGTCTGGTCTGGTCTCACCTGGTCTCACGTTTCCAGGTCTCACCTGGTCTCACGTTCTGGTCTGGTTTGGTCTCACCTGGTCTCATGTTTCCAGGTCTAACGTTTTGGTCTGGTCTAGTCTCACTTGGTCTTATGTTTCCAGGTCTCACGTTCTGGTCTAGTCAAGTCTCACCTAGTCTCACGTTCTGGTCTAGTTTGGTCTCACCTGGTCTCACGTTTTGGTTTGGTCTGGTCTCACCTAGTCTCACGTTTCCAGGTCTCACATTTTGGTCTGGTCTGGTCTGGTCTCACTTGGTCTCACGTTTCCAAGTCTTACCTGGTCTCACGTTCTGGTCTGGTCTGACGTGTTTCTCTATCTTATGGTGGTCACCCTTTTCTGGTCTCACGGATTCTAATCTTTCGGTGTGCTCTGGTCTGTATCTCCAACATTTATGGTCTCATTGGTGTCTTGTTTCTCCCTTTTCTGGTTTGTATCTGTGTCCCCTTTTTCTGGTGTGTGTGTGCTGCCCTAAAAAGAGATAAGTCTTGGTTTATATACTGCCTTCTATAAAAACCCTAGTAGGGCTTATTTGAGCTATGGCGGATTTCCTTTCTTGCCCCTCCATGTGGCTTCATATTACTATTCCATTCAAAATTCAGCATTATCCTCCTTCTTAATTTATTTTTCTCAAGCAATGCTATGTCACACTAAGACTTAAGCAATGCTAAATTCCCTTTACAAGTTCACTCCAAGGAGAACACTTTACGAGGTTATTTGACATGCTAGTCTTATCCTGTAATTCATGAGATATGAGCCACTTCTGCTTGCAGACTTAAATCTAATTGACAACAATTACAACCCATACAAGGCTGTGGGAACGACAGAATTTAATAGATTTAATGTACCAAGGATGTACAAATGTACATTTTACTAGGAATATAATGATCATTGTTGACATAAAAGTTAATTCAAAGATCATTTTGTGTGAATAAAAGGATAAGGCTTATTCATAAAAAATGAAGAGTCGATCCCATTTTCAAGTATTGAACATTTCAATACTTATAAAAATTGCTAATCAATATCAATGACTTTTTTTTTGTCATAAAATTTAATGGATTCAAATTGTTGAAGGAGTATAGATATGCTTGTTGCAATTAGTTTAATGTATGGTGTAGTTAAAAATGTTAATTATAAAATCACTTTGTGTGAACATGTTCTTACAATGAAAGAGGAGACTTGTTAAAAAGAAATAAAGAGACATACTTATTATTCAAGTATTGATTTATTCTATGCAATTTAGAAAGCTAATAAAAGTTAATGACTCCTTTGTCAAATAGAATTCAATACATTTAAAGTTCTAAAGAAGTACAGATAAGCTTATTACAATAAATATAATGTTAAAGATAGGCACAAAAGTTAATTTAAAGATTATTTTATGTGAATGAATCCTTGTTGTGAAAGAAGAAGCCTTGCTAATGAGAAATAAAAGACAAACTCATTATTCAAGTATTGAATCATTATAAGCAATTTATAATATATAATAAATAATAATGACTCCTTTAGTTAATGAAATTCAATAGATTTTGAGTTCTAAAAGTGTACAAATGGGATTATTGCAATGAATATAAGTTAAGTGCAAGCATAAAAATTAATTTGAAAATCATTTTGGGAGAATGAGTCCTAACAACAAAATGAGGCACCATGTTAGCGAGAAATAAAGAGACAATCTTATTATTCAAAAATTAAATAATTTAATACCTATAAGAAACGACAATCAAGATCAATGACTTATTTGTTTGATTAAATTAAATGGATTCAAAGTGCTAAAAGTGTACAAACAAAAAGATACCTTGTAAGCAAAAATTGACGAGATAGTCTTATTGTTCACAAATTAAAACATTTAATACTAATAAGAAAACTTAATATAGACCAATGATTCATTTGTTTGATGGAATTCAATGGATTTAAAATACTAAAGGTGTATAAATGTGCTTGTTGCAATGAAACTAATATTAGGTTTAGACAAGAAAGTAATTTATAAGTTCATTTTAAATGAATGAGTCCCTAAAACAAGAGGTGAAGCCTTACAAGCAATAAATGAAAAGATAAAAAAATGCACGTGATTATTCAAATAAATTTAAAAATATGGGAAGATTATTTGCTACATATAAAGTTTGCATATAATAAAAGAGTTTATTTTATTACTAGTTACTTTTCATTTGACATTATGCATATAGTTAATCCTATTTATTCTAATTAAAAAAAAAAACTTTAATCTTCTTTTCCAGTAAGTAGTCTAGCTCAAAGAAAAAGTATACCTAATTCAAATTCCATTTTCAAACTTAAATGAAACATTTAATGAATTTGTTAAAAAAAAGAAAAATATAGGATTTGTAAAATATATCCTATATAAAAATTTGACAAATTTTTTCTCTTTATTATATGTAAAGGTAAAATGTCAAATCAAAAATAATAATATTTTTATAAACATAATAAATACAAGATTTTTTCCATTGGCTTGTCACAAGCTCACACAATTCTAATAATAAATATTGATAAGTTTTATTTATTGGTTAGTTTCTTGTTTACATATTATATATTATAATATAAATTACTTTATATATATTAATCAAAAAGTATTAATAAATAATTATTTAAATAATTTTTAATAAATATAAAATAAGAAGTTAAAAATAGAAAAAAAAAGGTTTATTCTTAAATGTTTTGGATTAATCATGACCTTTTGTCTTTAGTACTCTGAATTCATTGAATTTTATCAAAAAAGGAGTTATTAATTATAATTAAATTTTCTTGTAGGTGTTAAATTGTAATTAAATTTTAGCAAAAAGAATGAAACTATTACTTCCTTTCTAGCTAACAAGTTTTCTCTTATAGTTGCATGGACTCATTCACACAAAGTAATCATAAAATGAGAAAACTTGTTAGTAAGAAATTAAGTGATGGTTTCATTCTTCTAAAATTGAACAATTCAATACCTACAAGAAAAGACAATTATTATCAATGATTCCTTTATTTGATGGAATTTAAATGATTAAGAATGCCAAAATCATAAGGCCCTTATTGTCACAATTAATATAATATTTGGTGAATACATCAATGTTAATTTCAAGATTAATTTGTGTGAATAAATCCTTGTATGTAAAGGAGAAATTTTGTTTGTTAGAAAACAAGTGATGATTTCATTTTCTAAAATCAAATAATTCAATACCTACAAGAAAGGACAATAAAGATCAATGACTTCCTTGTTTAATAGAATTCAATGGATTTAAAGTAACAAAGTCATAAAGTATTGATTAGCTCAATGAATCTAAAGTTTATTGCAAACATTGATGTTAATTTCTCCATTATTTTATATGAATGAGTCTTTAGAATTAAAAGGAGAAAACTTATAAGTAGTGTTGTTCCCACAGTCTTGTATGGATTGTAATTGTTGTCAACTAGGTTTAAGTGTGCAAGAAAGTAAAGCCACATGGAAGGGCAAAAACATAAATCCATTGCGTAAGCCCTGGAGGGGCAAGAATGTAAATCCGCCGCGTAAGCCCTATTAAGGTTTTATGAAAAAGAGTATATAAAGACCTTGGAAGAGAAAACTAGGGTAAGGCCAACATAATTGAATACACGACAAAACACAAGAGAGAGAAAACCAAAACACAAAACACCAACGGCTGGAAAAAGAAGAGCAGCATGGCAAAACCAGCACGATAACTAGCACAGCTAAAAGAAGAGTGCCACGGCAAAGAGAGAAAACGTAAAGGTGGAACGGCCAAACACAAAACAGTCAGCAATTGAGCAAAATGGACAGTAACCCTAGAGAATCCATTCGGCTGACCAAAAGAGAGAAACACAAAATCCTAAAGCATCGAAAGTGAGTGCCGACCAAAAAATGAAAGAGAACGTTCAAGGAGAAGAGAGAGCAAACGGCTAAACAGTACCCGACAAAACACAACACCTGGAAAAACACAATACTCAGCAAAGGGTGTACACAGCAGAACGAAAAATGGAAAAAAGATTTTGAGAGAGAAAACCTTACACGTTAGAAGAGATACACCACCAGGAGAGACCAAACCTGAAAAACCAGAACATGCAGACCATGGAAGAGACAATACACCACCAGAATGTGCAGAATCTAACCTGAAAAACCAAAACATGTAGACCCTGGAAGAGACGATACACCACTAGAACGTGCAAAATCTAACTTGAAGAACCAGATACACCATTGGTGAGGGACGTGATGGCACACCACTGGTTGGAAGAAAACCAAAAATGGAAAGGAACGTACGACGGCTGAAACCAGAAACGGACAGGAACGTGTGACGGTTGAAACCAGAAACGAATAAGAACATGCGTGAGACCAAAATGTGCTTGTGACCAGCAAGGCGTGCAAACCAGAAACGTACGTGAGGCATGAAACCAGCAAAGGGTGCAAACCAAAAATATGCGTGAGACATGTAACGCCTAACCAGAAATGTGAGGCAGGCTGTGAGACGTGGAACGGCAAACCAGAAATGTGAGGCGACCGTGAGATAAGGAGACAAGTGAGATTGTGATACAGTGAAAGCAGGAGCTGTGTGAGACAACCTAGAGAAGAATTCGGCGAAGCATCGGAAAGAACTCAACGTATTTCCAGATTTCTTCAAGAGAGGTTAAAGAGCATTGCGGTGAACTTCTAAGCGGCGGTGAACTTCTAAGCGGCAGCCTTTCAATTCAACAGAGGCAAAACAAGCTAGAAGAAGGGTAGACACAGTAAGTGACACTCTTTGTATTGTACTTGCTTAGTAATTGCAATAGTGAAAGGAGAAGAGGATTAAGACATCAATTGTAACTGGAATTCTCAAGTATAATGGATAGTCTCAGTAAGGGAGAGTCCCTACCACCGTGGATGTACGTCACGTTGACAAAACCACATAAATCTCATATGTCCTTAATTTGCTTTACATTCTGTATTTTGATTTGAGTTGTGAATGCAGTAGGTAACAATATATCTGCCTTAGTTAAGAAAGAGTTCGCTTTTAAGAAGAGGTTGAAGTTGTCCACATACCTGCATATTAATGAGAGCGAAAGTATTAAAGAAGTAGAATACTTTGGTTTAAGATATCAATGTTTTCTAAAGGGTGAGATACTGATTCACCCCCCCTCTCAGTATCACAAACTAGTAGATCCTAGGGAGAAATCGGGAACTTCAATTGGTATCAGAGCACAGGTTTACCAATTTAAAGCTTAACAACTTGGTGTACTAGTTTGAAGGGATCTAGAAGTTTGACTTGTTCAACATACTAAGAAATGGAAGCCGGTACCAGCACCAGCACTACCTACAGTAAGAAGGTTCCAATCTTCAATGGACCAACTACCATATGTGGAGAGCAAGAATGCAACTGGTATTTGCAACCATAGGCATGAACGTGGTGAAATCCGTACATGAGGGTTTTGTGACTCTAAAGGAAGGTAAAGACCCAACCCTAGAGGAATGAAGGCAGTTTGAGATAAATGGGAAGGCCTCAAATGTCATCATTTCAACGTTGATAGATGCTGAGTATGCTAAAGTTATGGACTGCAAATCTGCCATGGAGATATGAGACAGATTGCAGAAAGTCTATAGAGGTAATAGCAGAATGAAGGAGAACAACCTTCAAGTGTTCAAGGAGAGATATGAATCTCTCAGAATGCAGAAAAATGAGAGAGTCCAAGAGTTCTTCACTAGGGTTATTGATGTTGTAAACGACCTTAAAAGTCATGGGAAGAACAAAAAGGACTCATCAATTGTGAAGACAATTCTGAGAATTCTGCCTGAGAGGTTTGCCTCAAAGGTAGCAGCCATAAAAGAGAGTAGAGATCTCAATTCTATGTCTCTGCATGATCTCTAGTGCAATCTCATTACATATAAGATGAGGACAAAGTTAGTTGAAAGCTCTGCAACAACGAAGGTATCAAAGGAGGCAGCTTTCAAAGCTATAAAGCACTTGAAGATAAAAGAAGAGGAAGAATCATTTAGTGAGGATGATGATGATGATGATGATGAGGAAGAAAGTGAAGGTGAAGTATTGGCTTACTTCACAAGGAAATTCAAAAAGGGGTCTAAGAAGGGAAAAGGACAGTATTCCTTGAGATGTTATCGTTGTAGGTAGACTGGACACTTTGCTTCTCAGTGCAAAGTGAAACTTGATGATAAAGATGAGGATGGTGATGATGAGCAGAATTCAAGATGGAAAAGACCATCATTTAAATCAAAGAAGTCTAGCAAGAAGATTGCCAACCCACAGAAAAAGAAGAGAGCCTCATTCAAGAGTTATGTGAGTCAGACAAAAGAAGCCGATGAGGAGGAAGATGAAGAATCATTGGATGAGCAGGCCTTTATGGCATCAGCTCAAGGTGGTAGTTCAACCTCTGAAGAGGAAGAGGAGGTTGATGAAGAAGAGCCAGATCTTGAAGCTAAGCTAGAAGCAGCTTCAAAAGAGATAATCAGAAGGGGTAGAACCATAAGAAGGTTGGAGGCCTATATAAAACAAGTTGAAGCAAAGTCTAAGGAAGCTGAAAGTTAAAAGGATGAAATAAGGGCTGAACATATTGACTTGAAGAGAAGATTTGAAGAACAGATCAAAATATGTGAAGACCTTACAATAGAGCTTGGCTCAAGGACTTCAACAATTAAAGAAATGGAGATAGAGTTACTGAGACTTCAGCAACAACTTAAAAGTAGCAAAAAGAACTTGCAAAAGCTTGAAATGATAGGAGAAACAAGTTTTGCAAAAGGAGAGAAGAATGTAGAGAAAGTGCAGTAATCTGAGGCTACATTGGCTAAGGAAAATAAGAATGTGCCACAGAAGTTGAAAGAGAAGGTTGTGACTCAGGTGAAGATAACTGAAGAAGAGAAGACAGTTATCAAACCAAAGCCAGGGCCAAAAATGATGTATGTGGTTAAAGAGCAGCAGCCCATAACTGCTACGTCTCAAAAAGAAAAAAAAGTCAGCCAGCAAAGGGCTATGGTTGAACAGAAAAAGGAGAAGAAGGTGACTGAAATGAAAGCCACATAAGCAAAGAAGCCAGCAACCTCGTCTACACAGCAAGTAATGAACAAAAGAAAACAAGCTGGGATTAGACCCAAGAAGAGGCAGTTTTAAGGTCACTGTCTTTATTGTGGAGTTTGGGGTCATAAGGCGAGTAACTGCTGGTAGAGATGGTCAGTATATGTCTCCAACTTGAGAAGATATGATGCTACATACATGGGGAGACAATACAAAATTCAGAGGAGAACACTTGTCGTGAGTTCTTGCACATACTGTAAAAGGCAAGGACACACTGACGAGGATTGTTGATGGAAGCCCAAACCAATAGCTTCAAAGAACAAGTTTGTTATATTGGCAGACATGGAACAATGTGAAAGGTGCAGGCAGGATGGCCATAATGCCAAGAGATGCATGACACTTCTCCCTGAGCAAGAGAAGGCACTTGATGGCACAATAAAAACAATTGGTGCAGTCAAAGCTAAGAAAAAGGAGGAAGCTATCTTCTAACCAGTTCAAAAGAAGGAATATAAAGCTAAAAGGGAGGTGGGTAATATAGCTGAAATTACACTAAAGGCTGATTGCAAGGATAAGTAATGGATCCTTGATAGTGGATGCACTTTGCACATGATAGGAGACAAGAGTAAATTATCAAAGCTAAACAAATCAAGAGAAGGCAGAGTCAAGTTTGGCAATGATGATTCACTCGACATCAATGGTTAGGGGTCAGTAAACATTGGAAAAGGAAAGCTGAAAGATGTTCTACACATTGAAAGACTCAGATATAATCTAGCATCTGTTAGCAAACTATGCAATGAACATCATAAGGTAATATTCACAAAAACTGGTTGCCAAGTAAAGAGTAAAAAAGGGGCAATACTATTGCAGCCAAGAAAAGAACAGCTGGAAATTTGTATGTGATTGATGAAGAAAGAGATCCTCTTGCAACTAAGACTGTGCAAGAAAGAAAGCCAAAGAAAACGTGGACTAGTGCTCATCAAGAAAATCAGATAATAGGTGACCCATTAGCAGGAGTTACAACAAGAAGAAGAATTGTGGGAGCTACTGCTTTACTCTCACAAGTTGAATCTAAATCTGTTAAAGAGGCTACACAAGATCTAACTAAATCTCTGTCCACAGAGCTGTTTGAAAAGCACAGAATGAGTCTGTCTGTGCGAATGCCTCCTCAAGCCTGAAAATCAGGTGAATCCTCCATCTCTACTTTGCGAGTTTTTCAAATTTGTAATTAGTTGGCAAAGGGGGAGAGAAGCAATAGTGCAGAGGGAGCTGTTAAGAAAGGGAGAGTTGAAACTGCTGCATAGTGACTTTTGTTATGAGTGTTGCCAACAATTACAAAGGGGAAGATTGTTGTTCCTACAGCCATGTATGGGTTGTAATTGTTGTCAACTAGGTTTAAGTGTGCAAGAAAGTAATGCCACATGGAAGGGCAAGAACGTAAATCTGTCGCGTAAGCCCTGAAGGGGCAAGAACGTAAATATGTTGCCTAAGCCCTATTAGGGTTTCATGAAAAAAAGTATATAAAGACCTTGGAAGACAAAAATAGGGTAAGGCCAACACAATTGAATACACGGCAAAACATAAGAGAGAGAAAACCAAAACACAAAACACCAACGGCTGGAAAAAGAAGAGCAGCACGGCAAAACCAGCACGACAACTAGCATAGCAAAACCAACATGGCAAAAAGAAGAGTGGCACGGCAAAGAGAGAAAACGTAAAGGTGGAACAGCTAAACATAAAATAGTCGGCAATTGAGCAAAACGGATAGCAACCTTAGAGCATCCATTTTGTCGACCAAAAGAGAGAAACACAAGACCCTAAAGTGTCGAAAGTGAGTGCTGACCAAAAATGAAAGAGAACATTCAAGGAGAAGAGAGAACAAATGGCCAAACAGTACTCGGCAAAACATCGCACCCAAAACACAACACTCGGAAAAACACAGTACTCGGCGAAGGGTGTACATGGCAGAACGAAAAACGGCAAAAAGATTTTGAGAGAGAAAACCCTACACGTTGGAAGAGATACACCACCGAGAGAGACCAAACCTGAAAACTAGAACGTGCAGACCCTAGAAGAAATGATACACCACCAGAACGTGCAGAATCTAACCTGAAAAACCAAAATGTGCAAACCCTGGAAGAGACAATACACCACCAGAACGTGCAGAATCTAACCTGAAGAACCAGATACACCACGACAGGAGAGAAGACCAACCCTGAAAAAATGATACACCATTGGTGAGGGACGTGACGGCGCACCACCGGTTGGAAGAAAACCAGAAATGGAAAGGAATGTGCAACGGCTGAAACCAAAAACGGACAAGAACATGCGACGGCTGAAACCAAAAACGAACAAGAACGTGCATGAGACCAGAATGTGCATGAGACCAGAATGTGCGTGAGACCAGAACGTGCATGAGACCAAAACGTGCTTGTGACCAGCAATGTGTGCAAACCAGAAACATACGTGAGGTGTGAAACCAGCAAAGGGTGCAAACCAAAAACATGCATGAGACGTATAATGCCTAACCAGAAACGTGAGGCAGGCCGTGAACGTGGAACAACAAACCAGAAACGTGAGGCGAGCCGTGAGACAAGGAGATGGGTGAGACTGTGAGACGGTGAAAGCAGGAGCTGTGTGAGACAACCTAGAGAAAAATTCGGCGAAGCATCCGAAAGAACTCAACATATTTCCAGATTTCTTCAAGAGAGGTTAGAGAGCATTGCGGTGAACTTCTAAGCAGCAATAGAGCAGCCTTTCAATTCAACAGAAGCAAGACAAGCTAGAAGAAGGGTAGACACAGTAAGTGGCACTCTTTGTATTGTACTTGCTTAGTAATTGTAATAGTGAAAGGAGCAGAGGATTAAGACATCCATTGTAACTGGAATTCTCAAGTATAGTGGATAGTCTCGATAAGGGAGAGTCCCTACCACTGTGGATGTACGTCACGTTGATGGAACCACATAAATCTCGTATGTCCTTAATTTGCTTTACGTTTTGTGTTTTGAATTGAGTTGTGGACGCAGTTAAAGTATCAGCCAACCCATAACCTAACGAAGACCTAAACAAGAACATCTAAATTGTCTATTAGGCAAGGTGTCTGAAAGGTGACTTTAGGCACTATTGTGATTAGTAGGTAACAATAGATCTACCTTAGTCGAGTTTGAGAAAGAGTTTGCTTTTAAGAAGAGGTTGAAGTTGTTCACTTACCTGCGAATTGCAAATTGTGGTGATACTGATTTACCCCCCCTCTCAGTATCACAAACTAGTAGATCCTAAGGAGAAGTCAGGAACTTCAAGTAGAAAATGAAGCAACAATTTCATCCTTCATGAATTGAATAATTGAATCCTTACAAGAATGGACAAACACAACTAATGACTCTTTTACTTGATTGAATTAAATCGATTCATAGTGCCAAAGTTACTAGGTTTTTATTATTGCAATTTCTATAATACTTGGTACCAACATTAATTTTAATTTCATGATCATTTTGTATTAATGAATCCTTACAATTATGGATTTCCATCAAACAAAAGATCATTAATTATGATTGTGTTTTCTTATAAGTATTTGAATCAGTCAATTTTAGAAGAAGGAAAATGTCACTTCATTTTTTGCAAACATGCTTTATTAAGTAGTTATAAGGGCTCATTTATACAAAATGATCTTGAAATTACCCTTGATATCTACAATAAACTTTGGATTCATTAAGTTAATCATAACCTTATGACTTTAGTATTTTGAATCCATTGAATTATATCAAATAAAGAATCCATTAATCCTAATTATCCTTTCTTGCATATAGTGAAGCGTTCATTTTAGACAAATGAAATCATCGCTTCATTATATTAATGAAGATGATGATGAAATTAACATTAATATTTACACCAGATATTATATTAATTGTGACAATAAGGACCTTATGGCACTTTAATTCCATTAAATTTCATCAAACAAAGCAATAATTCATCTCAAATATCCTTTAATTATGTGGTCTAATCCATATAAATTGATGATGAACTTAACATTTGTGTATCCACCAAATGTTATAATAATCATGACAAAAAAGACCTTATGACCTTGGCAATAAATGAAGTAATAGTCTCATCTTTTAAGAATTGAGCCTTTCATTACTAGTCAAAAAAGCTAATAAAGATTAGTAAGTCCTTCTGTAAATGGAATCCAATGGATTAAGAGTACCAAAGGTGTATAGGTGGGCTTATTGCAATTAATATAATTGTTTGGTATAGATACAAAAATTAATTTTAAGATCATTTTAAGTGAATGAGTCCTTGCAACAAAAGGAGGACTTTTGTTAGTAAGAAATGAAGAGATGCTTTATTATTTAAGAATTAAACCATTTAATACAGGGAGAAAAAGTTAATAAAGATCAAATACTTACTTGTTTGATGAAATTTAAGGGATTTAAAGTGGTAAAGGTGTAAAGATGAGCTTCTGTAGTGAATATAATGGTATAAGTAAACACAAAAGTCAATTTCATGAATGCATTGTGCAAATATGTTATTGTAATGAAAAGTGAAACCTTATTGGCAAGAAATAAAGTTATAATCTCATCCTTTTGGAATTCAACCATTCAATACTAATAAGAAAAACTAATTAAGTTCAATGACTCCTTTTCTTGATGGAATTCAATGCATTCAAAGGGCTAAAGGTGTATAGATATGCTTGTTGTAATGAATATAATATTTGGTGTAGAAATAAAAGTTAGTTTCAAGATCATTTTGTTTGAATGAGTCCTTATAGTAAAAAGTGGAGTTATATTAGTAAGAAATGACAAGATGGTCTCCTTATTCAAAAATTGAACCATCTAATACTTGTAACAAAAGCTAATTAAGATTAATGACTCCTTTGTTTGATGGAATTCAATAAGTTTAGAGTACCAAGGAATTGAGGACATATGTGTCACAAAGAATATAATATTAAGTTTATAGATTATGAACATATTGCACAAATTAGCTATTGTAATGAAAGTGGAAATATTGCTAAAAGGAAATGAAGTAACAACCTCATGTCTTAAGAATTAAATCATTTAATACAATTAAAAAAAATAATAATTAAGATAAATGACTCCTTCGTGAGGGTGTGTTAAAGAGAATGATGTGAAGCCCAAAATACATGGCTTAGGAACCTATCACACATAAGAAATCAAACAAGAACCTAAGAAATATAAATTAGATTTCAATTACGCAAGATCTAGAACCAATGTTCAAAGGAACGTGAACCTAAGGTATAAAGAAAGATATGAATATCACAATCCACAAAAGAAGGGATTTTTTAGTAATAAGTTGGGTTAAATACCATAAGAAGAGTTAGTTCTTGATAAGTTATTTAGTTTTTAAAAGCATTGAAGTGGAAAATTGTCATATTTTATTTTACAAATGCTCTGCCCACTTTAACAATGAAATCAAGCATATTTATAAGCTGAACTAACAACCCTAACCTTATAGATAAAGACAAACTTCCTAAATAAGCTGACAAGTAATCTACTCCTATTGATGAAAGCTAATCAAGACCATCTTGCAATGAAATCAATTATTAGCATGCACATTTTGGTTAATTTCATCATTCCATTGAGTAAATGATGCCATGGAACAAAAGGATAAGCCTTGTTTGTTAAAAATAAAGTGACGAATTCATCTTTCAATTAATGAACCAAGCTATTCATGTAAAGAAAGCCAATTAAGATAAATGATTCATTTGTTTGATAAAATTCAATGGATTTAAATAATTGAAAGTGTATTAACATTCATGTTGTAGTGAAATTCTTACTTAATATAAACATAGATCTTAATAACATGATCATTTTGTGTGAATGATTTAATGCTATGAAAAAAAAGAAAAAGCCTTATTGCCAAGGATGCAAGTGATAGTTTCATGAAATGCATGATTTCCTCCCAATAAAGAAAATTAATCAAGAGTAGGAACTCTATTATTCAATAGACTTCAATGAATTCAAACTACTTAAGTCATAGTCATGCCCATCTCACAATGAAATCATGATAAGTGATGATTCGAGGACAAATCCTTTTGATAATAGGAATGATGAGATGCATTAGAGAGTCAATGCATAAAGCGCTTTTAAGGATCCATTAAGCATTCAAGAAGGGCTAATGATATATTCAAGTGCTAAAAGGATGAAAGAGGCACTTAGTGGGCTAACTGAAAAAATTTAGGCCAAAAAAACCAGTTTAAGTTTAAAGGGTAACAAAGTATATCTTAACATGGTCTAATGATTTCTCAATTGTATAAGTATTTTAAATGGGCTCATGTCAAGTGATTATAAAAGTTTCTATAATAGCTCTTTAAAAATAAAAGTAAATTTATTGTTAAAAGAACTTTATCCTTATCTTTAAGGTTATTAATTTAACCTATAAATAAGCTGATCATCGTTAAAATAAAAGTTGCAAATTTTTGCCTTAGTTCTTCTAAGAACTAAAAAACTTATCAAGAGTTAACTCTTCTTATGAAATTCAACTTAACTTATCACTCCTATATCCCTTTCTTTTTTAAGTGTGACATCCATATCCTTTTTTATACCTTAGGTTCATGTTCTATTAAACATTAGGTCTAGGTTTTATATAATTGAAATCTAATTTAGCTTTCTTGGGTTCTTGTTCATTTCCTTGAACATATTAGATCCCTAAGCCATGTGTCTTAAGGTTCACATCAAAAGGAGTCATTAACACAAAGAAATCATGTAGTTAATTTGAGTCTCTACACTAATTGCTATTTTAATTGCAAGATGTACCTAATGTCTAAGGTACTCTAGTTCCATCGAGATCCATCAAATAAAGAAGCTATTACTCTTGATTCTCTCTCTTTACTATTACTTAGTTGTTTATTGTCTTAAACATGAGGTCATTTTTTGATTACATGGTAAGAGGACTTTATCTTTAAGTAGTATGAAGTCATTGAAGTCTAGTAAATAAAAAAGCTATTATTCTTGATTAGCTTTGTTTATGAAAACAAATTAGTAACTATTGGAAAAATGAAACTATCATTCCATTCCTTGGCAATAAAGTTTCTCTTTTCATTGCAAGGAATTTTTCACATAAAATGATTAATCAATTAACATCCATTTCTATATTAGACATTAATTTCATTACGAGACACACCAATACTTAAGTGGTTTGAATCCATTGAATTTCATCAAGCAAAAGATCTATTTATATTAGCTTTTGTTACATAGATAGAATAGTTCTTTCCCTAAAAGATGATATTGACACTTCATTTCTAGTTAGTTAGTCTTGCCCTTTCTTTATTGATACATGATTCACAAATGAATCATGAAATTAAAAAGAATGTTTACACCTATTACTAATTTAATTGCAAGAGGCATGCTATTATGTTTTAGGCAGTTTAAAGCCTTTGAAGTTCATTTGATAAAGAAGTTATTGCTTTTAATTAATTTTTTTTTACAAGAGATAATCATTTAGTGCATTAAAAGTGAGATTAACACTTGAATCCTTGGCACTAAGGTTTATCCTTTTATTGCAAGGAATCCTTAACATAAAATGTTCAAGGAATTAACATCGATGTTTATGACCAATAAGAATTTCATTATGATATGCAAGTCAATACACCATAGTTTGAACAAAATGAATTCCATCAAATATTAGAGTTATTATCTTGATTATCTTTTCTTAGAAAGAATGATTCATTGCTTAAAGGATGAGATCGACTTTTCATTTCTAACTAATAAGCCGTATTATTTTCCTTCCAAGGAGTCTTTCACACAAAGGAATTAAGAAATTAACTTAAATGTTTACACTAATCACTATTTTATTTGTAAGATACACATAAGGGTCAATCTAAATTCATTTAAATCCATAAAAAAACAAAGCTATTGCTTTAACATTCTTTACTATGATAGAATTGTGTTAATTGTTTAAAACATAAGCTCTTCTCTTAATTACTAAACAATAATATGATTCATCTAGTAGCTTGAATCCATTGAATTGTAACAATCATAAGAGGTATTACACTTGATTAGCTTTTTTTACTAAGAGAGAATCTTTCATTACTTAAAACTTGAGATTGTGACCTTATCCCTTTACAATAATGCTTCTCTTTTTTTTTTCAAGTAACCATTAACATAAAATGATCATACTGTTGTTCTCACAGCTTTGTATGGGTTGTAATTGTTGTCAACTAGATTTAAGTGTGCAAGTAATTTGACATGGAGGGGCAAGAAAGTAAAGCCACATAGAGGGGCAGGGAAGTAAAACCACACGACAACCCTACACCATCAATAGAAAAGAGGTATACGACCAAGTAAAGGGGCGACAAAAAATAAAAGAAAAATAGAGAACAAACCTTCGGCAAAAAAATAGAGAAAATCAGAGATGACTGAAGGGGGGCTAGACAACAAGACAAAAGATATAGCACCAGAAAGAGCAAAACGACAATAGGGGGTTGGATAGCAAAACAAAAAGAAGAGTGGACGGTAAAGGAAAAGAGTGAACGACTGGACGGTAGAAAGAGAGAATATGAGATATGGCCAAAGAAAGCTACCACCGTAAACGAAGAGCCACCGAAAAAGAAAGGAGACCCGACTGGACGGTGAAGGAGAAAACACAACTGGATGGTGAGAGAGAAGACCTGGCTGGACGGTGAAGGAGAAAACCCATGAGAGATGTACAGTCACCGGGAGAGAAACAGACGAGGAGAGCAGATCTAGTATCCATGAGGCTTGAGAACAGTGAAGCGGGTGCAGATCTGAAATGTGAGACCAGAACGTGCGTCGGCGTAAGACCAGAACGTGCGTTAGAATGAGACCAAAACGTGCGTCAGCGTGAGACAAGAACGTGCAATGGCATGACTGATCAGAAGCGTGGGGCAGGCCGTGAGACGTGAAACAACAGACCAGAAGTGTGAGTACAAGCCATGAAGACATGAGACAATGAAAGCAGGAGTTGTGTGAAACAACCTAGAGAAAGAATTAGGTAAAGCATTGAAAAGAACTCAACGTATTTCTAGATTTCTTCAAGAGAGTTTAGAGAGTATTATGGTGGACTTCTAAGTAGCAGTGAAGCAACCTATTCAATTCAACAGAGGCAAGACAAGTTAGAAGAAGGGTAGACACAGTAAGTGACACTCTTTGTATTGTACTTGCTTTGTATTTACAATAGTGAAAGGAACAGAGGATTAAAACATCCATTGTAACTACATTGTGAACATCGGGAATACCATACTAGTATTTTCAAGTATAGTGGATTGTCTCGATAGAGGAAGAGTCCCTACCACCGTGGACGTACGTCACATTGACGGAACCACGTAAATCTCTTGTGTCCTTACTTTGATTTACATTCTGTGTTTTGAATTGAGTTGTGAACACAGCTAAAGTATCATTGAACCCATAACCTAAAAAAGATCTAATCAAGAAGATCTGATCTGTCTAATAGGTAAGGTGTCTAAAAGGTGACTTTGGGGACTATTGTGATTAGTAGGTAACAATATATCTACATTAGTCGAGTCTAAGAAAGAGTTTGCTTTTAAGAAGAGGTTGAAGTTGTCTACATACCTGCGTATTGACGAGAGCAAAAGTATTAAAGAAGTAGAATAATTTGACTTAAGATGTCAATGTTTTCTAAGGGGTGTGATACTAATTCAGCCCCCCTCTCAGTATCACAAATAATAGATCTTACGGTGAAGTTGGGAACTTCAATTGGTATCAGAGCCAGGTTCACTAATTTGAAGCTTAACAGCTTAGTGTATTAGTTTGAAGAGTTTCAGAAGTTTTAACTTGTTCAGCATACTGAGAAATGGACACTGGTACCAGCACCAGCACTACTTATAGCAAGAAGGTTCCAATCTTCAACGGAACCAACTACCATATGTGGAGAGTGAGAATGCAAGTGGTATTTGCAACCATGGGCATGAACATGGTGAAATCTATACAGGAGGGTTTTGTGGCTCCAAAAAAAGGTAAAGACCCAACCCCAGAAGAATTAAGGCAGTTTAAGATAAATGGGAAGGCCTCAAACGTCATCATTTTAGCATTGACAGATGTTAAGTATGCTAAACTTATGGACTGCAAATCTGCCAAGGAGTTATGGGACAAATTGCAAAAAGTCTATAAAGGTAATGGCAAAATGAAGGAGGCCAAGCTTTAAGTTTTCAAGGAGAGATATAAATCTCTCAGAATGGAGAAAAATGAGATAGTCCAAGAGTTCTTCACCAGGGTTATTGATGCAGTAAATGATCTTAGAAGTCATGGGAAGAACAAGAAGGACTCATCTATTGTGAAGAAAATTCTGAGACTTCTACCTAAGAGGTTTGCCTCAAAGGTGGCAGCCATAGAGAAGAGTAGAGATCTCAATTGTATGTTTCTGCATGATCTCGAATACAATCTCATTGCATATGAGATGAGCATAAAGTCAACTGAGAGCTCCTCAACATCAAAGGTATCAAAGGAGGCAGCTTTCAAAGCTATAAAGTACTTGAAGATAAAAGAAGAGGAAGAATCATCCAATGAGGATGATGATGATGATAAGGAAGAAATTAAAGGTGAAGTGTTGGCATACTTCACAAGGAAGTTCAAAAAGGGGTCTAAGAAGGGAAAAGGACAGTTGTCCTTGAGATGTTATCGTTGTGGGTAGACTGGACACTTTGCTTTTTAGTGCAAAGTGAAACTTGATGATAAAGATAATGATGATGAGCTGAATTCAAAATGGAGAAGACCATTATTCAATTCAAAGAAGTCTAGCAAGAAGACTGCCAACCCACAAACGAAGAAGAGAGGCTCATTCAAGAGTTATGTGAGTCAAATAAAAGAAGCTGATGAGGAGGAAGATGAAGAATCATCAGATGAGCAAGCCTTTATGGCATCAGCTCAAGGTGGTAGTTTAACCTCTGAAGAGGAAGAGGAGGTTGATGAAGAAGAACCAAATCTTGAAGCTGAGTTAGAAGTAGCTTCAAAGGAGATAATCAGAAGGGGTAGAACCATAAAAAGGTTGGAGGCTCACATAAAACAAGTTGAAGCAAAGTCTGAGGAAGCTGAAAGTCAAAAGGATGAAATAAGGGCTGAACATATTGACTTGAAGAGAAGATTTGAAGAACAGAACAAAATATGTGAAGACCTTATAATAGAGCTTAGCTCAAGGATTTCAAAAATTGACGGAATGGAGAAAGAGTTGCTAAGACTTCAGCAACAACTCAAAAGGAGTGAAGAGAATATGAAAAAGATTGAAATGATAGGAGAAACAAGTTTTGCAAGAGAAAAGAAGAATAAAGAGAAAGTGCAGCAATCTAAGGTTGCATTGCCTAAAGATAATAAGAATGTGCCACAGAAGTTGGAAAGAGAAGGTTGTAACTCAGGAGAAGATAGTTGAGAATAAAGAGGATTTGAAGAAGTAACCTAGGGTGGCAAACAAAAATGAAGAAACGAAGGTTAGCCAGAAAAGGGCTATGGCTGAATAGAAGAAGGAGAAGAAGTTGATGAAAATGAAAGTCACATAAGCAAAGAAGCCATCTACTTTGCCTACATAGCAAGTAATGAACAAAAGAAAACAAGCTGTGATTAGACCTAAGAAGAGGCAGTTTCAAGGTCACTATCTTTATTGTGGAGTTTAAGGTCATAAGGCGAGTAACTGCTGGTGGAGAAGGCCAGTATATGTCTCCAACTTGAGAAGATACAATGCTGCATACAAAGGAGACAATACAAAATTCAGAGGAGAACACCTGTCGTGAGTTCTTGCACATACTGTAAAAGGCAAGGACACACTAATAAGGAGTGTTGGTGGAAGCCCAAACCAGTGGTTTCAAAGAACAAGTTTGCTATATTGGCAGACTTGGAGTAGTGTGAAAGGTGTGGACAGGATGGCCATAATGCCAAGAGATGCATGACACTTCTCCCTGAGCAAGAGAAGGCTCTTGATGGCACAGTAAAAACATTGGTGCAATCAAAGCTAAGAAAAAGGAGAAAACTATCTTTAAGCCAGTTCAAAGGAAAGAATATAAAGCAAAATAGGAGTAGCTAATATAGTTGAAATTGCACTAAAGGCTGACTACAAGGATAAGCAATGGATCCTTGATAGTGGATGTACTTCACATATGACAAGAGAGAAGAGTAAATTATCAAAGCTAAACAAGTCAAGAGAATGCAGGGTCAAGTTTGGCAATGATGATTCACTCAACATCAGTGGTCAGGGGTCAGTAAATATTGGAAAAGGAAAGTTGAAAGATGTTCTGCATGTTAAAGGACTCAGATATAATCTAGCATCTATCAGCCAGCTATGCAACGAAGACCACAAAGTGATATTCACAAAAATAGGTTGCCAAGTAAAGAGTAAAAAGGCAATACTGTTGCAACCGGGAAGAGAACAGCTAGAAATTTATGTGTGATTGATAAGGACAAGACAAACAACTGTTTACTGACAAAAAAAAGAAGAAAATCAACTCTAGCATAGGAGGCTGGGGCGGCATTTAACACAGAAGAACATAAGGAAGCTGACCACTACTCATGCAATTAGAGACATTCCCGACCTCAGGAGAGAGAGAGAGAGTATGTTTGCTCAGTATGCTCTAAAGGAAAACATGCTAGAAAGCAGTATAAAACCAAAGAGTTCAGTTCTAAAGCAGTGCTTGACATTGTGCTTACTGATTTGTGTGGACCGATAAGGATAAAAGGGTTGAATGGTGAGAGGTACTTCATCTTGTTTGTTGATGATTATTCCAGAAGGACTTGCATCATACACCTTAAACACAAGTCAAGAGTTTTGAAATGCTTCAAGAGATACAAAAGATTGGCTAAAAATGAGAGTGGAAAGAAGATCAAAGTATTGAGGTCAGATCAAGGCATTGAATTTACAAATGAAGCTTTTGAAGATTACCTTGAGAAGCATGGTATTCACCATCAGATGGCAGCAATAAGAACACCTCAACAGAATGGGGTGGTAGAGAGGAAAAATAGAGTTGTGGTTGAAATGGCAAGAACTCTACTGCTGGAATCCAAGCTTCACACAAGATTTTGGACAGAAGCAACATTTACAGCTGTACATCTACTGAATAGAGTCTTACTAAGGCCTAATACTGATAAGACTCCATATGAGCTATGGAGTGGGAAGAAGACAATAGCCAAGTATCTCAAAATCTTTGGCAGCCCATGTTTTATGAAGAACAAGGAGCAAAACTTGGGAAAATTCAATGCTAGGTCTGATGAAGGCATCTTTGTGGGATACTTGGCAAAGACAAAAGGTTATAGAGTTTTCCTGTATAAGCTAGGAAAAGTGATCACGTCCAGTGATGTGAGAATAGATGAGAACTGGAAAACAATGCAGAATGGAGAAGCTGAGGACAATGAAGAAGATGACTTCAATGTAGATGAAGAATCATACCAACCTGAAGAAAAGGAACAAGAAGTAAGTTTATACTCGAAGAAGAGTGAGTCTAAAGATGAAGAAAAAGATCCTCTTGAAGCTAAGACTATGCAAGAAAGAAGGACAAAGAAAACGTGGACCAGTGCTCATTAAGAAAATCAGATCATAGGTGACCCATCAGTAAGAGTTACAACAAGAAGAATAATTGTGGGAGCTACTGCTTTACTCTCACAAGTTGAACCTAAATCTATTGAAGAGGCTACACAAGACAAAGTCTGGGTCAAAGCTATCAATAAGGAGTTGGATCAAATCGAGAAGAATGATACATGGGAGCTAGTTCCAAGACCCACTAACAAGAATGTCATAGGAACAAAATGGGTGTTTAGGAATAAACAAAATGACGATGGTAAGGTGGTGAGGAACAAGGCTAGGCTGGTTTGCAAAGGCTACACTCAGATAGAAGGAGTAGATGTTGATGAAACTTTTGCACCAGTGGCAAGGTTAGAAACTATTAGAATGTTCCTAGCTTTAGCAGCACATAAGAGGTATAAAGTTTATCAGATGGATGTGAAATCAGCTTTTCTGAATGGGCTCTTGAAAGAAGAAATGTATATTGAACAACTTGATGGAGTACAAATCAGTAAGGATGAGACACACGTGTGCAAGCTGAAGAAAGCCTTGTAATAAGCCCCAAGAGCATGATACAATAGGTTGGATGCGTATTTGAGAAGGTTAAACTTCAGAAGAGGAACAGTTGATAATAACCTAAATGTGTTCAACTCAAAGATAGGCCAGCTGATAACTATAGTATATAGATGACATCATCTTTGGAGGGGACCACTCTCAGCTATGCTAAGAATTTGCACAAAAGATGAGTGAGGAATTTGAAATGTCATTGATTGGAGAAATGACATACTTTCTTAGATTACAAATAAAACAATGTAAAGAAGGCATTTTTATTTCTCAGACAAAATATGCCAAAGAGATGCTAAAAAAGTTTGGCATGGAGGATAGCAGACCTGTTAGTACCCCTATAACAATAAGCTACAAGTTAACAAAAGATTAGGAAGGAAGGAGTACAAGCCCTACAAAATACAGGAAGATGATAGGGAGCCTTCTGTACCTTACAGCATCAAGGCCTGATCTCATGCAAGCTGTGTGCATCGCTAGCAGATTCCAAGCTGATCCTAAGGTATCTCATGTGTTAACGGTGAAAAAAATCCTAAGATACCTCAAAGAGACACTAGAAATGGGTTTGTGGTATCCTTCCAAGGATTTTGTAAAACTACAAGCATACATTAATGCAGACTGGGCAGGAAGTATAGATGACAAAAAATCAACCAGTGGCTGCAGCTTCTACTTGGGTTCAAAGTGTGTTGCATGGTTAAGTAGAAAGCAAAATAGTGTTGCTTTAAGCACAACTAAGGCTGAGTATATGACTGCTTGTGTAGCATGTACTCAGGTGATATGGATGCAAAGACAATTGGTAGACTTGGGTGTTGAAGTGAAGTTATCAGTGAGTGTACTTTGTGATAATCAAAGTGCTATTGATCTCAGCAAGAATCTGGTTCAACATTCAAGGAGCAAGCATATTAACATCCAATATCACTTCATTAAAGATCAAGTGGAACAGTGTACAATTCAGCTGGGGTATGTTGGCACTAAAGATCAAATTTCAGATATTCTAACTAAACCTCTATCCACAGAGCTGTTTGAAAAGCATAGATTGAGTCTATCTATGTAAATGTCTCCTCAAGCCTGAAAATCAGGTGAATCCTCCATCTTTATTTTGCGAGTTTTTCAGATTTGTAATTGGTTGGCAAAGGGGGAGAGAAGCAACAATGCAGGGGGAGCTGTTATGGAAGGGGGAGTGCATATTTAGGGGGAGTTGTAATCCATCTGCTTCCGGATTATTACTCTAAGAAGATTATGAAAGACTGTTGCATAATGGCTTTTGTTGTGAGTGTTGCCAACAATTACAAAAGGGGAGATTATTGTTCCCACAACCTTGTATGGGTTGTAATTGTTGTCAACTAGATTTAAGTGTGCAAGTAATTTGAAGCTACATAGAGGGGCAAGAAAGTAAAGCCACATGGAGGGGCAAGAAAGTAAATCACAATATAGTAAGCCCTATTAAGGTTTTCATGAAAGAGAGTATATAAACCAAGACCTTGGAAGACATAAGTGTGGGTGGACAGCAAAACAAGGGTACACGGCCAAAGCACACCAATGGCAAGAGAGACCTTGGTGAGACAAAACCCTACAACAAGAAAGAAACCACTAGCTGGACAGTAAGGAGACAACACGGGCAAAAAGCTAAACGCATAAACCAAAAAAATGTGAGAAAGCAATCACCAAGAGAGCTAAACGCACAAACCAGAAAAAACGTGAGAAAGCAGTCACTGGGAGAGCTAAACGCACAAACCAGAAAAAAATGTGAGAAAGCAGTCACCGGGAGAGCTAAACGGATACAAACCAGAAAAGGAGGCACCCACCACCGTAAGAGAGAGAAACCCACCACCGGAAGAGCAGACCAGACCAAACATACACCACCGAGAAAGAGAGAGAGAGACTCCATTAGAAGAGCAGAAACACACACACACTAGATAAAAGGACACGGATACAAACCAGAAGAGGGAGACAATGTGAAAAAAAAAACCGAGAGAGCCAACGTTGAAGAGAAATGGGAGAGCAAAAGAAAGGAGACCCGGCTGGATAGTGAGAGAGAAACGAACGACACGACAAGGAGAAAACTGTGTGACAGCAAGAGAGAGAAACCTGTGAGAGAAGAAACCAGAAGCGGACGAGTGCGTGAAGTGTGAAACTAGCAAAGCGGGAAAACCAGAAACATAAGGTAAAGGCAAAACTAGAAACGCACCACCCCTGGAAGAGAAGAAAACCAGAAACGTAAGGTGAGGGCAAAACCAAAAACGCACCACCCCTGGAAGAGAAGAAAACTAGAAACGCACCACCTCTGGAAGTGAAGAAAACTAGAAACGTGAGGTGAGGACAAAAATCAGAAATGGGAGGAGTGCAGAGTGTAGCAAAACCGTGAAACCGACAGGAGTGCAGCGGAACTATGCAGCGAAGCGTATGCAAAATAGAACGTGTATCAACATGAGATCAGAACGTGCGACGGTGTAAGACCAGAAAGTGCAACGGCGTGACTGATTAAAAGCATGGGGCAAGCCGTGAGACGTGAAACAGCAGACTAGAAGCGTGAGTGCAAGCCATGAAGACGTGAGACGATCAAAAAAGGAGTTGTGTGAAACAACCTAGAGAAGAAATTC
>CM038602.1:6271477-6295766 GCA_021533255.1 Ceriops tagal
TTTTTGTTGATTTTAGGAAAAACGAATTTTCCTAACTAGGGCTACAATATAGCTTAATTATAATGACATAATTTTCTTTCCTATTATGTCTTTCAAGAATTACTTTTTTATGGCAAGTATATGTTGAGATATTTAGCACCTTTAAAAGCCTGATCATCATTAAGATTCATATTATATACATGGTTAAGACCTAGTAGAGATTGTTAATATTAGATTAAATAATACATATTGTGAATTAAATAAAATATAGAGATATACAAACAAGATTCATGCAATAGTGAAAAATGGATTGCAAAATTATCCACTTAAGTTAGAAGTTTTTGTAGAACTTAATGCTCTTTTATTTATTTAAATCTAAGATATAGTATATTAATGAATAAAAGTAGATTCAATATAACTCAATAAAAAGTATTGAATAATATAGAAAATTCTACCATCCAATTAATAGATCTTCTTTTTTATAGTAGTTTAGTAAGAATTCTAAGTAATTTGGGTGTAATGAACCCCAAAATCCTAATATAATCTCTCTTAGTTTAATCTTGTTTTACCTAGCAATTAATTTTTTCTATTTATGTTTTATTTGTTCTTATTCAATTTTCTAAAATAGTTGAAATTGATTTTTTAAATAAAGTTAAGATTAATTAGTATTTTAGTACTTGTTTATTATCAATACTCATAAAATGATACTCTATTCACTATTTATATTACTTGATCAATTAGTGCACTTGTATTCACACACATTAACAAGCTCCCTTGGTTTGATAAGTGACAACAAAGGCCTTTTTACTAAAAGCTCATTTAGTTATATTTGATGTTATCTATCTTATAATATTTGTTGTTCACTTTTATTTTTCATCAAATAAATTCTTTTAAAGAATCAATATCAATATATAATTTATTAGTAATAAATTGATAGAACATGATATATTTTGATCTTGTATAAAAATCAAAAAATTAGGCATTGACACAAAATGTTTATAACTTTTATAACAAAAACTCATAATAATAAATTCAAAATTAATATTAGTACATAATTTATTATATTGTTGTCATAAGTTTTGTACAATATCATCTTATATATGAATGATATGAAGTAGTCCAATTTAACTAATACTAACTAACTCAAGAAGTAAAAGATATATATATATATAAAGAGAAAAAAAAACAAGATAAAGAGAGAAAAATAAAGTAAAAAGAGAAAAAAAAAATAGAAATAGAAAGATACAATCAAAAGTAAAAGATAAGATAGAAAAAGAAAGACAAAGTAGGGAGAGAAAAAATAAAGCATAAAGGAGAAAGAAATGAGTGACGTAGGGAGGAACTACAAGGGTACATGATGCCAAAAATCAAGAATTAACAATAAAAGTCATCTTTGTAATTTTTTAAAAGTGATTTTTTTCTTAATAAATGATTTTCAAATTTGACAATAAAATATAGTTAAAAATTAGTTACCAAATATAATTTTTGTTATCTATTTGAAAATAAATTAAAAATAAAAAAACTACAATAAGGAGTGAATAATGTAATAATTAAAAGGACCTTCCCTACTAGAAGCAAGTTTAGACTTGCATGGTTAAGATAAGTAATGAAGTTGAGTTCGAGGAGTATGTTTATAAAAACAAGTGTTGATAAGATCAGTTGATTTAGTTAAAGTATTGCATAATTTATAATTATCTTTTTTTTTTTCTATGTACAAGTATTTGTGTTTGAATAATTGTCGTGGTACTTCAAAATACTTGTGAATACTTGTAATGTCCAACGAAAATCTAGTGTGGGCAAGATATAGTAAGACATGCATATAAAAATAGTGGTGGTAGACATAAGAAACCGAAAGTTTTTCTGTATTTCCTATAGGAAAATTGTATTGTATATAAAAATTAATATATCCTAAAGTACATTGTGTAAGCCTAGTTTGTTTTCTTTTTAAGTGCAGGAAAATTGTAAGAAAGTTCGATGGTTATAACAATGGAATTCGTAAAGCAGTTCGTGAAGCCTAAAAAAGATTTTTAGTGTAGGCAACCATACAGTATATATTCACTCCTAGCCTTTTGTGTACAGTTCGGTGTGGGCAGTTTCCCCCCCCTGCTGAAATGTGCATGGATCCGCCCTGTTAAAAACTTTAGTCCACTTGGATAATAGTTTGATATAGAGACATGTTTATGATTTGACGTGATTACGATCATTATTAAGAGTATAAGAGTGGTTAAATACAAATTCTCAGTTTGGTTGGTGCTGTTTTTCCCTCTTTTTTTTTTTTTTTAACCAACTGGTATTTTAAGCTTTTAAATCTCGCTCTTTCAATAGCAGCACCGATGATGCTTGAGAGTGGTGTAGGTGGCAGAACTTTATTTCATCCATGTTTACTGCTCCAGTAATTGTCTACAGATAGCAGCTGCTTGTCAAAGAAGCAGGAATGAGATGCAAAAGCAGAGTATGTTATTCGTCCAAAAGATTCTGATGGGATGCCACTTCAGTGTTACAAAGCCATGGAGTGAGTTTGGCAACTGATGGATAACAGAAGAAGTAATGCTATGTTCAGATTTGCTCAGTTTCTTCCATTTCATTCCTCTATGGGTTATTGTAATAATGATACAAATGCAGTAAAACTACTAAACTTTATGCATGCCCGTACTGCTCTGCTTAGATCCGGCACAACCTATTTGTAAATATATTAATTTCTTTAATGAAGCCAGGGATCCAAGCCATTTTCAATTTTCAAGATATCTCAACCGTGTATCAATCGCCAATTCCGAGTATATGAGCTTACAACATTCGAGATAACCTATATGTGAACTCAACCAAATGTCGGTTACTTTTTTACAGCTGTGAGAGTCCTCCGGTGCAAAATGAACAAATTATGACTGCAACGAGAACAAAAGAGGTTGCCTTACTACTGGTAGATTCTTCCTTTCAGATGGCCATGGATTTCCCACTTGAATTCTTCCAAGGAATCCTCACAAGCTTTGGCCTCCATCTTCTCCATGATAAACAACCTTCCTCTCTAATTAATGGACTGATGAATATTCTTTTTATATGCTCCCTTCTAGATAATTCAGGAGCATCCTTTGAAGCCAAAGTTTTCGCGGGGAGTGGGACTGGGGGGCTTCCTATTTCTGTCACATCCATGATTTTATTCACCATCTCTAGAACTTCACTCATCTTGGGGCGTGCCTTAGCCTGTCGTGCCAGACACCGGCTGGCAACACTGGCAAGTTTTCGGGCTGACCTAAGATTGTGATTCCCCTCTAGCCTTGGGTCCAAAATCAAACGAAACATTTTTGAATTAGATAGGTGTGGCCTAACCCATTCCAACAGTTTTTGCTCTTTCTTTGGGCGGTTCCGGTCGAAAGGACGCCTGCCAGTAATAAGCTCGTAAAGAAAAACTCCATAAGACCAAACATCACTTTTAGATGTGAGATGCCCAGTCAGCAAGTATTCAGGAGCTGCATACCCACTGGTTCCGACCACCTGTTTTGGAATCACATAAGTTGGTTAATCTACGTCAACAAACTCTTCTTTCATATATTGCACAACAGAAAGTTATTACACACGAATAAAAATAAAAGAAGAAGAAGAAGAAAATAATTTCCCATGGAAACATTGTCAGAATGTTTGAGAAGGCAGGGAAGATAAAAATTGAAGCAATGTCAATGAAAAAGTGCTATTCATTAAAAGGGAGGTGCCTGATAAGAGAAGCACTCATGTAGAACAGACTTAAAAGGTGCCACTGCCAATGTCTTACACCATACGAGCACAAGAGCAAAGATCATTTTCAACTAGAAACATACCGCCGTTGAAACATGACTTAGCCCATCTGAAGGCCCTAACCTGGCCAACCCAAAGTCAGATAACTTGGCATTCCATTGACCATCAAGAAGGATATTTGAAGACTTGAAGTCTCTGAAGATAATCTGCATCAACAAACCAATAAATATGGACAAGACAACTCCCAGGCCAATGATATAAATAGAATCCACTGTTCCACATAAATGCAAACATAAAATGCCATCGCATGCAACAATAGTTTAGGAATTTTTTAAGCCATAGAAATTTAAGAATACAAGGAATAATAAATAGTAGGCATCGAGAGAATGGAGGATCATGTTTGCTGTTCAAACTCTTTATTTGTTTAAACAAACTCCTGAACTCAATAACCATAATACTGATTTTTCACAGCTGAAATCAATTTGATTAATCCATATGGCGCAACAAGTTTCCCTCAATTCCCAGTCAATCTCTCATTGCATTGCATTATATGCTCAATGACCAGAAAGGTAAAGATACCTGAAAATCCATTCCTTCGTGGAGATACGCTAAGCCCCGGGCAGCATCCTGGGCAATTTTCATTCTTGTGCCCCAAGGAACAGTTGTCTGAAAATTAACCGACAAGTGATCTTGCACACTTCTGTTGGGCATATATTCATACACCAGCAAGCGCTGGATTCCCCTTTCATCATCCTCAGCACAGTAGCCCACCAATTTGACGAGATTTGAATGTTCAACGACTCCTAAAACATTTACTTCTGTCACCCATTCTTTGTGCCCCTGAAGAACAAGATGAAGAACACCAAACCTTAACATGCACTTAAAAATGATGCAGAGAAAGACCCGGAAAAAGGGACAAAAAGAAGAAGTCATTACAAGAGCTTTTAGCAATTATGTCAATCTAGGCTTCACGAATAAGAAGTTCCAGTTTAATACAACATCACCAGAGATGTAACTCTTGTAAGAAAGTTTATTCATGATTTATTTATGAGGTTTTAGGAAAACCAAAGATGCTTGCCTGTAGCCCTCTTCTACTCAATTGCTTGACAGCAATATCCATCTTGTTGTTTGTGCCTTCCAAGCTCTGGATAACTCCTCTATATACACTACCAAATCCCCCCTCTCCAATCATGAGGGAGCGGCTAAAATTCTTTGTAGCCATCTTCAACTCTGAGAATGTAAACTCTATTAGATTACTTTGTCTCTGAGAGAATACATCAAAGGAGTTCTTTGTAGTCGATTCAGTGCTACAATCGGAGACAATCTGAGAATTGAACTCAGACCCCGATCGCCTAAAGTCATGATCAGCTAACATTGACATTGAAATTGACATAGGGGAGGAGGACCGTGCAGAAATAGATTTTGTGGTTGTTGGTCCTGCATTTTTATCTCTAGCAGAAAAGTGGAAGCACTTCATTGCACCTAAAGGATTGATTGCCTGGCTGCCAGTCCACAATCTTGTCAGCAACAAGTAATGCTACCCAATTTTGTTCATCCAAAACACCGTCTACATCAAGCTAAAAAACATTCAAACATGGAATGACAGAAGATTATTATGAACAGAGCCTAGAGATAGGGGTTCATTCAAACATGGAATGATAGAGAAGATTTGTATGAACAGAACCTATTAATAAAGGTTAACGTGCCAAGCAGGTTCACAAAGAGCCCAGTTATCAAACAGCCCAGTAAGACATCTTTCCAAAGAAAAGATAAAACAAAATTAACAACACCCACATGACTGGCACCTCATAAACGATCGGAAATCATTACATATTTTAGAGCTACACTTTCCTAGCGATACGATTGTCTGCTCAGATTTCTTGCAGAAACAACCTAAAAACACCTTATGCGTGCCCAACGACAATAAGCTTTTTCTGTAAACTACCAAAGAATCCCGTCAACCACAAATTACATACAAAGTTTACAAGCATCCATTCAAAAGTACCTCAATTTCAAACTAAAACATCAAAAGTTTCAATCATTGTTCTAGAAAAGTCAAAAAAAAAAAAAAAAAACCCAAGAAGTTGACTAAACCACCCGCCTCTTTTGACTTAAGTACTCCACCAGAAGCGTAATGAAAAAGAAACAGTCGCTATTCATTCACGGTTCTTCACGTTGAGAAAAAGTCTTTAGGAACCCAAAACTGGTAAAAGGAATCATGCGGGTACCCCACCCAAGAACGAGAGTACCATGGTCCAAGGCAATTCAACACGGAAGCAGCTGGATTGGATTGCAGCTTACCAAACAATAACCCCATTTAAATTAAAATGACACATTAAGTCAGTAAATCGGTTCTTGTTATCTTCAAAAATAAAATAAAAATTTCATTTTTCTTTTCTCAATCAAAGAAATGAAATTAAATAACCAAAGAAAGAAGAAAGGAGGGCACATGAAAAGGGTTTCTCCCCTCTTTTTCTTTTTTTCTTTTTTTTCGTTCTTTTGCTGGAGGAAGAAATGGGGGGGATAGGCAGGCTGATTAATGGGTTTGGCCGCGTGGGGTTGGTTCTTTCTTCAAAGGATGGGAATTCTGGCACGGTGAGAGTCAGTCGCCTCTGTATTGTAAAGATATTATTATTGTTATTATTATTATTAACTGTTTTTTTTCTAAATTTTCGTTGAAAATTGGGAGCTAATATCCATGAATAAATTAGCTTACTGTTTTCCTTTTGCCTTGTGTTCTGTTTTCACCATGTTCGTGTGGAGAAGAGCTAAAAAAAAAAAAAAAGGAAGATTTTAAAGTCAACATTAATCGAGTATAAAAAGAGAATTAATAAGTCTCCATGGAAATTTGTATCCAATAAAGGAGCTTAAGAGCGATCACTATGTCTAGTCCTCACATAAATCTTTCGCTTATAAATTAGATTAGATGAATTCCATGCCGATAATGTCAAATTACCTCAATATCATGAATAACAATATCAGAACCATTAAATCGATGCATCGTCGAATTATACAAAAACCGAAGGTCAGCAATCATTCCTTTGACTTGTACTAACGAGAATTTGACGTTGCAGGAAATCCAACGCAAATTCCTAAGAAGCTCATTATCCCGCGAGCCAAGGGCGAAGCGTAGGCACCGAGTCCCCCTTCCGTCTTATTACCATTTGAAACTCGCTATAATATTTTACAAAGATATAAATAAGACTATACAACCCTCGTTTATATGAGGCTACTCTCGTACACTTTTATCTCTCATTCCCTTTAATAGCATAATGGTTAGAATAATTCCGAAAACTCGTTTCTACCTTTAATTATGTTTTTTTTTTCTTTTCTAGACTTGAACTCATCTCCAACATCAAGCCCAACTCAAATATCTGATTAAAAACTTATTAGGCATCTTACCTTAGCAACTTTTTGAATAAATTTGTTATACACACCCAAAAAAAACAAATTGAATTGATCAAATCAAAATTATAATGAAATTAAGTCTTAAAAGACCAATGTTAAGATACCACAAAGATTAATTACTTTTTTTATAAATCAAGATAATGTATTCTTCTAAAAACATAAAAAGGTAAAGCAAAGTTTGCTGAAAACACCTCAATATTATTGATTCCTAATTTACGTAATATTACAAATATACCTATATAGAAAAAACTTTAATTATAATAGATACTCTGATAAAGGAATACAAATTTGTATTGATTAGAAATCTTTAAAAAGACCACAACTAATAATAATTAAGCATAAAAGTCAAAGTAAAAAACCTTAATTAATATTTCAAGACTCAGTTAAACCTATAAACCCAAATATTTTTTTTACATGTAATTTGACCTTAACTTAGAATTTAGCAATTCAATACAAAAATGGGTCCTTTAATACAACTTAGCATGCAAATCAAGTCTTTCCTTAGCTTAGTCATGTAACTTGGACTTATATCATGAGCTCCAAGTTTGTTCTTTAAGTTCTAAACCTTATCCATCATCTTGTACATAAAGTTAAGTGATTATCCTTGGTACAGCATTAAAAACTTTTAAAATAGCCTTGGAATCTTCTAGAGCACCCTTTTTGTCATATAACTCCACAATTAAGCCTTGTAATGTCTCTTTAATCCTCTTTATCCTTGTCCTAGTCATTGAATTATTGATTCTTTATAAAGAATTTTGGGAATATTTGCTTTATTGCACTTGAACAGCACCTTGTTTTCCATCATTCCCCTTCTCCTTGAGAGGATTTGTTGTTCCCACAACCTTGTATGAGTTGTAATTGTTGTCAACTAGGTTTAAGTGTACAAGAAAGTAAAGCCACATGGAAGGGCAAGAAGGTAAAGCCATATAGAAGGGCAAGAAAGTAAATCCGTCATGTAAGGGCAAGAACGTAAATTCGCTGCGTAAGCCCTATTAGGGTTTCATGGAAGAGAGTATATAAAGACCTTGGAAGACAAAATTAGGGTAAGGCCAATATAATTGAATACTCGACAAACACAAGCAAGTGCTAGACGACAAAAAAAGAGAAGAAACGGCACATACCACTGAGAGAGAAAACACGACAAAAAATATACCGTCGAGAGAGAGAGAAAGAGGAGACGGACGAAAAGTGAGCAAAATGGCAAGTACACCATCAGAAGAGTAGAACGATGACAATAGACAACCGACGGAAACATAAGAACGGTCGAAAAAGAGGGGATGACAGAACGATATGAAAAAATAGGGAAGACGGCCAAAACCTGGAGAGAGAAACTGTTGGTAGACCATGAGAGAAAGAGAGAAAAATTGAGACAGCCATTGGAAGAGAGAAAAAATAGACAATCAGCGGAAACACAAGAATGGCCAAATCGGAGTCGATGGGAAGGCGAGAAAAAGAAAACACGGCCAAAATCAGAGATGGCTGGATGGTAGAACAGAGGTGAACGACCAAAGAAGAGTGAATGGTTGGACAGTAGAACGAGAGAAAACAGAAGATGGCCAAAAACAGGGGGTTGACAAAGGAAAGGAGACACGGCCAAACAACCTACACCAAAAAGGGTGTGAACGGTAGAACCCTATTCAGCCAACCCAGTGAGCACAGCAAAACACACCACCGACGAAAGGAGAGAGAAACCTG
Organism: Ceriops tagal; assembly: GCA_021533255.1. NCBI lineage: Eukaryota > Viridiplantae > Streptophyta > Magnoliopsida > Malpighiales > Rhizophoraceae > Ceriops > Ceriops tagal. Next base: position 6,280,286 of record CM038602.1, read on the forward strand.
ACGACCAAATAGGGGAAGGAGAGAAAAACCCGATACAGCCAAAATCGAGGTGGACGGCATGAGACCAGAACGTTAGATGGTGTGAGACCAGAATGTGCGTTAGCGTGAGACCAGAACATGCGACGGCGTGAGACAAGGAGACGGGTGAGACCGTGAGACGGTGAAAGCAGGAGTTGTGTGAAACAACGTAGAGAAGAAATTCGGCGAAGCATTGAAAGAACTCAACGTATTTTCAGATTTCTTTAAGAGAGGTTAGAGAGCATTGCGGTGAACTTTTAAGCGGCAGTGGAGCAGCCTTTCGATTCAACAGAGGCAAGACAAGCTAGAAGAAGGGTAGACACAGTAAGTGACACTCTTTGTATTGTACTTGCTTAGTAATTGCAATAGTGAAAGGAGCAGAGGATTAAGACATCCATTGTAACTGGAATTCTCAAGTATAGTGGATAGTCTCAATAAGGAAGAGTCCCTATGAAGTTCCTGACTTCTCCCTAAGATCTACTAGTTTGTGATACTGAGAGGGGGGTGAATCAGTATCACCACAATTCACAATTCGCGGGTATGTGAACAACTTCACCCTCTTCTTAAAAGTGAACTCTTTCTTAGACTCGACTATAGTAGATCTATTGCTACCTACTAATCACAATAGTCCCCAAAGTCACTTTTCAGACACCTTGCCTAATAGACAATTTGGATGTTCTTGTTTAGGTCTTCGTTAGGTTATGGGTTGGCTGATACTTTAATTGCGTTCACAACTCAATTCAAAATATAGAATGTAAAGCAAATTAAGGACACACGAGATTTACGTGGTTCCGTCAATGTGACGTACATCCACGATGGTAGGGACTTTCCCTTACTGAGACTATCCACTATACTTGAGAATTCCAGTTACAATGGATGTTTTAATCCTCTGCTCCTTTCACTATTGCAATTACTAAGCAAGTACAATACAAAGAGTGTCACTTAATGTGTATACCCTTCTTCTAGCTTGTCTTGCCTCTGTTGAATTGAATGGCTTCTTCACTATCGCTTAGAAGTTCACCACAACGCTCTCTAACCTCTCTTGAAGAAATCTAGAAATACCTTGAGTTCTTTTCGATGCTTCACCGAAGTTCTTCTCTAGGTTGTCTCACACAACTCCCGCTTTCACCGTCTTACAACTTCACCCGTCTCCTGATCTCACGGCCTGCCTCACGTTTCTGGTTTGGCGTTTCACGTCTCACGCACGTCTCTGGTTTAAACCCTTTGCTTGTCACACACCTCACGCACGCTTCTGGTTTGGCGTTTCACGTCCCATGTACATTTCTGGTTTGCACGCCTTGCTGTTCTGGTCTCAGCCATCTCCTGACGTACACCCACGCTTCTAATGCGCTCTCATCATAGCTTTGCTGGTCTCGCGTTTCAAGTCACCAATTTCTAGTCTCCCTTTTTTGGTCACCCATTACTGGTCTCATGGCCTGGTCACCTGTTTCTTCTAGGGGTGGTGTGTTTTTGGATTTTGCTCTCACCTTACGTTTCTGGTTTTCTTCTCTTCCAGGGGTGATGCGTTTCTTCTCTCCTTTGGCCGTCTTCACTATTTTGCCATTCTAGATTTTCCTTCCTTTGCCCCCTTTTGGCCGTCACATATTTTCTCTTTTTCCTCTGTTCTGCCGACGGTGGTCTTGATCTGTCGTCCAGTCGTCCAGCCCCTTTCAGCCATCTCCTCTTTTCTTTATTTTTGCCGATCGTCTATTTTGGCCGTTGGGTTTCTCTCTCCTTCCGCCGGTCTGCTCCGATTTGGCCGTATTGTCTTTTTCTCTCCTTCTTCCAACGACTTGCCGTTTTGCTCTTTCGGTGGTATCACTCTATTCTGCCGTCCAGCTCCCTTCTTCTTCCATATCGTTCTACTGTCCCCTCTCCTCTTCTCTTTGGCTGTCTCTAGTTTTCTCTCTCTTTCCGTCGTCCGTCTGTTTTCTTTTTTTTCCACCCTTTACTTGGCCGTATATGGTTTTTCTCTCCTTCCCTTATTTGGCCGTCAGGTTTTTCCTCTTTGCCACGCTCTTCTTTTTTTTGCTGTGTACCATTTTGGACGGTTCTCCTTTGTTTTGCCGTCTTATGTTTGCTGAATGCTCAATTGTCGACGGTCTCTCTCTCTCTCCATCCATTCCTCTTATGTTTTACCGTGTATTCAATTGTGTTGCCCTTGTGTTAGTTTCGTCTTCCAAGGTCTTTATATACTCTCTTCCATGAAACCCTAATAGGGCTTACGCGGTGGATTTACATTCTTGTCCCTCCATGTGGCTTTACTTTCTTGCCTTTCCATGTGGATTTACCTTCTTGACCTTCCATGTGGCTTTACCTTCTTGCCTTTCCACGCGGCTTTACTTTCTTGCACACTTAAAGCTAGTTGACAACAATTACAACCCATATCAGGTTGTGGGAACAACATGCTTCCACCGTGGATGTACGTCACGTTGACGGAACCACATAAATCTCGCGTGTCCTTAATTTGCTTTACATTCTATGTTTTGAATTGAGTTGTGAATGCAGCTAAAGTATCAGCCAACCCATAACCTAACGAAGACCTAAACAAGAATATCCAAATTGTCTATTAGGCAAGGTGTCTGAAAGGTGACTTTAGGGACTATTGTAATTAGTAGGTAGCAATAGATCTACCTTAGTCGAGTCTAAGAAAGAGTTCAATTTTAAGAAGAGGTTGAAGTTGTTCACTTACCTGCAAATTGTGAATTGTGGTGATACTGATTCACCCCACCTCTCAGTATCACAAACTAGTAGATCCTAGGTAGAAGTCAGGAACTTCAATTGGCATCAGAGCACAGGTTCACCAGTTTGAAGCTTAACAGCTTGGTGTACTAGTTTGAAAGGATCTAGAAGTTTGACTTGTTCAGCATACTGAGAAATGGAAGCCGGTACTAGCACTAGCACCACTTATAGCAAAAAGGTTCCAATCTTCAACGGAACCAACTACCATATGTGGAGAGCAAGAATGCAAGTGGTATTTGCAACCATGGGCATGAACGTGGTGAAATACGTACAAGAGGGTTTTGTCGCTCCGGATAAAGGTAAAGACCTAACCTCAGAGGAGTTAAGGCAGTTTGAGATAAATGGGAAGGCCTCAAATGTCATTATTTCAACATTGACAGATGTTGAGTATGCTAAAGTTATGGACTGCAAATCTACCAAGGAGATATGGGACAGATTACAGAAAGTCTATGAAGGTGATGGCAGAATGAAGGAGGCTATGCTTCAAGTGTTCAAGGAGAGATATGAATCTCTCAAAATGCAGAAGAATGAGATAGTTCAAGAGTTCTTCACCAGGGTTATTAACGCTATAAATGACCTCAGAAGTCATGGGAAGAACAAGAAGGATTTATCGATTGTGAAGAAAATTCTGAGAATTCTGCCTGAGAGGTTTGCCTCAAAGGTAACAGCCATAGAAGAGAGTAGAGATCTCAATTCTATGTCTTTGCATGATCTCAAGTGCAATCTCATTGCATATGAGATGAGGATAAAGTCAACTGAAAGCTCTGCAACAACGAAGGTATCAGAGGAGGCAGCTTTCAAAGCTATGAAGCACTTGAAGATAAAAGAAGAGAAAGAATCATCCAGTGAGGTTGATGATGGGGAAGAAAGTGAAGGTGAAGTATTGGCTTACTTCACAAGGAAATTCAAAAGGGGGTCTAAGAAGGGAAAAGGACAGTTGTCCTTGAGATGTTATCGTTGTGGGCAGACTGGATACTTTGCTTCTCAGTGCAAAGTAAAACTTAATGATGAAGATGAGGATGGTAATGATGAGCATAATTCAAGATGGAGAAGATCATCATTTAAATCAAAGAAGTCTAGCAAGAAGATTGCCAACCCACAGAAGAAGAAGAGAGGCTTATTTAAGAGTTATGTGAGTCAGATAAAGGAAGCTGATGAGGAGGAAGATGAAGAATCATCAGATAAGCAGGCCTTTATGGCATTAGCTCAAGGTGGTAGTTCAACCTCTGAAGAGGAAGAGGAGGTTGATGAAGAAGAACCATATCTTGAAGCTGAGTTGGAAGTAGCTTCAAAGGAGATAATCAGAAGGGGCAGAACCATAAAAAGGTTGGAGGCTCACATAAAACAAGTTGAAGCAAAGTCTGAGGAAGCTGAAAGTCAAAAGGATGAAATAAGGGTTGAGCATATTGACTTAAAGAGAAGATTTGAAGAACAGATCAAAATATGTGAAGACCTTACAGTAGAGCTTGGCTCAAGGGCTTTAAAAACTGAAGAAATGGAGAAAGAGTTGCTGAGACTTCAGCAACAACTCAAAAGTAGCAAAGAGAACTTATAGAAGCTTGAAATGATAGGAGAAATAAGTTCTACAAAAGGAGAGAAGAATGTAGAGAAAGTGCAGTAATCTGAGGCTGCATTTGCTAAAGAAAATAAGAATGTGTCACAGAAGTTGAAAGAGAAGGTTGTGACTCAGAAGAAGATAGCTAAGAATAAAAAAGATCTGAAGAAGCAACCTAGGGTGGCAAACAAGAAGGAAGAAAAGAAAGTCAGCCAACAGAGGGCTACGGCTGAATAGAAGAAGGAGAAGAAGGTGACTGAAATGAAAGTTACACAAGCAAAGAAGCCAGCTACTTTGCCTACACAACAAGTGATGAACAGAAAAAGACAAGCTGTGATCAGACCCAAGAAGAGGCAGTTTCAAGGTCATTGCCTTTATTGTGGAGTTTGGGGTCATAAGGCGAGTAACTGCTGGTGGAGAAGGCTAGTATATATCTCCAACTTGAGAAGATATGATGCTGCATACAGGGAGAGACAATACAAAACTCAGAGGAGAACACCTCTCATGAGTTCTTGTACATACTGTAAAAGGCAAGGACACACTGACGAGGATTATTGGTGGAAGCCCAAACCAGTAGCTTCAAAGAACCATTTTGCTATATTGGCAGACTTGGAATAGTGTGAAAGGTGCGAGCAGGATGGCCATAATGCCAAGAGATGCATGACACTTCTCCTTGAGCAAGAGAAGACACTCAATGGCACAGTGAAAACAAGTGGTGTAGTCAAAGTTGAGAAAAAGGAGAAAGTTATCTTTAAGTTAGTTCAAAAGAAGGAATATAGAGCAAAAAGGGAGGTGGCTAATATAACTGAAATTGCACTAAAGGCTGACTACAAGGATAAGCAGTGGATCCTTGATAGTGGATGCACTTCACATATGACGGGAGACAAGAGTAAAATTGTCAAAGCTAAACAAGTCAAGAGAAGGCAGAGTCAAGTTTGGCAATGATGATTGACTCAACATCAATGGTCAGGGGTCAGTGAATATTGGAAGAGGAAAGTTGAAAGATGTTCTGCACATTAAAGGACTCAGATATAATCTAGCATTTGTCAGCCAACTATGCAACAACGACCACAAAAATAGGTTGCCAAGTAAAGAGTAAAGAAGACAATATTATTGCAGCCAAAAAGAGAACAGCTGGAAATTTATATGTAATTGATGAGGACAAGACAAGCAGCTGTTTACTCACCAAAGTAGAAGAAAATCAACTCTGGCATAGGAGGCTAGGACACTTATCACAGAAGAACATGAGGAAGCTGACCACTACTCATGCAATCAGAGACATTCCTGACCTCAGGAGAGAGAGAGAGTATGTTTGCTTAGCATGCTCTAAAGGAAAACATGCCAGAAAGTAGTATAAGACCAAAGAGTTCAGTCTTGAAGCAGTGCTTGACATTGTGCATACTGATTTGTGTGGACCGATGAGGACAAAAGGTTGAATGGTAAGAGGTACTTCATCTTGTTTGTTGATGATTATTCCAGAAGAACCTGCATCATGCACCTCAAACACAAGTCAGAAGTTTTGAATTGCTTCAAGAGATATAGAAGATTGGCTGAAAATGAGAGTGGAAGGAAGATCAAAGTATTAAGGTCAAATCAAGGCATTGAATTTACAAATGAAGCTTTTGAAGATTACCTTGAGAAGTATGGTATTCACCATCAGATGGTAGTAGCAAGAACACCTCAACAGAACGAGGTGGTAAAGAGGAAAAATAGAGCTGTGGTTGATATGGCAAGAACTCTACTGCTGGAATCCAAGCTTCACATAAGATTTTGGACAGAAGCAACATTTACAGCCGTGCACCTACTGAACAGAGTTTTACAAAGGCCCAATACTAATAAGACTCGATATGAGCTATGGAGTGGGAAGAAGACAATAGCCAAGTATCTCAGAGTCTTTGGCAGCCTATGTTTTGTGAAGAACAAGGAGCAAAACTTGGGAAAATTCAATGCTAGGTCTGATGAAGGCATCCTTGCGGGATACTCAGCCAAGACAAAAGGTTATAGAGTTTCCTTGCATAAGCTGGGAAAAGTGATTACTTCCAGTGATGTGAGAATAGATAAGAACTGGAAAACAATGCAGAATGGAGAAGCTGAGGTCAATGAAGAAGATAACTTCAATGTAGATGAAGAATCAGACCGACCTGAAGAAAAGGAACAAGAAGTAAGTTTAGACTCAGAGAAGAGTGAGTATGAAGATGAAGAAAAAGATCCTCTTGCAACTATGACTGTGTAAGAAAGAAAGCCAAAGAAAAGATGGACTAGTGCTCATCAAGGAAATCAGATCATAGGTGACCCATCAGCAAGAGTTACAATAAAAAGAAGAATTGTGGCAGCTATTGCTTTACTCTTACAAGTTGAACCTAAATCTGTTGAAGAGGCTACACAAGATCTGACTAAATCTCTGTCCACAGAGCTGTTTGAAAAGTACAGAATGAGTCTGTCTGTGGGAATGCCTTCTCAAGCCTGAAGTTTAAATGAATTCTCCATCTCCACTTTGCGAGTTTTTCAGATTTATAATTGGTTAGCAAAGGGGAAGAGAAGCAATAGTGCAAAGGGAGCTATTAAGAAAATGGGAGTGCATATTTAGGGAGAGTTGAAACTACTACATAATGACTTTTGTTATGAGTTTTGCTAACAATTACAAATGGGGAGATTGTTATTCCTACAGCCTTATATGGGTTGTAATTGTTGTCAACTAGGTTTAAGTGTGCAAGAAAGTAAAGCCACATGCAAGGGCAAGAAGGTAAAGCCACATGGAAGGGTAAGAAAGTAAATCTACCGCGTAAGGGCAAGAACGTAAATCTATCGCGTAAGCCCTATTAGGATTTCATGGAAGAGAGTATATAAAGACATTAGAAGACAAAACTAGGGTAAGGCTAACACAATTAAATACTCGGTAAACACAAGCAAGTGCTGGACGGCAAAAGGAGAGAAGGAACGACACATACCATTGAGAGAGAAAACACAGCCAAAAATATACCGTCGAGAGAGAGAGAAAGAGGAGACGGCCGAAAAGTGAGCAAAACAGCAAGTACTCCACCGGGTGAGCAGAATGGCGACAATAGACAACCGGCAAAAACACAAGAATGGTCGAAATAGAGGGGGACGGCAGAACGATACGGAAAAATAGGGAAGACGGCCAAAACCTAGAGAGAGAAATCGTCGGCAGAACATGAGTGAAAGAGAGAAAAATTGATATAGCCGTTGGAAGAGAGAGAAAATAGACAACTGGCGGAAACACAAGAACGACCAAATTAGAGTTGACGAGAAGGAGAGAAAAAGAAAACACGGCCAAAATCAGAGACGGTTGGATGGTAGAAAGAGAGAAAACGGAAGATGGCCAAAAATAGGGGGTCGACAAAGGAAAGGAGACATGGCCAAACAACCTACATGAAAAAGGGTGTGAACAGCAGAACCCTATTTAGCCAACCAAGTGAGCACGGCAAAACACACCACCAGTGGAAGGAGAGAAAAACCCGATACGACCAAAATCGGGGTGGATGACGTGAGACTAGAACGTGCGACGGTGTAAGACCAGAACGTGCAACGGTGTGAGACAAGGAGATGGGTGAGATCGTGAGATGGTGAAAGCAGGAGTTGTGTGAGACAACGTAGAGAAGAAATTCGGTGAAGCATTGAAAGAACTCAATGTATTTCTAGATTTCTTTAAGAGAGGTTAGAGAATGTTGTGGTGAACTTCTAAACAGTAGTGGAGCAGCCTTTCAATTTAATAGAGTTAAGACAATCTGGAAGAAGGGTAAACACAGTAAGTGACACTCTTTGTATTATACTTGCTTAGTAATTGCAATAGTGAAAGGAGCACAGGATTAAGGCATCCATTATAACTAGAATTCTCAAGTATAGTGGATAGTCTCAGTAAGGGAGAGTCCCTACCACCGTGGATGTATGTCACGTTAATGGAATCACGTAAATCTCGTATGTCCTTAATTTGCTTTATGTTCTGTATTTTGAATTAAGTTGTAAACGCAGCTAAAGTATCAGTTAACCCATAACCTAACGAAGACCTAAACAAGAACATTTGAATTGTCTATTAGGCAAGGTGTCTGAAAGGTGACTTTGGGGACTATTGTGATTAGTAGGTAGCAATAGATCTACCTTAGTCAAGTCTGAGAAAAAGTTTGCTTTTAAGAAGAGGTTGAAGTTGTTCACTTACCTGCGAATTACGAATTGTGGTGATACTGATTCATCCCCCCTTTAAGTATCACAAACTAGTAGATCTTAGGGAGAAGTCGGGAACTCTAGGATTCATCTTCAAATCACTTATATCAAACAAAAATAAGTCAACAATATTAAAAGTAGTACTAACAATACTATAGTTGCTTAGTAAATCTAATTTATAGTCCTCTTCGAGACTTGAAAAGGCTCATCTCCTCAAGGCTACAATTTGGACTTCTTTTACGGGGGTAATCATTACTTCCTCATATGCACCTATACCTAATTATCAGGTTCAAAGACAACCTTCATACGCCCCTTATTAACTTGTTTAACATATTGCTTATTCTTCCTTTAAATGTTAGTTGAACCTTGGCATGTAAATCCTTCACAAATTTTGCCTTTTTCTTACCATCAATGTCGACACATTCTTTAGTAGGCAAAGATAAAATATTTAAAGGGGTTAAAGGATTAAAACCATAAATAGCTTCAAAAGATGACAAAGAAGTAGTAGATGAACAAATCTATTATAACAAACTCAACATGTGGCAAACTCTTTTTTCATTGCCTTAAGTTCTTTTGTATAATAGTATGTAACAAAGTAGTAAGTGTCCTATTAACTACTTTAATTTGTCCATTTGTTTAAAGATATGTAATAGAAGAAAATAAGAGTTTAGTTCCCAATTTATTCCATAAAGTGCGTAAAAAATGACTTAAGAACTTAACATCCCTATCATTAACAATGGTTTTTGGCAATCCATACAAATGCACCACTTTCTTAAAGAATAACTTAGCAATATGTGTTACATCATTGGTTTTAGAACATGTAACAAAATGAACCATTTTGCTAAACCTATTAATGATAATAAATATGTTGTTCTTACCACTTTGAGACCTTGGTAATCTTAAGACAAAGTCTATAGAAATATCAATCAAAGGTTGGTTAGACACAAGTAAAGGTGTATACAGGTTATGCGGTTTAACTTTAACCTTTACTTGCCTACAGGTAATACACTTATCAAATATGGAATGCATATCATGCTCCATATTAAGTTAATAAAATTGCTCATGCAATATATCTAGAGTCTTCTACACACCAAAGTACCCCATTAAACTAGCCCCGTAAGTTTCCCTAACAAGTAACTCATGAATAGAATAAATAGCCACACATAATTTATCCCTTTTAAATAGAAACCCTTCGTACCTATTAAAATCACCAAATGCATACTTATCATATGCATTTCATACTTGGCCAAAATTAAAATCCTTAGCATATAAGCCCTTATTGCATTTACCTTGTCCTTACCAACACTAATACTAATAAAGAACTCACTAGGTGACCTGCCCTAAGAACCCTTATATCAATTTGTTATGCATACCCTATAAAGTTAGGAAACAAGTTGAGTTAATTAGATTAAAACCATAACAAAATGAAAATAAGTCCTAAAAGCCCTAATTTCAAGACACTATAAAGGTTGATCACTTTTTTAATAAGTCAAGACAATGTATTCTTTCAAGAACACAAGAAAACAAAGTAAAACTTGTTGAAAAATAGCTCAATCTTATTGATTCCCATTTTACATAGTTGTAGCTTTTATATAAACATGTAAATATTGTAATCCTATAAGGAAAAGGTGTTTATTAACAAACCTAAATAGGAAAAACCTTAATTACAAAAGATCTCTTTAATTAAGGAATACAAATATGCCTTGATTAAAAATCTTTAAAAAGACTACAATTAATGATAGCTAAGCATCAAAGTCAAAGTAAAAATCTTAACTAATGTATCAAGACTCAATTAAACCTACAAATCCAAATAAACCCAAGAAGTTAAGCCTTTTTCACAAGTAATTCAGCATTAACTTAAAATCTAGTAACCTAAAACAAAAACAAGCTTTTTAATACAACTTAGCATGTAAATTAAGCTTTTTCTTAACTCGGTCATGCAACTTAGACTAATATCATGGGCTTTAAGTTTTTTTTTTTTATGTTTTAAGCCTTATCCATTATCTTTCATATAAAGATAAGTGATTATTCTTGGTGTAGCATTGGAAACTTTTAAAATAGCCTTGGAATCTTTTAGACCACCCTTTTTGTCATGTAACTCCATGATTAAGCCTTGTAAAGCCTTTTTCATCCTCTTTGTCCTTGCCTTAGTCATTGGACCACTGATTCCTTGCAAAGGATCTGGGGAATACTTACTTTGTTACACTTGAACAACACCTTGTTCTTTATCATTCATCCCCTTCTCGAAAGGATTCATCCTTAAATCACTTACATCAAACAAAGATAAGTCGGCAACATTAAAAGTGGCACTAACATTACTATAGTTGCTAGGTAAATCTAGCTTGTAGGCATTTTCATTAATCCTCTTCAAGACTTGACAAGGTCTACCTCTTTAAAGTTGTAATTTGGACTTTCTTTGTAGGGGAAATCGTTCCCTCCTCATATGTACCCATAGCAAATCATCAGGTATAAAGATAACCTTCATATGCCCCTTATTAACTTGGTTAACATATTACTCATTCTTCCTTTCAATGTTAGCCTGAACCTTGGCATGTAAATCCTTCACAAATTTTGCCTTTTTCTTACCATTAATGTTAACACATGTTTTAGTAGGCCAAGATAAAATCTCTAAAAGAATTAAAGGATTAACACCATAAGCAACTTGAAGTTCCCGACTTCACCCTAGGATCTACTAGTTTGTGATACTAAGAGGGGGTGGTGAATCAGTATGACCATAATTCGCAATTCGTAGGTAAGTGAACAACTTCAACCTCTTCTTAAAAGCGAACTCTTTCCCAGACTCGACTAAGGTAGATCTATTGCTACCTACTAATCACAATAGTCCCCAAAGTCACCTTTCAGACACCTTGCCTAATAGACAATTCGGATGTTCTTGTTTAGGTCTTCGTTAGGTTATGAGTTGACTGATACTTTATCTGCGTTCATAGCTTAATTCAAAACACAGAACGTAAAGCAAATTAAGGACACACGAGATATACGTGGTTCCGTCAATGTGATGTACATCCATGGTGGTAGGGACTCTCCCTTACCGAGACTATCCACTATACTTGAGATTTCCAATTACAATGGATGTCTTAATCCTCTGCTCCTTTCACTATTGCAATTACTAAGCCAGTACAATACAAAGAGTGTCACTTACTGTGTCTACCCTTCTTCTAGCTTGTCTTGCCTCTGTTGAATTGAAAGGCTGCTCTACTGCTGCTTAGAAGTTCACCAAAACGCTCTCTAACCTCTCTTGAAGAAATCTGGAAATACGTTGAGTTCTTTTCGATGCTTCGTCGAATTCCTTCTCTAGGTTGTCTCACATAACTCCTGCTTTCATTGTCTCACTGTCTCATGCCGTCACACATTCTGGTCTTATGCTGACACAGGTTCTGGTTTTCTTCTCTTCCAGGGGTGATGCGTTTCTAGTTTTTGCTCTCACCTCACGGTTTTGGTTTTCTTCCTTTTCGCTGGTCTCATGCCTCATGCCTCACCTGTCCGTTTCTCTCTCTCTTGCTGTCCAACCGAATTTCTCTCTTATCGCCTTGCCAGATTTCTCTCTTTTTCAGCTGGTTGTCTCCTTGCTTGGACGTCTCTTCTCTTTGGATGGTTTCCCTCTCTTCTTTCCGTGTACCCTTTCTAGTCGTCTCAAATTTTCTCTCCTTATCCCTTATTTGGTTGTGTTTTCTCTCTCCTTCCTGTTGACAAATCTGTTCTGGCCGTATACCTCTTTGCTCTCTCTTCCAACGGCTGTCTCAATTTTTCTCTCTTTCTCTCGTGTTCTGCCGACTGTTGGTGTGTCGGTGGTGTGCTGTTCCTTTGCCGTCCACTCTCCTCTTTGGCAATGTCAGATTTTCTCTCCTTCCCCTATTCTACCATCGGCTCACTTGGTTGGCTGAATAGGACTTTGCCATTTCGCTCTTCCGATCTGCCGTCTAGTCATCTAGCCCCTTCAGCCGTCTCCACTTTTCTTTATTTTTGCCGACTGTATCTCTCTCTTCTATGGCTGTCTTTGGACCTTTGTTCTTCATTCAGCCCAGTCGTCTCCCCTTTCTCTCTCTCGACGGTTGTTCTTTGTTCAGCCCAACCGTCGACCGTCACTTCTCTCTCTCTCTCTCGATGGTTACACTATTCACGACGGCTACACCGATTTACTCAATTTGCCAACCGCTTCTTTTCTATTTTGTCATCCCCTATTCTATTGTTCTTTTGCCGTCGGTGTGCTTTGGCTGTTTGTTGTGTTTTTCTGTTTTCTCTATTTGGCAGTCCTTACACTTTTGTATTTTGTCGTGTATTTAATTGTGTTGGCCTTACCCTAATTTTGTCTTCCAAGGTCTTTATATACTCTCTTCCATGAAACCCTAATAGGGCTTATGCAGTGGATTTACGTTCTTGCCCTTCCATGTGGATTTACCTTCTTGCCCTTCCATGTGGCTTTGCTTTCTTGCCCTTCCATGTAGCTTTACTTTCTTACACAATTTAAACCTAGTTGACAACAATTACAACCTATACAAGGCTGTGGGAACAACAATTTCCCCCTTTGTAATTGTTGGCAACACTCATAACAAAAGCCACTAAGCAGCAGTTTCAACTCCCACTAAATATGCAATCCCCCTTTCTTAACAGCTCCCCTTGCATTGTTGCTTCTCTCCCCCTTTGCCAACCAATTATAAATCTAAAAAACTCACAAAGTAGAGATGGAGGATTCACCTGAACTTCAAGCTTAAGGAGGCATTTGCATAGACAGACTCATTTTGTGCTTTTCAAACAGCTCTATGGATAGTGATTTGGTTAGATCTTGTGTAGCCTCTTCAACAGATTTAGGTTTAACTTGTGAGAGTAAAGCAGTAGCTCCCACAATTCTTCTTCTTATTGTAATTCCTGTTGATGGGTCACATATGATTTGATTTTCTTGATGAGCATTGGTCCACGTTTTCTTTGGCTTTCTTTCTTGCACAATCTTAGTTGCAAGAGGATCTCTTTCTTCATCTTCAGACTCACTTTTCTCCGAGTCTGAACTTACTTCTTATTCCTTTTCTTTAGGTTGATCTGATTCTTCATCTACATTGAAGTCATCTTCTTCATTATCCTCAGCTTCTCCATTCTGCATTATTTTCCAATTCTCATTTATTCTCACATCACTGAAAGTGATCACTTTTCCTAGCTTATGCAAGAAAACTTTGTAACCTTTTGTCTTTTCTGAGTATCCTATAAAGATGCCTCCATCAGACCTAGCGTTGAATTTTCCCAAGTTTTGCTCCTTGTTCTTCACAAAACATGGGCTGCCAAAGACTTTGAGATACTTGGCTGTTGTCTTCTTCCCACTCTATAGCTCATATAGAGTTTTATCAGTATTGGGCCTTAGTAATACTTTGTTTAGTAAGTGCACTGCTGTAAATGTTGCTTCTGTCTAAAATCTTGTGTGAAGCTTGGATTCTAGTAGTAAAGTTCTTGCCATTTCAACCACATCTTTATTTTTCCTCTTTACCACCCTGTTCTGTTGAGGTGTTCTTGCTTCTGCCATTTGGTGACGAATTTCATGCTTCTTAAGGTAATCTTCAAAAGCTTTATTTGTAAATTTAGTGCCTTGATCTGACCTCAATACTTTGATCTTCCTTCCACTCTCATTTTCAGCCAATCTTCTGTATCTCTTGAAGCAATTCAAAACTTCTAACTTGTGTTTGAGGTGTATGATGCAGGTCCTTCTCGAATAATCATCAACAAACAAAATGAAGTACCTCTCACATTTCAACCCTTTTGTCCTCATCAGTCCACATAAATCAGTATGCACAATGTCAAACACTGCTTCAGAATTGAACTCTTTGGTCTTGTACTGCTTTTTGGCATGTTTTCCTTTAGAGCATGCTGAGCAAACATACTCTCTCTCTCTCTTGAGGTCAGGAATGTTTCTGATTGCATGAGTAGTGGTCAGCTTCCTTATGTTCTTCTATGATAAGTGTCCCAGCCTCCTATGCCAGAGTTGATTTTCTTTTTCTTTGGTGAGTAAACAGTTGCTTTTCTTATCCTTATCAATCATATATAAATTTTCAACTATTCTCTTCCCAGCTGCAAGAGTATTGCCTTCTTTACTCTTTACTTGGCAACCTATTTTTGTGAATATCACTTTGTGGTCGTCGTTGCATAGTTGGTTGACAGATGCTAGATTATATCTTAGTCCTTCAATGTGGAGAACATGTTTCAGCTTTCCTTTTCCAATATTCATTGACCCCTGACCATTGATGTTAAGTGAATCGTCATTGCCAAACTTGACTCTGCCTTCTCTTGATTTGTTTAGCTTTGATATTTTACTCTTGTCTCCCGTCATGTGCAAAGTGCATCCACTATCAAGGATCCACTTCTTATCCTTGCAATTAGCCTTTAGTGTAATTTTAGCTATATTAGCCACCTCCCTTTTCGCTTTGTATTCCTTCTTTTGAACTAGCCAGAAGATAACTTTCTCCTTTTTCTCAGCTTTGACTGCACCGCTTGTTTTTACTATGCCATTGAGTGCCTTCTCTTACTCAAGGAGAAGTGTCATGCATCTCTTGGCATTATGGCCATCTTGCCCGCACCTTTCACACTGTTCCAAGTCTGCCAATATAGCAAACTGGTTCTTTGAAGCTACTGGTTTGGGCTTCCACCAACAATCCTCGTTAGTGTGTGCTTGCCTTTTACAGTATGTGTAAGAACTCACGACAAGTGTTCTCCTCTGAGTTTTGTATTGTCTCCCCCTATATGTAGCATCGTATTTTCTCAAATTGGAGACATATACTGGCCTTCTCCACCAGCAATTACTCGCCTTATGACCCCAAACTCCACAATAACGGCAATGACCTTGAAACTGCCTCTTCTTGGGTCTGATCATAGCTTGTCTTCTTCTGTTCATCACTTGCTATGCAGGCAAAGTAGCTGGCTTCTTTGCTTGTGTGATTTTCATTTTAGTCACCTTCTTCTCCTTCTTCTGTTCAGCCGTACCCCTCTGCT
>CM038602.1:6306165-6318168 GCA_021533255.1 Ceriops tagal
ATTTACGTTCTTGCTGTTCCATGTGAATTTACCTTCTTGCCCTTCCATGTGGCTTTACTTTCTTGCCCTTCCATGTGGCTTTACTTTCTTGCACACTTAAACCTAGTTGACAACAATTACAACCCAAAGGCTGTGGGAACAACAGAAGAATAGAAAGCTCCCATATTTGTCACTTGGTCTGAATGTGTTTGAATCTGTTGTTAATGGCTTCACCTATGTTGTTAAAAGTGTTGTTATGATGCCTACTGATAAGAAGAATTTAAAGTGTGATGGAAATGTGAGAAATGGATTATATACCTCATTATTAGACAAAGAATTCACCAAAGTGATAGGGTGCAACACAACTAAAAAAATTTGAGACAAATTAAAGAATTTTTATAAAGGAGACAAGGTTGTGAAGGAAGCCAAGTTACAAATTTAGAGGAGCAGATTTAAAGACATAAAAATGCAGAATGATGAATCTGTGGATGTCTTCTTTACAAGAGTAAATGAAATTATGTGCTCCATTAGAGACTATGAAGAGGAGATCAACAATGCTATTATGGTAAGGAAGATACTTAGAACCTTACTGGAAGCTTTTAATGCCAAAGTTTTTTCAATAAAAGATAGAGATTTGGATAGGCTGCCCCTAGATGATTTACATAGCATATTGGTAGCTTATGAAATGAGAATAACCCGAATGAAGAAAGAAAAGAAGTCAAAGGTATAGAAGGAATTGACCTTTAAAGTAATGAAAAAGATTAAAGAATAAGAAGAAGAATTCGACAACAGCTTTGAAGAAGAAGATAATGATACTAAACTGGATAAAGTCATGGTATACATCACCAAAAATATAAGGAAAGGAAAAGGAAAGTATAAGGGAAAATTACCCTTGAAGTGCTTTAGTTGTGGAGACATAGGGCATTTTATCGTAGACTGCCCAGAGAGAAAAGAAGCATACAGTGATGATGATGATGAGCCTACCCTAAAGTGGAGAACAAAGAAATCCAGCTATTCTAAAGCTAGAAATTCAAATGCTAAATGGAAAAAGCAACTCTTCATATCAAAAGAAGAAATTTCTTAAGCAAGCTGGATGAAAAAGATTCTGAAGAAGTTGATGATGATTCCAATGATGATGCTGTAGGGAATGTGCTGGTTGCTTAAGTAGATGTTAAATAAGAATCTTTAAGTAATAAGCAATCAAATGAAGAGGAAGAGAATGAATTGGTGCAGCAACTTGACAATGAATTGAGAGCATGCTTGTTGAAAGAGAAGCAGTACTTGAAGAGAATTGAGGAGTTAAGTGTACTTGAGGCAAAGCAAGGCAAGATACACGAAGATCTTGGTACTAAGGTAATTGCACAAGACCAAGAAGTGTTGATTTTGCAAGCCAAGCTCCACAAGGCTGAGTCCAAACTAAAGAAGTATGAAGAAAGTTTTATGCAGGCTGTGGAAGTGAGAGAAGAGTTGTCTTCAGCAAATGCCATGAAGGAGGATGCTACCAAAAATTTGGATGAGTATTTAAGCAAACAAAAACCTCATTCTATGGGGAAGAAAGGATTTGACTATATTAAAAAGTCAAATGAAAAGGTAGCAGAGAAGAAAAAAATTGTGTTTGTACTTGAAAGCAAGCATAATGACATTATGAAGACGAGAAACCAACCCAAGTTAAAATGGGTTAGGAGAGATATGATGAAAACTCCCATCCAAGGAGATAGGTTGTCAAAGATGGAAAGAAGGTTACCACAACAATTGCTAAAGATAAGAGACACGAACTTGGTGAAGAAAGAAAATCTAGATTTGAAGGATTTTGCTAGAGTTGTGGTAAGTATAGACATAAGGCTAATATGTGCTAGAGTAATGAGCTTATAATGAAGAGGAATATGAGGCAAAAGTCTAGGGGGAGACTCTATCAAGAAAGGAGACAGTCTCAAGTGAAAAGAAGTCATATTCCACTAAGAAATAGATTTGATTTGTTAGGAGAAATCTGTGGAAGATGCGAAAAGGTTGGACATACTACTGAGGATTGTTTGACATTGGTGCCCAGTCAAAGAGTGCAAAGGAGAACACCTACACATGCTCCTACATTCGGCCAAAGAAGAAGAAGAGGAAGAGAAATGACTATGGTTGTGGAAATAGACTTAAAAAGCTTCCAAGAAAGAAAAGCCATGGATCTTGGATAGTGGCTGCTCTTCACACATGACAGGAGATTCCAAGGTGTTAAAGGAAGTAGTAAAATATGATGAAAGATTAGTCATATTTAGCAATGATGGTGCCTTAAAGATTAAAGGTATTGGTACTATTGAAACTGACGTAGAAAAGTTGAAATCAAAGGAAGTGCTTTATGTTGAAGGGATAAAACACAATCTTGTCAGTGTTAGCCAACTTTGTGATGATGGACATGAAGACACTTTTAGCAAGAGTGGCTATATAATAAAGAAATTAAGTGATGGTACTGTTCATATTAAGGGAGAAAGAACAAATGGAAACTTATACCAAGTTTCCAAAAGCATAAACTTATACCAATTTGTTGTGGCATAGGTGATTGGGACATCTTGGACAAAAGGGACTAAACGAGTTGTTCAAAAATAAACTTGTGAAAGATGTACCTAAACTGAGTAGAGAAAGAAATACAATTTACAGCACTTGTCAAAAAAGGAAGATGGTAAATGCTACCTATAAAAATGTGGAGATTTAAACTAAGTTACAAATATATTTACCAAACCTCTGTTAAGAGAGATGGTCCAAAAGTTAAGACTGAACTTATGTATTCAACTATCCCCTAGAGGCTGAGGTATGCCTTTAACCCCTCTCCCCTTCCCTTTTCTATTATTCTTTGGATTTGTTGTTAAAGGGGGAAATATTTTGCATAAATCTAAAGAGGGTATATACTGATTAAAAGGGGGAGTAGCTTAATAAATAAAGGGGAGAAATTGTCAAGCGGGAGAAGTAGAAAAAAAAAAAAGAGTTGAGTTAAAGGTACAGGTATATGCAAAAAGGGAGATACATGTTTCAGGAGGAGCCGTGAATGTCAAAAACTATTGCTTGTACATAATTGTTGATTTGTGGATTTAATATGTTGCCAACAAATCCAAAGGGGGAGATTGTTGAATCTATCTTTGATAGCTAATGTTGGATTTGTTGTCAACAGTACCCCATATAGTTGTTTTTGTTGATTTGATGTTTTGAATGCCATTGAGATGCAGAGAGGTTGTTGTTCCCATAACCTTATATGGGTTGTAATTGTTGTCAACTAGGTTTAAGTGTGCAAGAAAGTAAAACCACATAGTAGGGCAAGAAGGTGAATCCACATGGAAGGGTAAGAACGTAAATCCGCATGGAGGGGCAAGAAAGTAAATCCGCCGTGTAAGGGCAAGAATGTAAATCTGCCACGTAAGCCCTATTAGGGTTTCATGGAAGAGATATGTAAAAACCTTGGAAGACAAAACTAGGGTAAGGCCAACACAATTGAATACACAGCAAAACACCAAACCTTACTCAGAAGAACACCACCTGTAAAAGAAAAGAGAAGCCGTTGGCAAAAATAAAGAAAAGAAATATACACCGACGACAACTGTTGTTCCCACAGCCTTGTATGGGTTGTAATTGTTGTCAATTAGGTTTAAGTGTGCAAGAAAGCAAAGCCACATAGAGGGGCAAGAAATTAAAGCCATATGGAAGGGCAAGAAGGTAAATCCACATAGAAGGACAAGAACGTAAATCTGTCACGTAAGCCCTATTAGGGTTTCATGTAAGAGAGTATATAAAGACCTTGGAAGACAAAATTAGGGTAAGGCCAACACGATTGAATACACGGCAAAACACAAATGTGTGTGGATGGCCAAATAGAGAAAACAGAAAAACACAACATATGGCCAGATCACACCGATGGCAAGCGAACGGCAGAATAGGGGACGGTAAAATAGAAAAGAAGCAGCCGTAGTGAACAGTGTAGCTGTCGAGTGAACAGTAGTCGTCGTCGGAGATAGGAGAGAAAATAAACCCGTGGTCAGAAAAGAGGAGAGGTCGGCAAAAATAGAGAAAAGAGGAGACGGCTAAAGGGGCTGACGACCGAACGGAAGACCGGAAGAGCAAAATGGCAAAGCCGTTGGAAGAGAGAGAAAAATCATATACAGCCAAATCGGAGTAAACCGGCGAAAGGAGAGAGAAACCCAACGGCCAAAAACAGAAGGTTGATAGAATTGAGAGAGACAAACGAAGAGTGAGATCGTGAAAGAGAGAGAAATTAAGACATCCATTGTAACTGGAATTCTCAAGTATAGTGGATAGTCTTGGTAAGGGAGAGTCCCTACCACCGTGGATGTAGGTCACGTTGATGGCACCACGTAAATCTCATGTGTCCTTAATTTGCTTTACGTTTTGTGTTTTGAATTGAATTGTGAACATAGCTAAAGTATTAGCCAACCCATAACCTAACGAAAACCTAAACAAGAACATCTGAATTGTCTATTAGGCAAGGTGTCTGAAAGGTGACTTTGGGGACTATTGTGATTAGTAGGTAGCAATAGATCTACCTTAGTCGAGTCTGAGAAAGAGTTTGCTTTTAAAAAGAGGTTGAAGTTGTTCACTTACTTGCGAATTGCGAATTGTGGTGATACTGGTTCACCCCCCTTTTAGTATTACAAACTAGTAGATCCTAGGGAGAAGTCAGGAACTTCAATTGGTATCAGAGCACAGGTTCACCAGTTTGAAACTTAACAACTTGGTGTACTAGTTTGAAGGGATCTAAAAGTTTGACTTGTTCAACATACTAAGAAATGGAAGCCAGTACCAGCACCAGCACTACTTACAACAAGAAGGTTCCAATCTTCAACAGAACCAACTACCATATGTGGAGAGCAAGAATGTAAGTGGTATTTGCAACCATGGGCATAAACGTGGTGAAATGCGTACAAGAGGGTTTTATGGCTCCGGAAGAAAGTAAAGACCCAACCCTAGAGGAGTTAAGGCAATTTGAGATAAATGGGAAGGCCTCAAATATCATCATTTCAGCATTGACAGATGCTAAGTATGCTAAAGTTATGGACTGCAAGTCTACCAAAGAGATATGGGACAAATTGTAGAAAGTCTATGAAGGTGATGGCAGAATGAAGGAGGCTAAGCTTCAAGTGTTTAAGGAGAGATATAAATTGCTCAGAATGCAAAAGAATGAGACAGTTCAAGAGTTCTTCACTAGGGTTATTGACGCTGTAAACAACTTGATAAGTCATAGGAAGAACAAGAAGGACTCATCAATTGTGAAGAAAATTTTGAGAATTCTGCCTGAGAGGTTTGCCTCAAAGGTAGTAGCTATAGAGGAGAGTAGAGATCTCAATTCTATTAATCTACATGATCTCTAATGCAATCTTATTGCATATGAGATGAGGATAAAGTTAGCTGAAAGCTCTGCAACAATGAAGGTATAAAAAAAGCCAGCTTTCAAAGCTATGAAGCACTTGAAGATAAAAGAAGAGGAAGAATCATCTAGTGAGGATGATGATGATGATGATGAGGAAGAAAGTGAAGGTGAAGTATTGGATTACTTCACAAGGAAATTCAAAAAGGGGTCTAAGAAGGGAAAAGGACAGTTGTCCTTGAGATGTTATCGTTGTGGGTAGACTGGACACTTTGCTTCTCAGTGCAGAGTGAAACTTAATGTTGAAGATGAGGATGGTGATGATGAGCAGAATTCAAGATGGAGAAGATCATCATTCAAATCAAAGAAGTCCAGCAAGAAGACTGCCAACCCACAAAAGAAGAAGAGAGGCTCATTCAAGAGTTATGTGAGTCAGATAAAAGAAGTTGATGAGGAGGAAGTTGAAGAATCATCAAATGAGCAAGCCTTTATGGCATCAATTCAAGGTGGTAATTCAACCTCTGAAGAGGAAGAGTAGGCTGATGAAGAAGAACCTGATCTTAAAGCTAAGTTGGAAGCAGCTTCAAAGGAGATGATCAGAAGGGGTAGAACTATAAGAAGGTTGAAAGCCCATATAAAACAAGTTGAAGCAAAGATTGAGGAAGCAAAAAGTCAAAAGGGCTAAACATATTGACTTGAAGAGAAGATTTGAAAAACAGATCAAAATATGTGAAGACCTTACAATAGAGCTTGGCTCAAGGACTTCAACAATTGAAGAAATGGAGATAGAGTTGCTGAGACTTCAGCAAATAACTTAAAAAGAGTGAGAAGAACTTGCAGAAGTTTGAAATGGTAGGAGAAACAAGCTCTGCAAGAGAAAAGAAGAATGAGACCTTGCCACAAAAGTTGAAAGAGAAGGCTGTGACTCAAGTAAAGATAACTGAAGAAGAGAAGACAGTTATCAAACCAAAGCCAGGGCCAAAAATGATGAATGTGGTTAAAGAGTAACAGCCCATAATTGCTATGTCGCAGAAAGAAAAGAAAGTCAGCCAGCAGAGGGCTACGACTGAACAGAAGAAGGAGAAAAAGGTGATTGAAATGAAAGTCACACAAGTAAAGAAGCCAGCTACTTTGCCTACACAGTAAGTGATAAACAGAAGATGACAAGCTGTGATCAGACCCAAGAAGAGGCAGTTTCTAGGTCATTGCCTTTATTATGGAGTTTGGGGTCATAAGGCAAGTAACAGCTGGTGGAGAAGGCCACTATATGTCTCCAACTTAAGAAGATACGATGCTGCATACAGGGGGAGACAATATAAAATTCAGAGGAGAACACTTGTCGTGAGTTCTTGCACATACTGTAAAAGGCAAGGACACATTGACAAGAAGTGTTGGTGGAAGCCCAAACCAATGGTTTCAAAAAACAAGTTTGCTGTATTGGCAGACTTGGAATAGTGTGAAAGGTATGGGCAGGATGGCCATAATGCCAAGAGATGCATGATACTTCTCCCTGAGCGAGAGAAGGCATTCAATGGCATAGTAAAAACAAGCGGTGCAGTCAAAGTTGAGAAAAAGGAGAAAGCTATCTTCCAGCTAGTTCAAAAGAAGGAATATAGAGTGAAAAGGGAGGTGGCTAATATAGTTAAAATTGCACTAAAGTCTAATTGCAAGGATAAGCAGTGGATCCTTGATAGTGGATGAACTTTGCACATGACGGGAGACAAAAGTAAATTATCAAAACTAAACAAATCAAGAGAAGGCAGAGTCAAGTTTGGCAATGATGATTCACTCAACATTAATGGTTAGGTGTCAATGAATATTGGAAAAGGAAAGCTGAAAGATGTTCTCCACGTTGAAGGACTTAAATATAATGTAGCATTTGTCAGCCAACTATGCAACGACGACCACAAAGTGATATTCACAAAAACAAGTTGCCAAGTAAGGAGTAAAGAAGGCAATATTGTTGCAGCCGGGAAGAGAACAGATGGAAATTTAGATGTGATTGATAAGGACAAGACAAGCAGCAGTTTACTCACCAAAAAAGAAGAAAATCAACTCTAGCATAGGAGGCTGGGACACTTATCACAAAAGAACATGAGGAAGCTGACCACTACTCATACAATCAGAAACATTCTCGACCTTAGGAGAGAGAGAGAGTATGTTTGCTCAGCATGCTCTAAAGGAAAACATGCCAAAAAGCAGTACAAGAACAAAGTGTTCAGTTTTGAAGTAGTGCTTGACATTGTGCATACTAATTTATGTGGACCGATGAGGACAAAAGGGTTGAAAGGTGAGAGGTACTTCATTTTGTTTGTTGATGATTATTCGAGAAGGACGTGCCTCATGCACCTCAAACACAAGTCAAAAATTTTGAATTGCTTCAAGAGATACAGAAGATTGGCTGAAAATGAGAGTGGAAGGAAGATCAAAGTATTGAGGTCAGATCAAGGCACTGAATTTACAAATAAAGCTTTTCAAGATTATCTTGAGAAACATGAAATTCATCATCAAATGGCAACAGCAAGAACACCTCAACAGAACGAGGTGGTAGAGAGGAAAAATAGAGCTGTGGTTGAAATGGCAAGAACTCTACTGCTGGAATCCAAGCTTCACACAAATTTTGGACAGAAGCAACATTTACAGTCGTACATCTACTGAACAGAGTTTTACTAAGGCCCAATACTGATAAGACTCCATATGAGCTATGAAGTGGGAAGAAGACAACAGCCAAGTATCTCAAAGTCTTTGGCAGCCCATGTTTTGTGAAGAACAAGGAGCAAAACTTGGGAAAATTCAACACTAGGTCTGATGAAGGCATCTTTGTAGGATACTCAGAAAAGACAAAAGGTTACAGAATTTTCCTACATAAGCTGGGAAAAGTGATCACTTCTAGTGATGTGAGAATAGATGAGAACTTGAAAACAATGAAGAATGGAGAAGCTAAGGACAATGAAGAAGATGACTTCAATGTAGATGAAGAATCAGACCAACCTGAAGAAAAGGAACAAGAAGTAAGTTCAGACTCGAAGAAGAGTGAGTTTGAGGATGAAGAAAGAGATCCTCTTGCAACTAAGACTATGCAAGAAAGAAAGCCAAAGAAAACGTGGACCAGTGCTCATCAAGAAAATCAAATCATAGGTGACCCATCAGCAGGATTACAACGAGAAAAAGAATTGTGGGAGCTACTGCTTTACTCTCACAAGTTGAATCTAAATCTGTTGAAGAGGCTACACAAGATCTAACTAAATCTCTGTCCACAGAGCTATTTGAAAAGCATAGAACGGGTCTGTTTATGCGAATGCCTCCTCAAGCTTGAAAATCAGGTGAATCTCCATCTTTACTTTGCGAGTTTTTCAGATTTGTAATTGGTTGGCAAAGGGAGAGAGAAGCAATAGTGCAGGGAGAGCTGTTAAGAAAGGGAAAGTGCATATTTACGGGGAGTTAAAACTGCTGCATAGTGGCTTTTGTTATGAGTGTTGCCAACAATTACAAAGGAGGAGATTATTGTTCCCACAACCTTGTATGGGTTGTAATTGTTGTCAACTAGGTTTAAATGTGTAAGAAAGTAAAGCCACATGGAGGGGCAAGAAATTAAATCCACATGGAAGGGCAAAAACATAAATCCGCCGCATAAGCCCTATTAGGGTTTCATGGAAGAGAGTATATAAAAACCTTGGAAGACAAAATTAGGGTAAAGCCAACACAATTGAATACATCGCAAAACACAAATATGTGTGGACGGCCAAATAGAGAAAATAGAAAAACACAACATACGGCTAGATCACACCAACGACAAGCGAACGGTAGAATAGGGGATGGCAAAATAGAAAAGAAGCAGCCATAGTGAACAGTGTAGCTATCGAGTGAATAGTAGACGTCGTCAGAGATAGGAGAGAAAACGAACCCATGGTCGGAAAAGAGGAGAGGTCAGCAAAAATAGAGAAAAAAGGAGATGGCTGAAGGGGTTGGACGACCAGACGGAAGATCGAAATAGCAAAATGGCAAAGCCGTTGGAAGAGAGAGAAAAATCATATGTGGCCAAATTGGAGCAGACCAGCGAAAGGAGAGAGAAACCCGACGGCCAAAAACAGAAGGTCGACAAAATCGAGAGAGAGATTGTTATGAGTGTTGCCAACAATTACAAAGGGGGAGATTGTTGTTCCCAGAACCTTGTATGAGTTGTAATTGTTGTCAACTAGGTTTAAGTGTGCAAGAAGGTAAATCCACATGGAAGGGTAAGAACGTAAATCTGCATAGAGCGGCAAGAAAGTAAATTCGCTGCGTAAGGGCAAGAATGTAAATTTGCCACGTAAGCCCTATTAAGGTTTCATGGAAGAGATATATAAAGACCTTGGAAGACAAAACTAGGGTAAGGCCAACACAATTGAATATATGGCAAAACACCAAACCCTATACAGAAGAACACCACCTGCAAAAGAAAAGAGAAGCCGTTGGCAAAAATAGAGAAAAGAAATATGCACCAATGACAACAAAGAAATAACCATCGAGAGAGAGAGAAAAAGGAGACGACCGAAAAGTGAGCAAAACAGAAAATCCTATTCTGCCAACCAAATGAGCCGACTGCAGAACAAGGGAAGAGATAGAAATCCAGCGGTAAGAGAGAGAAATCCAGTTGGACAACAAGAAAGAGAGAAAGCCGTCGACGGAAGAAAAAGAGAAAACGAAGATTGGCCAAATCGAAGTAGACTGGTAGAAGGAGAAACCCGATGGCCAAAAACAGAAGGTCAACAAAACAGGGAACGAAGAATGGCCGAGTGAAAAAGGGAAAGAGAAACCCGACGGCCAAATAGGGGAAGGAGACAAAGAGGTGAATGGCCAAGTGGGTGAACGGAAAAGAGACGATACGGCCAAAATCAAATCTGACTGGACGGTGAGATAGATCCGGCTGGACGGTGAGATATATCTGGCTGAATGAAGAGTGAGAAACCATTGACAGAATTGAGAGAGAGAAATGGACGAAGAGAGAAACACCACTGGAAGAGCAGAAAGCAGATCTGCGATGATGTGAGACAAACGAACAACACAGTAAGGAGAGAACTGCGAAACAGACGAAGAGAGAAACACCACTGGAAGAGATGACAACAAATCTGTGACGGCGTGGGACAAATGGACGACACGACAAAGGAGAGAAAACCAGCTGAAAAAGAGAAAATTAGAGATGGAAAAAGAAAGAGCCGATGCCAGAACAGAGGGGTGGACGGCCGATGAACAGTGACCGGTAAAAAAGGGAGAAAATCTGATACGGCCAAAGGAGTTGTGGAATGGACAGGGGCAAACTAGAAACGTACATGAGGTAAGTCGTGAGACAGTGAGATCGTGGAACAAGGAGACAAGTGAGACCATGAGACGGTGAAAGCAAGAGCTATGTGAGACAACTTAGAGAAGAATTTGGCGAAGCATTGAAAGAACTTAACATATTTCCAGATTTCTTCAAGAGAGGTTAGAAAGCATTAAGGTGAACTTCTAAGCGGCAGTGGAGCAGCCTTTCAATTCAATAGAGGCAAGACAAGCTAAAAGAAGGGTAGACACAGTAAGTGACACTCTTTGTATTGTACTTGCTTAGTAATTGCAATAGTGAAAGGAGTAAAGGATTAAGACATCCATTGAAATTGGAATTCTCAAGTATAGTGGATAGTCTCGGTAAGGGAGAGTCCCTACCTCCGTGGATGTACGTCACGTTGACTGAACCACGTAAATCTCGTGTGTCCTTAATTTGCTTTACGTTCTGTATTTTGAATTGAGTTGTGAATGCAGCTAAAGTATTAGCCAACCCATAACCTAACGAAGACCAAAACAAGAACATTCGAATTGTCTATTAGGCAAGGTGTCTGAAAGGTGACTTTGGGGACTATTGTGATTAGTAGGTAGCAATATATCTATCTTAGTCGAGTCTGAGAAAGAGTTTGCTTTTAAGAACAGGTTGAAGTTGTTCACTTACCTGCGAATTGCGAATTATGGTGATATGGATTCACCTCCCCTCTCAGTATCACAAACTAGTAAATCCTAGGGAGAAGTCAGGAACTTCAGAGGTTGTTGGTCAAAACCATTAATGGCAAGTCAACTTTGAAGTCAATAAGTCAATGTTAACCGTTGACCCTAAATTTTAGGAGTCAAGGTTGACCATTGACCCTAAATTTTAAGAAGTCAATGTTGACCATTGACTTTAAATTTTAAGAGTCAAGGCTAACCATTGACCCTTAACCATTAACCCTAAATTTTAGGAAATCAATGTTAACAGTTAACCCTAAATTTTAGCAATTAAATCTGACCATTGATTGTAGGGGAACCTTTGGGAATCAATGCTGACCGTTGATGATTGGGCAACCCTAAAACTTAAAGCTTATAACTACAATCATGCATCTTTCAAGGTGTGTGTGTGCTACAGAAAATTTAGAGAGAATGATAAAGAGAGTGACCGGCCAAGGAGAGGACTAGCAATAAAGAGAGAGGCAGCCACCAAAATGAGAGTAACTAGCCAAGGAAAGGAACAGTGGCAAAGAGAGAAATAGCCTTCAAAACAAGAGTGACCAGCCAAGGAGAGGTGCAACACTAAGGAGAGGTGTAGCCAGTAAAGGAGGCAACCACCAAAGAGAGAGGGTGTGCATGCTGAATGGCAAATCAAAGGAAGTTGTAGCAACTGGTAGCCA
>CM038602.1:6326816-6341536 GCA_021533255.1 Ceriops tagal
GCGCGAGAAAATGGCTGTGGTGTGCAAGGAGAGTAGCAGCAATGCGAGAAAACTGCTACAATACGCAAAGAGAGCAACAACAGCATGAGAAAGCAGCTACAACGCTCAAAGATTGCAACAGTGGCATGAGAAAATAGCTGCAATGTGCAGGGAGAGTAGTAGTGGCACGAGAAAACAATTGCAATGCATGGGGATAGCAGTAGCGGCACAAGAAAACTATTGTAGCACATAGGGAGAGTAGTAGCAGCATGAGAAAACAAATGCAGCGGGTAGGGATAGTAGTAGCAATGCCAAAAAGCAATAGTAGTGCGTGTGGAAAGCAGCAGTAGCGCAAATGTATAGCAAGCATAACTTGTGCAGATAGTGGGCACAACTTGTGCGGACAGCAGGCACAGCATGTGTGAATAGTAGGCAACAGTGGTGGCATATACGAATGACATTAATAGCACACGCGGACAGCAACGACAGCATGTGCGGATGATAGCAGCAGCGTGCATAGATAGCAGCAATAGTGTGTGCAGATAATAGGAGCAATGTATGCGGATAGCAACAGCAGTATGTACGAACAACATTAGTAGCACGCATGGGCAGCATTAGCAGTAGCGTGTACGGATAGCGTTGACAGCATTAGCAGCACGCACGGACAACAGCGGCAACGTGTACAAATAGCATTAACAACGAATGCAGACAGTAGCAGTAACATGTGTGGACAGTGATAGCAACTTGTGCACGTGCAAACAACGATAGCAGCGCGTGTGGACAGCGATAGCAGCATGTGTAGGCAGTGATAGCAGAAGGTGTAGGCAGCGACAGCAATGTGTGCAAGCAGCAATAGCAGCAAGATTGGCAACTTGTAGCAACAACAGGAGGAAACATACTTGACAGTAAGTCTGGTAGCTTGCAGCAACCAAGGAGAAAAAGTGCTCGACAGTAGGTCTGACAACTTGTAGTAGCAAGAAGAGAAAGCATGTCTAGCAGCAATGAGGAGAAAACGTGCTTGGCAACAAAGGAGAGATCCTTCCAAAGTAGTAGGTGAGATAACACTGGCAACAAAGGAAGGAGAAGATCCATATTCTGCTCCAACAGTCTGTACACATTGAGTGATTGTTCTCCAAGAAAGGTTTTTTCATAAACTTTTGATAATTTGTTGAACAACAGGGTGAGATACCCTTAGAGTGATCAGGAGATCAACTCCTTGATCAAGAGATCATTGTAAGTGGTTAAGAAGTGATCCTTCTACAACCAAACTATATCCCTTGATATCAAGAGTGGATTGTGTGATTTAGGAGGGATCTTATCACACTATGGACGTATCTCACACGTTATGAGTGAACTACATAAAAATTGTCGTGTGTTCTTGGGTGCTTGCACATTGATTTTTTATTGGTACAATCGCGCTCGTATAAAGGAGAAAATTAAAAAATGGATCATTGACTCTAATAAGCCATAGAAGTTAAATTCGGATTAATTTGTAAAAAGAGGATATCTTACACTGATTCACCCCCTCTCAATGTGAGACCTACAACGGTCCTCATCATAGTCTGATTATTAATTACAAAAGAGAATTTGTTCTTATGGTCATCATAAGTAACCTTCTTATCAAATTTCCATGGTTAGCCAAGAAGTGAATGCCCACCATATATTGGTGCCATATCACAAAAAACCTTATCCTTGTAATTATTAATTGAGAAGGCAACTAAACCTTGCTTGGTTGCTCTAATTTCTCCACAATTTTTCAACCATTGTAGCTTATAAGGCTTAAATGCTTTAAGGTATCTAGATTTAGCTTCTCTACTAACAAAGTAGTAGCAACATTAGTACAACTTCCACTATCGATAATCATGCTACATATCTTGTCTTTAACGTGACATCTGGCATGGAAAATGTGCTCACGTCGCTCCTCATTATTATCATCCTTAGGCTGAATACTTAGTGCATGCCTTGCAACTAATATATGTTCATAAATATGTTCTTTAACATTAACATCAGAACAATCCTTAAATGATGACATGTCATTATTACTTTAACTAATGCTTTCTATGTCACCATTCTCCAACATAATCATAGCTCTTTTCTTTAGATATTAAGAAGCAATATGTCCATACCCTTGATATTTAAAGCACTTAATATCACAAGATTCAAAAGATTTTATTTCGATTTTACCTTTAGAAATAATGATTGATTCCTTTAACCTTGTATCTTTTTTTGGCTTTGATGTTACCTTGGTATCCTTCCAAGTTGCCTTCCATGTAGAACTAAAAGCTTATTCAAATTTGGATCCTTTGGACTTGATTTGTTTCTTAACCTCGATAGCCTTATGCAACAACTCCTCCATCTCTAAATAATGTTGCAAATCCAATACATTTGTAATTTCCTTATTCAAATCACCAACAAACCTTGCCATGGTAGCCTCTCGGTCTTCCTCTACATTAGCTCTAATCATGGCTATCTCCATTTCCTTGTAGTAATCCTCTACACTCATGAACTCTTAAACCAGCCCGTTCAACTTTCTATGCAAGTCCATATGATAATGGCTAGGTATAAATTTCTTGCGCATTACTGATTTCATCACTTCCTATGACTAAGTTAGGCTCTTACCATTCCTCCTACTTATTACTAATTGGCCCCACCAAATACTTGTATAATTAGTTAATTCTATAGTTGCCAACTTTACTTTCTTCTCCTTGAAATAATTATGACAATCAAATACATGCTCAATCAAATACATAACTCATCTAGCCTTGTATTTATCACCTTAAATTGCTCAATAACAACCTTCATCCAAATATTCATGTCTATATTATGTACTTCTCCTTCATTACTCATGATGACAACTTGCAAAAACACGTTAGTAATTAAAAGAATTTGTTACTCACTGAAGTTCCCGACTTCACCCTAGGATCTACTAGTTTGTAATACTGAGAGGGTGGGTGAATTAGTATCACTACAATTCGCAGATATATGAACAACTTCAACCTCTTTTTAAAAGCGAACTCTTTCTCAAATTTGACTAAGGTAGATGTATTGCTACCTACTAATCACAATAATCCCCAAAGTCACCTTTCAGATACCTTGCCTAATAGACAATTCGGATGTTCTTGTTTAGGTCTTCTTTTAGGTTATGGGTTGGCTGATACTTTAGCTACATTCACAACTCAATTCAAAACACAGAACGTAAAGCAAATTAAGGACAAACGAGATTTATATGGTTCCGTCAACGTGACATACATCCACGGTGGTAGGCACTCTCCCTTACCGAGACTATCCACTATACTTGAGAATTCCAGTTACAATGGATGTCTTAATCCTCTGCTCCTTTCACTATTGCAATTACTAAGCAAGTACAATACAAAGAGTGTCACTTATTGTGTCTACCCTTCTTCTAAC
Organism: Ceriops tagal; assembly: GCA_021533255.1. Lineage (NCBI taxonomy): Eukaryota > Viridiplantae > Streptophyta > Magnoliopsida > Malpighiales > Rhizophoraceae > Ceriops > Ceriops tagal. The sequence continues at coordinate 6,330,204 of CM038602.1, forward strand.
TTGTCTTGCCTCTGTTGAATTGAATGGCTGCTTCACTGTCGCTTAGAAGTTCACCACAACACTCTCTAACCTCTCTTGAAGAAATCTGGAAATACGTTGAGTTCTTTCTAATGCTTCGCCGAATTCTTCTCTAGGTTGTCTCACACAACTCTTGCTTTCACCGTCTCACAGTCTCACCTGTCTCCTTGTCTCACAGCTCGCCTCACGTTTCTGGTTTGCCATTCCACGTCTCACGGCCTGCCTCATGTTTCTAGTTTGGAGTTACACGTCTCACACACATTTCTGGTTTGCACCCTTTGCTGGTCACACACCTCACGCACGCTTCTAATTTGGCATTTCACATCTCACGTATATTTCTGGTTTACATGCCTTGCTGGTCACACACCTTACCACCGTTTTTGGTTTGCACTTGTCCGTTTTACACCTTTAGACAGCTTGGTTAGATCTCCCAGTGGTCTCCTCTTTCACGGTTTCTCCTCTCTTCCCTTATGGACGGTGTGCTGTCTTCTCTCTTACGTGAGTCACACGATTTTCTCCAGCTGTCACACCTCTTTGCTGTGTCTTCTCCCTTGACGTCCAGCCTTGCTTTGGCCCTTCTCCTCCTTGCTTGGCCGTCCACCCTTTCACCGTTGGTTGTGTTTAGCTGTGTAGATTGGTTTAGACATTTACCTTGTTTGGCCGTGTAGGTTGGTTTCGACGTTTACCTTTGGCCGTGTAGATTGGTTTGGACATTCACCTTTGGTTGGCCAGTTGTCTCCCTTCGGCTGTCCCTTTGTGTTTTGCCGTTCCTCCCTTGTTTTCTCTCTTTGGTCGGTCACCCTTTGTGTTTTGCCATCCAACACCTTCTGATTTGTGATTTGCCGTTCACCTTTGGTTGCTGTCTAGTCATGTCTTCTCCTTTGCAGGTGGTGGTTTGCCATTTGCTCCCTTGTGTTTGCCGAGTGGTTTGCTTTGGACGTCTTTTTGTTTGGTCGTCTCCTTCCTTACGTTTTCTCCCTTTGGTCGACTGGTTGTCTAGGTTTGCTATCCATTTTGCTCAATTGCCGACTTCCTTGGTTGAACGGTTGCTTGTGTTTTGCCGAGTATTCAATTATGTCGTTCACCCTCTTATGTTTTGCCGCGTATTCAATTTTGTTGGCCTTACGATAGTTTTGTCTTCCAAGATCTTTATATACTTTCTTCCATGAAACCCTAATAGGGCTTACGCGGTAAATTTACTTTCTTGCCCTTCTATGTGGCTTTACCTTCTTGCCCTTCCATGTGGATTTACTTTCTCCTTCTATGTAGCTTTACCTTCTTGCCCTTCCATGTGGCTTTACTTTCTTGCACACTTAAACCTAGTTGACAACAATTACAACCCATAAAAAGCTGTGGGAACAACAATCTCCCCCTTTATAATTGTTGGCAACACTCGTAACAAAAGCCACTATGTAGTAGTTTCATTTCCCCCTTTGTAATTGTTGGCAATACTCATAATAAAAGCCACTATGCAACAGTTTCAACTCCCCCTTTCTTAACAGTTCCCCTTACACTGTTACTTCTCTCCCCCTTTGCCAACCAATTACAAATCTGAAAAACTCGCAAAGTGGAGATGGAGGATTCACCTGAACTTCAGGCTTAAGGAGGCATTCGCACAAACAGACTCATTCTGTTCTTTTCAAACAGCTCTGTGGATAGAGATTTAGTTAGATCTTCTGTAGCCTCTTCAACAGATTTAGGTTCAACTTGTGAGAGTAAAGCAGTAGCTCCCACAATTCTTTTTCTTGTTATAACTCCTGCTAATGGGTTACCTATGATTTGATTTTCTTGATGAGCGTTGGTCCACATTTTCTTTGGCTTTCTTTCTTACACAGTCTTAGTTGCAAGAGGATCTCTTTCTTCATCTTCAGACTCACTTTTCTCAGAGTCTGAACTTACTTCTTATTCCTTTTCTTCAGGTTGGTCTGATTCTTCATCTCTACATTGAAGTCATCTTCTTTATTGTCCCCAGCTTCTCCATTCTGCATTGTTTTCCAGTTCTCATCTATTCTCACATCACTGGACGTGATAACTTTTCCCAGCTTATGCAGGAAAACTCTGTAACCTTTTGTCTTTGCTGAGTATCCCACAAAGATGCCTTCATCAGACCTAGCATTGAATTTTCCCAAGTTTTGCTCCTTGTTCTTCATAAAACATGGGCTGCCAAAAATTCTGAGATACTTGGCTGTTGTCTTCTTCCTACTTCATAGCTCATATGGAGTCTTATCAGTATTGGGCCTTAGTAAGACTCTATTTAGTAGATGTACAACTGTAAATGTTGCTTCTGTCCAAAATCTTATGTGAAGCTTGGATTCCAGAAGTAGAGTTCTTACCATTCCAACCACATCTCTATTTTTCCTCTCTACCACCCCGTTCTGTTGAGGTGTTCTTGTTGCTGCCATCTGATGGTGAATACCATGCTTCTCAAGGTAATCTTCAAAAGCTTCATTTGTAAATTTAGTGCCTTAATCTGACCTCAATACTTTGATCTTCTTTCCATTCTAATTTTTAGCCAATCTTCTGTATCTCTTGAAGCATTTCAAAACTTCTAACTTGTGTTTGAGGTGTATGATGTAGGTCCTTCTGGAATAATCATCAACAAACAAAATGAAACACCTCTCACCATTCAACCCTTTTATCCTCATCGGTCCACACAAATTAGTATGCACAATGTCAAGTACTGCTTCAAAACTTAACTCTTTGGTCTTATACTGCTTTTTGGCATGTTTTCCTTTAGAGCATGCTGAGCAAACATACTCTCTCTCTCTCCTGAGGTCGGGAATGTCTCTAATTACATGAGTAGTGGTCAGCTTCCTCATGTTCTTTTGTGTTAAGTGTCCAAGCCTCCTATGCCAGAGTTGATTTTCTTCTTCATTGGTGAGTAAACAGCTGTTTGTCTTGTCCTCATCAATCACATATAAATTTCTAGCTGTTCTCTTCCCGGCTGCAACAGTATTGCCTTCTTTACTGTTTACTTGGTAACCTATTTTTGTGAATATCACTTTGTGGTTGTCATTACATAGTTGGCTGACAGATGCTAAATTATATTTAAGTCCTTCAACATACAGAACATCTTTCAACTTTCCTTTTCCAATATTCACTGACCCCTAACCATTAATGTTGAGTGAATCATCATTGCCAAACTTGACTCTGCCTTCTTTTGACTTGTTTAGCTTTGATAATTTACTCTTGTCTCCCGTCATGTGTGAAGTGCATCCACTATCAAGGATCCACTGCTTATCCTTGTAGTCAGCCTTTAATGCAATTTCAGCTATATTAGCCACCTCCCTTTTAGCTTTATATTCCTTCTTTTGAACTGGCTGAAAGATAGCTTTCTCCTTTTTCTCAACTTTGATTACACCGCTTGTTTTCACTGTGCCATTAAGTGCCTTTTTTTGCTCAGGGAGAAATGTCATGCATCTTGTGGCATTATGGCCATCCTGCCTATACCTTTCACACTGTTCCAAGTCTGCCAATATAGCAAACTTGTTCTTTGAAACCACTGGTTTGGGCTTCCACCAACAATCCTTGTCAGCGTGTCCTTGCCTTTTACAGTATGTGCAAGAACTCATGACAAGTGTTCTCTTCTTAATTCTGTATTGTCTCCCCCTGTATGCAGCATTGTATCTTCTCAAGTTGGAGACATATACTAGCCTTCTCCACCAGTAATTACTTGCCTTATGACCCCAAACTCCACAATAAAGGCAATGACCTTGAAACTGCCTTTTCTTGAATCTGATCATAGCTTGTCTTCTTCTGTTCATAACTTGCTATGTAGGCAAAGTAGCTGGCTTCTTTGCTTGTGTGACTTTCATTTCAGTCACCTTCTTCTCCTTCTTCTGTTTAGCCGTAGCCTTTTGCTAGCTGACTTTTTTTTCTTCCTTTTTGTTTGCCACCCTAGGTTACTTCTTCAGATCTTCTTTATTCTCAGCTATCTTCTTCTGAGTCACAACCTTCTCTTTCAACTTCTGTGGCACATTCTTATTTTCTTTAGCCAATGCAGCCTCAGATTGCTACACTTTCTCTACATTTTTCTCTCCTTTTGCGAAACTTGTTTCTCCTATCATTTCAAGTTTCTGTAAGTTCTCTTTGCTACTTTTGAGTTGTTACTGAAGTCTCAACAACTCTTTCTCCATTTCTTCAATTTTTGAAACCCTTGAGCCAAGCTCTACTATATGGTCTTCACATATTTTGACCTGTTCTTCAAATCTTCTTTTCAAGTCAATATGTTTAGCCCTTATTTCATCCTTTTGACTTTCAACTTCCTCAGACTTTGTTTCAACTTGTTTTATGTGAGCCTCCAACCTTGTTATGGTTCTGTCCCTTCTAATTATCTCCTTTGAAGCTGCTTCTAACTCAGCTTCAAGATCTGGTTCTTCTTCATCAACGTGCTCTTCCTCTTCAGAGGTTGAACTACCACCTTGAGTTGATGCCATAAAGGCTTGCTCATCTGATGATTCTTTATCTTCCTCCTCAGTAGCTTCTTTTGTTTGACTCACATAACTCTTGAATGAGTCTCTCTTCTTTTTCTGTGGGTTGGCAGTCTTCTTGCTGGACTTCTTTGATTTGAACGATGGTCTTCTCCATTTTGAATTCTGCTCATCATCACCATCCTCATCTTCATCATCAAGTTTCACTTTGCACTGAGAAGCAAAGTGTCCAGTCTGCCCACAATGATAACATCTCAAGGACAACTGTCCTTTTCCCTTCTTAGACCCCTTCTTGAATTTCCTTGTGAAGTAAGCCAACACTTCACCTTCACTTTCTTCCTCATCACCATCATCATCCTCACTGGATGATTCTTCCTCTTCTTTTATCTTCAAGTGTTTCATAGCTTTAAAAGCTACCTCCTTTGATACCTTTGATGTTGAGGAGCTCTCTGTTGACTTTATTCTCATCTCATATGCAATGAGATTGCACTAGAGATCATGCAGAGACATAGAATTGAGATCTCTACTCTCCTCTATGGCTGTCACCTTTGAGGCAAACCTTTTACGCAGAATTCTCAGAATTTTCTTCACAATAGATGAGTCCTTCTTGTTCTTCCCATAACTTATAAGGTCGTTTACAGCATCAATAACCCTGGTGAAGAACTCTTGGACTGTCTCATTTTTCTACATTCTGAGAGATTTATATCTCTCCTTGAAAACTTGAAGCTTGGCCTCCTTCATTCTGCCATCACCTTTATAAACCTTCTTCAATCTATCCCATATCTCCTTAGCAGATTTGCAGTCCACAACTTTAGCATATTCAGCATCATGTCAATGATGAAATGATGACGTTTGAGGCCTTTCCATTTATCTCAAACTGCCTTAATTCCTCTGGGGTTGGATCTTTACCTTCTTTTGGGGCCACAAAACCCTCCTGTACAGATTTCACCACGTTTATGCCCATGGTTGCAAATATCACTCGTATTCTCACTCTCCACATATGATAGTTGGTTCCATTGAAGATTGGAACCTTCTTGCTGTAAGTAGTGTTGGTGCTGGTACTGACATCCATTTCTCAGTATGCTGAACAAGTTAAAAGGAAATGATGACGTTTGAGGCCTTCCCATTTATCTCAAACTGCCTTAATTCCTCTAGGGTTGGATCTTTACCTTCTTTTGGGGCCACAAAACCCTCCTGTACAGATTTCACCACGTTCATGCCCATGGTTGCAAATATCACTCGCATTCTCACTCTCCACATATGATAGTTGGTTCCATTGAAGATTGGAACCTTCTTGCTGTAAGTAGTGTTGGTGCTGGTACTGACATCCATTTCTCGGTATGCTGAACAAGTTAAAACTTCTGAAACCCTTCAAACTAGTACACCAAGCTGTTAAGCTTCAAACTGGTGAACCTGTGCTCTGATACCAATTGAAGTTCCCGACTTCACCTTAGGATCTACTAGTTTGTGATACTGAGAGGGGGGGTGAATCAGTATCACTACAATTCGCAGATATATGAACAACGTCAACCTCTTCTTAAAAGCGAACTCTTTCTCAGATTTGACTAAGGTAGATGTATTGCTACCTACTAATCACAATAATCCCCAAAGTCACCTTTCAGACACCTTGCCTAATAGACAATTCGGATGTTCTTGTTTAGGTCTTCTTTTAGGTTATGGGTTGGCTGATACTTTAGCTACGTTCACAACTCAATTCAAAACACAGAACGTAAAGCAAATTAAGGACAAACGAGATTTACATGGTTCCGTCAACGTGACATACATCCATGGTGGTAGGCACTCTCCCTTACTGAGACTATCCACTATACTTGAGAATTCCAGTTACAATGGATGCCTTAATCCTCTGCTCCTTTCACTATTGCAATTACTAAGCAAGTACAATACAAAGAGTGTCACTTACTGTGTCTACCCTTCTTCTAGCTTGTCTTGCCTCTATTGAATTGAATGGCTGGTTCACTGTCACTTAAAAGTTCACCACAACGCTCTCTAACCTCTCTTGAAGACATCTAGAAATACATTAAGTTCTTTCTGATGCTTCACTGAATTCTTCTCTAGGTTGTTTCATATAGCTCCTGCTTTCACCGTCTCACGGTCTCACCCGTCTCCTTGTCTCACGGCTCGCCTCACATTTCTAGTTTACCGTTCCACATCTCATGGCCTACCTCACGTTTCTAGTTTGGAGTTACACGTCTCACGCACGTTTCTAGTTTGCACCCTTTGCTGGTCACACACCTTACGCACGCTTCTGATTTGGTGTTTCACGTCTCACGTACATTTCTGGTTTGCACGCCTTACCACCATTTTTGGTTTGCACTTGTCCATTTTACACCTCTGGACAGCTTGGTTTGCTCTCCCGGTGGTATTCTCTTTCACGGTTTCTCCTCTTTTCCCTTACGGACGGTGTGCTGTCTTCTCTCTTACATGAGTCACACAGTTTTCTCCAGCCGTCACACCTCTTTGTCGTGTCCGTCCTGTCTTCTCTCTTATGTGAGTCACACGGTTTTCTCCAATCGTCACACCTTTTTGCCGTGTGTTCTCCCTTGCCATCCAGCCTTGCTTTAGCCATTCTCCTCCTTGCTTCGCCGTCCACCCCTTTGCCATTGGTTGTGTTTGGCCATGTAGATTGGTTTAGACGTTTACCTTGTTTGGCCGTGTAGGTTGGTTTCGACATTCACCTTTGGCCGTGTAGATTGGTTTGGACGTTCACCTTTGGTTGGCCAGTTGTCTCCCTTTAGCTGTCCCTTTGTGTTTTATCGTCCAACTCTTGCTGTCCAGTCGTTCCTTCCTTGTTTTCTCTCTTTGGCCAGTCACCCTTTGTGTTTTATCGTCCAACACCTTCTAATTTGTGATTTGCCGTTCACCTTTGGTTGCTGTCCAGCCGTGTCTTCTCCTTTGCAGGTGGTGGTTTGCCGTATGCTCCCTTGTGTTTGCCGAGTGGTTTACTTTGGACGTCTTTTTGTTTGACCGTCTCCTTCCTCACGTTTTCTCTCTTTGGTCGACTGGTTGTCTAGGTTTGCTGTCTGTTTTACTCAATTGCCAACTTCCTTGGTTGAACGGTTGCTTGTGTTTTGCCGAGTATTCAATTATGCCATTCACCCTCTTATGTTTTGTCGTGTATTCAATTGTGTTGACCTTACCCTAGTTTTGTCTTCCAAGGTCTTTATATACTCTCTTCTATGAAACTCTAATAGGGCTTACGTGGCAGATCTATGTTCTTGCTCTTACGCGACGGATTTACTTTCTTGCCCTTCCATGCAGCTTTACCTTCTTGCCCTTCCATATGGATTTACTTTCTTGCCTTTCCATGTGGCTTTACCTTTTTGCCTTTCCATGTAGCTTTACTTTCTTGCACACTTAAACCTAGTTGACAACAATTACAACCCATACAAGGCTGTGGGAACAACACTCACACACTCCTTTATGTGTTTACCCTTAAATCAAATTATTATCACTCGTGTTTCACCTTATTTTGGCTTTTTCTTAATGATGATCTCACCACTCTAGCCTTTTTCCAATTAAGCTAGGCCCTTTTATATTCTTAAAAGACTTAAGATCAATAAATTACAATGAGTAATTTATTAGATGATGACAAATTTCAAATCAAAACTTTTAAGAGAAAAAAATAATTCAAGATATCTTTTTTAGACTTGGAAAGAAAAAAAAATCAAATTTGCAACCTTATAAACATGTATAATAAGTTACAAGAATCAAGATGCACTACTCAACCCAAATACAACTTCTTCATCCTCCTTTTTTTTTCTTTCTTTTTTGTTTTTTTTTTTAATTAAATCAAACACTTGCAAAATTAATACAACTTCAAGAACAAGAAGTTGATCAGAACAAACAAGGGGAACTAAGTAAAGAAACATAAGGAATGAATGAAGCACAAAGAAAAGTAATAAACAAAGATGGAAAAGAGATACATAACTTATTTCTAGAATCAAGGCTCTAATACCAACTAATAAAGAACCTGCCAGGTGACTTACCCTAAGAACCCTTGAATCAATTTGTTATGCACACCCTACAAAGTTAGGAAACAAGTTGGGTTGATTAGATCAGAACCCTAAGTAAACCTAAGTCCTAAAAGTCCTAATCTTAAGATGCCGAAAAGGTTGATCACTCATTTGGTAAGTCAAAACAATGTATTCTTCCATAAACACAAAAAAGCAAAGCAAAACTTGTTGAAAAATACCTTAATCTTATTGATTCTATTTTACATAGTTGTAGCATTTATATAGGCATGTAAATATTATAATCCTATAAGGAAAAGGTGTTTCTTAACATACTTATATAAGAAAAACCTTAATTACAAGAGGACCCTCTAATTAAGGAATACAAATCTACCTTGATTAGGAATCCTAAGAAATACAAATATGCTTTAATTAGGAATCCTTAAAAAAGACTACAATTAATGATAACTAGACAAAAAAGTCAAAGTAAAAACTCTAACTAATGTATCAAGACTCAATTAAACCTATAAGCCCAAATAAACCTAAGAATTTAATCCTTTTTTACATGTAATTCGACATTAACTTAAAATCCAGTAATCTAGAACAAAAACAGACCTTTTAATACAACTTAGCATACAAATCGAGTCTTTCCTTAGCTTGATCATGCAGCTTAGGCTTCTATCATAGGTTCCAAGTTTTGTTATTCAAGTTCTAAGGCTTGTCCATCATCTTGCATATAAAGATAAGTGATTATCCTTAGTGTAGCACTGTAAACTTTTAAACTAGCTTTGGAATCTTTTAGAGCACCCTCTTTGTCCTGTAGCTCTATGATTAAGACTTGTAAAGTCTTTTTTATCCTCTTTGTCCTTGCCCTTGTCATTGGACCACCGATTATTTGTAGAGAATCTTGGGAATACTTACTTTGTTACACTTGAACAACACCTTATTATCCATTAGAAGGTTTCAATAACAATTTGTGAACAATGATTTTGTAGCAATTTTAAAAGGATGATGCAATAATTTTGTAAATGACAAATTAAATTGTTTAGCTACTTACTGATTGAAATTGTTTCCTTTTGTAACCCTAAGTCCTATTGATGAGCTCTCAACCTATAGTGCTAAATAATTTAAAACAATCCAATAATATCTCTCCTAACTCTATATTCAATATGTAGAGCTCTTGTACATTTTACCACTTAAGATTGGTAAAGAACAATCTCGTATTATAGAAGCTCCAAACTGCTGTCTTTTAAAAGAACATTGTTCAAAGCATAAACAATCTCCTAGCTCCTCTTAATAATCAACCTAGAACCCTAAATGATCTTTTAATCTCCACTCAATTTGAACCTAGACCACTTATTTTGACTTGGCAATGTATTAAATTGTAAGTCAATATGTCTTTAATATTTTTCAATTTGTTTATAAATGTTGAATGTTTTGTCTCTTCAAATTTAGAAAAAATTTTGGATTTGTATCTTTCCATCTTTATCACCAAGGAAGGCAAGTAATCTGTGTTGAAATCCATTAGGTGGCTTTGTGTTTCTATCGTTTTCTTAAGGTATCATCAATTTCTTTTGGGTGTTCGTGGTGCCATAGTTTTAAGTGCTTTATGCTCTTTATTATGATTATAAATATTTGCTTACTAATTTGTGCACAGATAGATAGATAGATATAGAGCAAAATGCAGTTCTATTTGATTTCTTCAAATGAATTTTCTCATTGCTGTTGATTTTGTTTTTTTTCAAATTCAAACCTTTTATTGTTTTATCTTCAAATTAGGCCTTTGCATGCAAGTTCTAACTTTTTTTTTTTTTTTATTCTCATCAACATATAGTTGCCACCATCGGGCTTTTACTGGTAGCTTGATGCTTATTAATCCGATCAACATATAGTTGTCACCATCGGATGCATTCATTGGGAACCAAAGAGAAAACCCTCACTTTGGGTTTGGCAGTATTGCAGACTTCAGGTTCTACATCACATCACCACAGGTTGTACCCAAAACTTCCAGCTCGTTAAACAGATGTGAGCTAGCAAAGATAACTTTGTCTCTTAACATTGAAAAGCCGACCACAAGGATGACAATGGCCAGTCAATTTCTCATATCATTTCCTCAGAAGCTCATTTCCATACTATCTCCCCCATAAATTTAAGAGCTGGAACTCCTCTGATCTCTACATCAACTAATAGCGCCTGGATCAATGTCAAGCTGGAGAGTTCTGGATCAGTATGTATCAAATCAAGGGCACGCATCTGATCCTGAAATTTACTTAAAAATATATACATATTAGTAATTTTTTTTTTCAAGTTTGTAACTCAACATGAAAACATAGCAAATTTATGAAAAGAAAAATCAATTGCTATTTCTTTTAAACTGCTTTCTGGAATAATATGGTTGCAGTCTAAGCCATATCGCTAGCAGAAAAAAGACATCGACGGAATAACCAATGGACAACCAAGTCAGTACCTTTCTTTTCATTGAACAAAACTTGCAGTCTGAGACAGATGGAGGAAGAATTTGATTAATGATAAGCCTCTTGACAGGAACATTCTCCTTTCTCAGCGAGGCACACAACCTAGATGACTCGCTGACTGCCATTACCTTGCAAAAATAGGTCAAGTTGCATGCAAATTCATTCAGAAGTAATATCTAAGCAACTCTAAAAAGGGCGGCATATTCCCAGTCATTTTTTGAACAAATGAGCTACATAACAATATTGTATTGATCTACTTTGAACATTTAAGGGCATAGCCCAATTGCAAATAGATCCTTATCAAATCAGTTTATTTGTTATTTGGGAGGGGTTTCTAAAACATAAATAGCATTCCCAAATCCCACCAAGGTCATTCCTTTCTTTTATTCCTTTTTTTTTTGTTAATTTTATTTTCAAGAGCATACCATCAAACACATCAC
>CM038602.1:6345740-6357848 GCA_021533255.1 Ceriops tagal
TAATTAGCGGAAAAAAGAATATATATGGGTTGCGATTTTGTATTATGTTTTCATGTTTTTAAGACATGCTCTAACTCAAAAAAATTACGGCCTACGTATGGTTGTAGAGTATATAATTGATACATTTTTTCATATATATATATATCTCTTTCTTAAAAAAATATATTTATATTAATCTATATTTATATGTCAAAATAATATAATTACAAAAGATAAAAGAATGTTAATAAAATATTTATGTAATGACATTTATTTTATTTTAAAATTTTTTAATAAATTCTTTCTATTTGTGGTATTTAATTTATAATTTTTTAATATTTTAACAAAATTAATTTTAATATGTATTCAATTATTTTTTTTATGTTATAAATTCTTCAAATTATAAAATTATAGATATACTTAATTTGTATTATTATCTTTTTATATTTGACTAGATTTTATCAAACCAATTTTGATGTTCAAAACCCTAAAAAGACATAGTTTAGGACCCAACACATAAAAGAAATCAAAGAAGAACTAGGAAAGATAAACCAAAATTTAATATCACAAACCCTAAATCCAACACGAACTTAAGGTATTTAAGAAGGATATGGACACCACACTCCAGAAAAGAAAAGAATGGGGAGTGATAAGTCGATTGGAACGCCACAAAAAGAAGTATCTCTTAATAAGTTCTTTAGTTTTTAAAAGAATTGAGGGAGAAAAACCCTTACTTTCTATTTCACTCAAAGTTGTCTTTTTTTCAAAGCTTACAAGGGGTGCCTATTTATAAGCTAAAATAGCAATCTTAAAGAGGTACAAATTCCTACTTAGGACAAATCATTATTTTGGAGGAATTCCTAACTATGGACAAATTCCAACATAGACAATAACTCCTATTTAGGAGTGAATACTATTACTTAGCCTGACTATTAAGTATTCCAATTGTATTAATTAGGCCTGGACTCTTTGTTAAACTTAAATTCACACAATTTGAAGCTTGGTTGGCTTAAATGTTCTTAATCAGCCCATTTAGTGTTTCTTCAATCTTTTTGAATCTAGCTTGTGTTATTAGGCCTTCTGGGATGTGCAATGGACTTCTTGCATCCATTGAAACTCTAGTTCATGTTATTGAGCCTTCTGGAATGTGCGATAGACCTCTTGCATCCATTGAAGTTCTATGTCACGGGGCCATTACCTTCTCCCCAAAAGGCAACCTGTTGGGGTGTGCAATGCCCACACTTATATAGCCCAAGATCTCCCTCTTCCTCGACAATGTGGGATTTGGGTAGTGTGCACCCATTACATTCTCCCACATTGAATTCATCGATGACCTTGTCGATATTCTTGGACAGGTACCGAGTTGGGTTCTCGACATTCCGCGCCAAGTCGAGGGTCCCACAGTAGATAGGAGTAGACTCTGATACCACTTGTCACGGGGTCATTACCTTCTCCTCAAAAGGCAACCTGTTGGGATGTACAGTGCCCACGCTTATATAGCCCAAGATCTCCCTTTTTCTTGACAATGTGGGATTTAGATAGTGTGCACCCGTTACATCTAGCTTGTGTTATTGGGCATTCTGAGATGTGCAATGGACCTCTTACATCTATTGAAACCTTTCACCCATTATTTCTACGGTTCTCATCATTTCCATTGAAGCCTTCCACCTATCATCTCTATGGTTCTCATCAAACTTCTCTTCAAAATTGCCTTTTCAACTAAATTTTACCAAATTTTTTAAGGTTAGTACTTATAATTATTTTTAAAAGGGTTGAATAATTTTATTATTTTATTTAATTTTTTATGATTTTTGTAAGTTATATTATGAATTGTATAATTTATTTTTATAAGACTAATTTTGATACTTCATTTTTTTTTTCTTCTTCATCAATAGTTTGATACTATTTTAATTAACAATTGAGCATCAAGATATGTAACCTGTTGTTTCTACAGCTTTATATGGGTTGTAATTGTTGTCAACTAGGTTTATGTGTGCAATAAAGTAAAGCCACATGGAAGGGCAAAAAGATAAAATCACACGGAAGGGCAAGAACGTAAAACCGTTGTGTAAGTCTTATTAGGCTTTCATGGAGTAGAGTATATAACGGTCTTGGAAGACAAAAAACGAGGTATCGGTAATATTGAACATTTAGAAAAACCTAGACAACCGACCAACTAAAGAGAACACCAAACCCTACATGGAAGAACACTACTGGCAAGGATGAAGAGAGTAAACAGTGTAGCCGACGGATGAATCGAGTGAACAGTAGCCGTCATGAACAGTAACCTCGTGAACAGTAGCTGTCGTGAACAGTAGCATTGAGAGAGAGAAAGAAGGAGACGCCGAAAGTAGGGGCTGAACAAAGAACAACAAACAGAGGACGGCCAAATCGGAGTTGTCAACAGGAAGGAGAGAGAAAACACAACCATCGACGGTCGAAAAATCGAGCAAGCCGGTGAACGAAGAGAGAGAAAACGCAGACTGGAGAAGAAAAGAAACCCGTAAGGAGCAGCACACCACCGGTACACCAGCGATCGACGAGGAGACAACACGGCTGGACGGCCGAAAGTGGGTGGACGGCAAAGACCTATACGCCCAGATCGGAAGGAAAGAGAAACCCGATGGCTAAATCAGAGCAGACCGGCGGGAAGAGAGAGAAAGCCGACAGAGAACGGAAAAGAGAAATCAGGTGAAGAGAGAGAAATCCGGCGGTAAGAGAGAGAAATGTAGTAAGAAGAGAGAGAAATCTGGCTGGACAGCAAGAGAGAGAGAAACGGATAGGCGAGCCGTACAACAGTAAAGCCGTAAGACAAGGAGACAGGGAGACAGTGAGACGGTGAAAGCAGGAGTTGTGTGAAACAATGTAGAGAAGGAATTCAGCGAAGCATTGAACTCAACCTATTTCCAGACTTCTTCAACAGAAGTTAGAGAGCGTTGCGGTGAACTTCTAAGCGACAGTGAAGCAGCCTTTCAATTCAACAGAGGCAAGATAAGTTAGAAGAAGGGTAGACACAGTAAGTGACACTCTTTGTATTGTACTTGCTTAGTAATTACAATATTGAAAGGAGCAGAGAATTAAAGACATCCATTGTAACCTGTATTCACAAGTATAGTGGATAATCTCGGTAGAGGGAGAGTCCTTACCATCGTGGATGTACGTCACGTTGACGGAACCACATAAATCTTGTGTGTCCTTAATTTGCTTTACGTTTTGTGCTTTGAATTGAGTTGTGAACGCAGCTAAAGTATCAGCCAACCCATAACCTAACGAAGACCTAAACAAGAACATCCATATTGTTTATTAGGCAAGGTGTTTGAAAGGTGACTTTGGGGACTATTGTGATTAGTAGGTAGCAACAGATCTACCTTAGTCGAGTCAGAGAAAGAGTTCGCTTTTAAGAAGAAATTGAAGTTGTTCACTTACCTGCAAATTGCGAATTGTGGTGATACTGATTCACCCCCCTCAGTATCACAAACTAGTAAATCCTAGGGAGAAGTCGGGAACTTCAATTGGTATCAAAGCACTAAAGGCTGATTGCAAGGTTAAACAGTGGATCCTTGATAGTGGATGCACTTTGCACATGACGGGACATAAGAGTAAATTATCAAAGCTAAACAAATCAAGAAAAGGCAGAGTCAAGTTTGGTAATGATGATTCACTCAACATCAGTGGTCAGGGGTCAGTGAATATTGGAAAAGGAAAGCTGAAAGATGCTCTGCATGTTGAAGGACTCAAACATAATCTAGCATCTGTCAGCCAACTATGCAACGATGACCACAAAGTGATATTCACAAAAATAGATTGCCAAGTAAAGAGTAAAGAAGGCAATACTGTTGCAGCTGGAAAGAGAACAACTGGAAATTTGTATGTGATTGATGAAGAAAGAGATCTTCTTGCAACTAAGACTGTGCAAGAAAGAAAGCCAAAGAAAACGTGGACTAGTGCTCATCAAGAAAATCAGATCACAGGTGACCCATTAGCAGGAGTTACAACAAGAAGAAGAATTATGGGAACTACTGCTTTACTCTCACAAGTTGAACATAAATCTCTTGAAGAGGCTACACAAGATCTAACTAAATCTCTGTCCATAAAGCTGTTTGAAAAGCACAGAATGAGTCTGTTTATGCGAATGCCTCCTTAAGCCTGAAAATCAGGTGAATCCTCTATCTCTACTTTGCGAGTTTTTCAAATTTGTAATTGGTTGGCAAAGGGGGAGAGAAGCAACAGTGTAAGGGGAGCTGTTAATAAAGGGGGAGTGCATATTTAAGGGGAGTTGAAATTGCAATTGCTGCATAATGACCTTTGTTTTGAGTGTTGCCAACAATTACAAAGGCGGAGATTGTTGTTCCTATAGCCTTGTATAGGTTGTAATTGTTGTCAACTAAGTTTACATGTGCAAGAAAGTAAAGCCACATGGAAGGACAAAAAGGTAAAATCAAACGGAAGGGCAAGAACATAAAACCGCTGTGTAAGCCTTATTAGGGTTTTATGGAGTAGAGTATATAATGGTCTTGGAAGACAAAGAACGAGGTGTCAACAATATTGAACATTCAGAAAAACCTAGACAACCGACCAACTAAAGAGAATACCAAACCCTACACGGAAGAACACTACTGGCAAGGATGAAGAGAGTAAACAGTGCAGCCGACGGATGAATCAAGTGAACAGTAGCCGTCATGAAGAGTAATCTCGTGAACAGTAGCTGTCGTGAACAGTAACGTTGAGAGAGAGAAAGAAGGAGACGCTGAAAATAGAGGCTGAATGAAGAACAGTGAACAGAGGACGACCAAATTAGAGCCGTCGACGGGAAGGAGAGAGAAAACACAGCCATCGACGGCCGAAAAATCGAGCAAACCAGTGGAGGAAGAGAGAGAAAATGCAGCCAACGGACGAAGAGAGAGAAAATGCAGACCGAAGAAGAAGAGAAACCCGTAAGGAACGGCACACCACCGGTATACCAGCGATTGGCGAGGAGACAACACGACTGGACGGCCGAAAGTGGGTGGACAGCAAAGACCTCTACGGCCAGATCGAAAGGAGAGAGAAACTCGACGGCCAAATCAGAGCAGATTGGCGGGAAGAGAGAGAAACCTGACAGCCAAATCAGAGCAGAACGGCAGGAAGAGAGAGAAACCCGATGGAGAATGGAAAAGAGAAATCCGGCGGTAAGAGAGAGAAATCCAGCTGGACAGCAAGAGAGAGAGAAACGGACAAGCAAGCCGTAAAACAGTAAAGCCGTGAGACAAGGAGACAGGGAGACTATGGACGGTGAAAGTAGGAGTTGTGTGAAACAACGTAGAGAAGGAATTCAGCAAAGCATTGAACTCAACGTATTTCTAGACTTTTTCAAGAGAGGTTAGAGAGCGTTGCGGTGAACTTCTAAGCAGCAGTGAAGCAGCCTTTCAATTCAACAGAGGCAAGACAAGTTAGAAGAAGGGTAGACATAGTAAGTGACACTCTTTGTATTGTACTTGCTTAGCAATTACAATATTGAAAAGAGCAAAGAATTAAAGACATCCATTGTAACCTATATTCACAAGTATAGTTGATAGTCTCGGTAGAGGGAGAGTCCCTACCACCGTGGATGTACGTCACGTTGACGGAACCACGTAAATCTCGTGTGTCCTTAATTTGCTTTACGTTCTGTGCTTTGAATTGAGTTGTGAATGCAGCTAAAGTATCAGCTAACCCATAACCTAATGAAGACCTAAACAAGAACATCTGTATTGTCTATTAGGCAAGGTGTTTGAAAGGTGACTTTGGGGATTATTGTGATTAGTAGGTAGCAACAGATCTACCTTAGTCGAGTTTGAGAAATAGTTCGCTTTTAAGAAGAGATTGAAGTTGTTCACTTACCTGCAAATTGCGAATTGTGGTGATACTGATTCACCACCCCTCTCAGTATCACAAACTAGTAGATCTTAGGGAGAAGTCGGGAACTTCATAACCTTTTTTTTTATCATTATATATATAATTAACCTTTTAGCTAATTTGAAATTCAATGTAAGTTCTTATTTTCATAGACAACTAAAGGTATTTCTAGATTAACAAAACATATTTTTATAATTGTGTGGTTTTACATTCTTCTATTTTCTTTCCTTTTATTGAATAAAATTGATTTTAAGAAATTTAATTTATAAATTCAAATTAATAATAGGAAAGTTTACTTCTTATAAGAAAAAATAAAGATATTTCTAAATTATTTTTTCTTAAAAGAAAAGAAATGTACTTATAATTTAAATCTTACATGGAGATTTCTTATCTAATTTATTATTCAGTACCAAAAGAACTACATTAAAATTCAAATCTAGTTGTAAGATATGACCATTCTTTTGAAAATTTATGAGTTATTGATGAAAATTCAATAACCACATTCTTATATCATGTTAACTATACTATAATCATTCAAAAATTTTCAAATTTAGTTATTAGAAAGCTTTGGCAATCTATAATTCTTCAAAAAAACAAAAGCATCATAATTTTTCAAGGTTTCTAAAAAAAGTTATAGTTACTAGAATATGATAGACAAGGAAATTAATGCAAGGAGCTATTTTGTGAGCAAATAACTAAAGTGTAACCCAAGGCCATGACTAACAAGTTGTGATTCTTTTCTGCAACTATTTAAATATCATTCAAAGATAATTTATAAAAGTGAAAAAGGAGGGGAAGCTTTTTACAAGTGTTATGAAATATCTTTCTCTACTATTTTGTATTTGCTCTTGTAATTGAAAGAGAGAAGTGAAAAAAAAAAACCTTTTTCTAAGAACAAGTGTACTTTAAGTATTAAAAAAGAGTAAGAGCTAATGAGTTGTTATGTGAATTTTGATTAAGTGATTACAAGAAAAAGAGTAAGTGTGCTCTTGGTTAGGTGACCAACAATTATAAAAGATTTAATTTTCACTCATTAAAGAAGATTAAGATAATGGATTGTAAAATATCCAAAAGACAACTTGAATAAATCTTTAGTATTCTAAAGAATGTATATAATATAAATAAAAAAAAACCTAAGACACTCTTAACAAATCTTGTAAATTATCAAGGTTATAATAAACTCATTTTTTTAATTATAACAAAATTTTTATAATGAGTTTCAAATTAATTCCTAAATAGATATAATCTAAATTAAGGTATGCCTTCTTTATCAAAGTTATAGTCCTCTTTTTTATTATTTTTTTTAACACATCTGGTCTTATTATAAACAAAAGGTCTAAAGCATAATTTATGAGTTAAAAATCAATACTGACTTATCTAAATAATAATAGATTTTACAATGACTTAGTTATTTTTGGACCATTAAATAACTAATCTAAACTTAGCTATTTTCATAATAATTGTAGGCTTGAAGGCAACCTTTAATGTAGGCTTTTTCATTACCTAATTTGGATACCTAAAGCTAAAGTTTTTCCTAGTTAAATATGTAGTGTTCAAACAGGAATCCAACTCCAACTAAGACTTAAACTTTAATTTTTCATCTTATTTTTGAAGTCATGTTTCAAAGCCTAAACAAAGTTCGATTTAGACTTACAACTCCAATCTAAAAAAATTGAGATTTTTACTGCAACTTTACTTAAGATCATTTTTTTAATCTATACTTTTATATCAATTAAAAATCTAAAATAAGTAATAAAAGTCAGAACAATAAATGCTAAAATTTCACTTACTAAAAGCATAAATTCTTAAAATTCTCTCAAAATATACTAAAGTCATAAAACATATCCTAATTATCTTAAATAAGTATAAAATTTATTAACATCAACTAAATATAAATGAGAATAAATAATAAATTCTCTCTTATCAGGGTTTGAGGTATCTCTTCTTCCTCTTCTTTAAAGATTATGTGGATTGTTAATATGTTAAGTTTAACATTGACTTTGGTTGACATGTTACATTCATCAAATGTTTGATTGATGAATCATATACTTTTTAAGTGGTGAGTTAAGGGAAGCATAAGATTAATCACCTCATTTTCCAAGTATTCTTGAATGGCATTGCCTCACTTGGGCTAATATCTAATTTCATAATGGTCATGTTGTCTATTAGGTTGGAGTAATGATGCCTTGAAGATATTTTCCAACAACTTTTCTTAAATGGCAACCATTTTTTTTTCGTTACTTTGGTCACCTCCAGTAATGCTTTAAATGGTAGAGGTGGCATCTTAAGGAACCCCTCTGATCAAGGAGTTGCATTTACAATTTCAAAAGATCAAAAAGTGCACTCTTATGCTTTTTCAATTACTTTAATATAAGGTATTCATAAAGGTTTAGAGACAAGCAAATTATATTTTACGTGAACTTTATTAACTAATTACTTATGATGAATTTCACCTTTTACTATGTTGTTCCCATAGCCTTGTATGGGTTGTAATTGTTGTCAACTAGGTTTAAGTGTGCAAGAAAAGTAAAGTCACATGGAAAGGCAAGAAGGTAAAAGCCACATGGAGGGGCAAGAACGTAAAAGCCACATGGAAGGGCAAGACAGTATATTTGCTGCAAGTAAGCCCTATTAGGGTTTCATGGAAGAGAGTATATAAAGACTTTAGAAGACAAAACTAGGGCAAGGCCAACAAAATTGAATACATAGCAAATACACCACCGGAGAGTAGAACGGTGAAAATATACAACCGACAGAGAGAGAAAACACAGCCGTTGGAAGAAAGAGAAACACAGCCGTTGGAAGAAGGAGAAAAATAATATACGGCCAAATTGGAGTCGATGAAAAGGAGAGAAAAAGAAAACACGACCAAAATTAGAGACGACTAGACGGTAGACCAGAAGAGCTCGACCAAACAAGTGAGCTGATGGCAGAACAAGGGAAGGAGAGAAAAATCCGACAGCCCAAAGAAGAGAGAGACCACCGTCGGCAGAACAAGGGAAAAAGAGAGAAAATACGTGACGGCTGAAAGGGGAAGAAGGAAAGAAAATTTGAAATGGCAACACACCACTTGCAAAAGAAAGGAGAGATGGCAAGAAGAGAGGGAAATCATCCAAAAAGAATAGATAAAGCAAAGCAAGAGGAGTTGGCCAAAACCTAGAGCAACCGTCCAAAGCCAAAGAGAGGAAAACTGTACAAAGAGAGGAAAACCTAGTGTGTGACTGGGCAAAGAGAGAAAAACAAGGGAGGAACGGCTGGACAGCAAGTGCTGGATGACAAAACCACCACTGAGTGAAAGAAAGAGGACGTCCAACCAACCTACATGGCCAAGCAAAGAGGTGAATGGCCAAATAGGTGTGAACAGCAAGGAGGAGAATGGCCAACCAAGAGTGGACAGCCAAAGCAAGATGGATGGCTAGGAGATAACACGGTAAGGAGACAACACACGACAAAAGGAGATAACACCAAGGGATACCTTGGACAGCAAGGGAAACCGTGTGACAGCTGGAGAAAACCATGTGACTCACGTAAGAGAGAAGACAGCACACCATCCGTAAGGGAAGAGAGGAGAAGCCGTGAAAGAGGAGACCACCGGGAGAGCAAATCAAGTTGTTTGAAGGTATGAAACGAACAAGTGCAAACCAGAAATAGTGGTAAGGCGTGTGACTAGCAAGGTGTGCAAACAAGAAACGTACGTGGGACGTGAAACGTCAAACCAGAAGCGTGCGTGAGGCGTGTGACCAGCAAAGGGTGTGAAGTTTTTGACTTCTCCCTAGGATCTACTAGTTTGTGATACTAAGAAGAGGGTGAATCAATATCACCACAATTTGCAATTCACAGGTAAGTGAACAACTTCAACCTATTTTTAAAAGCGAACTCTTTCTCGGACTCGACTAAGGTAGATCTATTGCTACTTACTAATCACAATAGTCCCTAAAGTCACCTTTTAGACACCTTGCCTAATAGACAATTCAGATGTTCTTGTTTAAGTCTTCGTTAGGTTATGGCTTGGCCGATACTTTACCTGTGTTCACAACTCAATTCAAAACACAGAACGTAAAGCAAATTAAGGACATACGAGATTTACATAGTTCTGTCAACTTGAGAATTCCAATTACAATGGATGTCTTAATCCTCTGCTCCTTTCACTATTGCAATTACTAAGCAAGTACAATACAAAGAGTGTCACTTACTGTGTCTACCCTTCTTCTAACTTGTCTTGCCTTTGTTGAATTGAAAGGCTACTCTATTGCCGCTTAGAAGTTCACCGCAATGCTTTTTAACCTCTCTTGAAGAAATTTGGAAATACATTGAGTTCTTTCAATGCTTCGCTGAAGTTCTTCTCTACGTTGTCTCACAAAACTCCTACTTTTACTGTCTCACGATCTTACCTGTCTCCTGATCTCACGGCTCGGTCTCACCTGTCTCCTGATCTCACGGCTCGCCTCACATTTCTGGTTTGCTGTTCCACATCTTACGGCTTGCCTCACGTTTCTGGTTTGGCGTTACACGTCTCACGCACGTTTTTGGTTTGCATCCTTTGCTGGTCACACGCCTCACGCACGCTTTTGGTTTGGCGTTTCACGTCCCACGTACATTTTTGGTTTGCACGCCTTGCCGTTCTGGTCTCAACCGTCTCCTGATGTACACCCACGCTTCTGCTGCGCTCCTGTCACAACTTTGCTAGTCTTGCGTTTTAGCTTTGTTGGTCTCCTGTTTCAGCTTCATTGGTCTCCCATTTCAGCTTTGCTGGTCTCGCGTTTCAGGTCACCAGTTTCTGGTCTCCCTTTTCTAGTCACCTGTTACTGGTCTTTTTCCTCTTCGCTAGTCTCACGCCTCATGCCTCACCTGTCCGTTTCTGGTTTTCTTCCAGCCGATGGTCTCACGCCTCACGTCTCACTTGTCCATTTCTAGTTTTCTTCTCTTCCAGGGGTGGTGCATTTTTGGTTTTGCCCTCACCTCACGTTTTTGGTTTTCTTCTCTTCCAGGTGGTCTGTGCTGGTGTTTCTGGTTTCTTCTCTCTTCTGGTGATATCACGTTTCTAGTTCTTCTCTCTCTCCGAGCGGTGTATGTTTGGTCTGCTCTACTCTTCCGGTGGTGTCCTTCTCTCTCCCAGTGGTGTATGTCTGGTCTAGCCTGCTCTTCCGGTGGTGGCTTTCTCTCTCTTATGGTGGTGGGTGCCTCCTTTTCTGATTTGTATCCGTTTAGCTTTCTCGTTGGTGTGTCTTTGTCGTTTCGCTCTCTCGATTCTCTCCAACATTTTGTGTTTTTCGTTGTCTCATGTCAGGTTGTTCTTCCGTGTACCGTTTTTTTCGTCCGTGTCGCTTTTCTCTCTCGAGTTGTATATTTTCACCCTCTTTTAATGGCTTCTTTCTCTCTTCACCTCTTTGCCATTTTTCTCTTTTGGGCGTTTCTCGGTTTTTCTTTTTGGCCGTTCGGGTTTTCTCTTTGTCGTGCTCCTCTTCTTTTTGTTGTGCAAGTTGCCATGCTGGTTTTGCCGTGCTGGTTGCCGTATTGGTTTTACCGTGCTGCTCTTCTTTTTCTAGCCGTTGGTATTTTGTATTTTGGTTTTCTTTCTCTTGTGTTTTGTCGTGTATTCAATTGTGTTGGTCTTACCCTAGTTTTGTCTTCCAAGGTCTTTATATACTCTCTTCCATGAAACCCTAATAGGGCTTACGCGGCTAATTTACGTTCTTGCCCTCCCATATGGCTTTACTTTCTTGCCCTTCTATGTGGCTTTACTTTCTTGCACACTTAAACCTAGTTGACAACAATTACAACCTATACAAGGCTGTTGGAACAACAATCTCCCCCTTTGTAATTGTTGCCAACACTTATAACAAAAGCCACTATGCAGCAGTTTTAACTCCCCCTAAATATGCACTCCCCCTTTTTTAACAACTCCCCTTACACTGTTATTTCTCTCCCCCTTTGCCAACCAATTACAAATCTGAAAAACTCACAAAGTAGAGATGGAGGATTCATCTGATTTTTAGGTTTGAGGAGGCATTTGCACTGATAGACTCAATCTGTGCTTTTCAAACAGCTCTATGGACAGAGATTTAGTTAGATCTTATGTAGTCTCTTCAATAGATATAGGTTCAACTTGTGAGAGTAGAGCAGTAGCTTCCATAATTCTTCTAAATGTTGTAACTCCTATTGATGGGTCACCTATTATTTGATTTTCTTTATGAGCACTAGTCCATGTTTTCTTTGGCTTTCTTTCTTGCATAGTCTTAGTTGCAAGAGGATCTC
>CM038602.1:6362113-6382214 GCA_021533255.1 Ceriops tagal
CTTCTATTTGAGTATAGCCTTTGCAAACCAGCCTAGCCTTGTTCCTCACCACCTTCCCATCTTCATTGTGTTTATTTCTATACACCCATTTTGTTCCTATGAAATTCTTGTTAGTAGGTCTTGGAACCTGCTCCCATGTATCATTCTTCTCAATTTGATCCAGCTCCTCATTGATAGCTTTGACCCAAGCTTTGTCTTATGCAGCCTCTTCAACAGATTTAGGTTCAACTTGTGAGAGTAAAGTAGTGTCTCCCACAATTCTTCTTCTTGTTGTAACTCTTGTTGATGGGTCACCTATGATTTGATTTCCTTGATGAGCATTGGTCCAAGTTTTCTTTGTCTTTCTCTCTTGCACAGTCTTAGTTGCAAGAGGATCACTTTCTTCATCTTCATACCCACTCTTCTCTAAGTCTGAACTTACTTCTTTCCCCTTTTCTTCATGCTTGTCTGATTCTTCATCTATCTTGAAGTCATCTTCTTCACTATCCTCAGCTTCTCCATTTTGCCTTGTTTTCTAGTTTTCATCTATTCTCACATCACTGGAAGTGACCATTTTTCCCAGTTTATGCAGGAAAACTTTGTAACCTTTTATCTTACAAAGAACCTGAAAGTAGTGCTGGTGCTGGTACCGGCTTCCATTTCTCAGTATGCTGGACACGTCAAACTTCTAGATCCCTTCAAACTAGTACACCAAGCTGTTAAGCTTCAAACTAGTGAACCAGTGCTTTGATACCAATTGAAGTTCCCAACTTCTCCCTAGGATCTACTAGTTTGTGATACTTAGAAGTGGGGTGAATCAGTATCACCACAATTCGCAATTCGCAGGTAAGTGAACAACTTCAACCTCTTCTTAAAAGCAAACTCTTTCTCAGACTCGACTATGATAGATCTATTGCTACCTACTAATCACAATAGTCCCCAAAGTCACCTTTTAGACACCTTGCCTAATAAACAATTCGGATGTTCTTCTTTAGGTCTTCGTTAGGTTATGGGTTGGCTGATACTTTAGCTACGTTCACAACTCAATTCAAAACACAGAACGTAAAGCAAATTAAGGACACACGAGATTTAGGTGGTTCCGTCAACGTGACGTATATCCACAGTGGTAGGGACTCTCACTTACCAAGACTATCCACTATACTTGAAGAAATCTGGAAATACGTTGAGTTCTTTCCGATGCTTCGCCGAAGTTCTTCTCTATGTTGTCTCACACAACTCCTGCTTTCACCGTCTCACAGTCTCACCTGTCTCCTTGCCCCACGATCTCACTATCTTATAGCTTACCTTACGTATGTTTCTGGTTTGCCCTTGTTTGTGTCACACCTCTTTTGGTAGTGATTTTTTTTTCCTTTTCTGCTGGTCACTATTCATCGTCCGTCCACCCCTCTGTTCTGGCCATAACGGGTTTTTCTCTCCTTCTCTGTTTGGCCGTCGGGTTTCTCTCTCCTTCCGCCAGTGGTGTGTTTTGCTATGCTCACTTGGTTGGCCATTGAGTTTGTTTTTCTCTCCTTCCCATCGACTCCTCTATTCTAGCTGTATACCTCTTTTCTCTCTCTTCCAACGGCTGTCTCAATTTTTCTCTCTTTCTCTCGTGTTCTGCCGATGGTCTCTCTCTCTTCGTCCAGTCGGATCTCTCTTATCGTCCAACCGGATCTATCTCACCATCCACTTTGTTTTGCCATCAACCTGTTTCTCTATTTTGACGTCGACCCATTTCTCTCTCTTACTGTGTTATGCTTTCTCTCTCACTGTCCAGCCGTGACGTCCGTTTCTCTCTCTCTCTTGTCGTGTCATCCGTTTCTCTCTCTCTTGCTGTCCAGCTGGATTTCTCTCTTTTACTGCCGAATTTCTCTCCCTTCCCTTGTTCTGCCGTGCTGGTTTTGCTGTGCTGGTTTTCTCCTCCGGCCGGTGGTGGCTTTTCTTTGGCCTATCGTCGGTGTATATTTCTTTTCTCTATTTTTGCCAACGGCTTCTCTTTTCTTTTGCATGTGGTGTTCTTCTATGTAGGGTTTGGTGTTTTGCCGTGTATTCAATTGTGTTGGCCTTACCCTAATTTTGTCTTCCAAGGTCTTTATATACTCTCTTCCATGAAACCCTAATAGGGCTTACACGATGGATTTATGTTTTTGCCCCTCCAGGGCTTATGCGGCAGATTTACGTTCTTGCCCTTCCATGTGGATTTACCTTCTTGTCCTTCCATGTGGCTTTACTTTCTTGCCCTTCCATGTGGCTTTACTTTCTTATACACTTAAACCTAGTTGACAACAATTACAACCCATACAAGGCTGTGGGAATAACAGTTCTCTTCTCGATTGCAACAGTATTGCCTTCTTTATTCTTTACTTGGCAACTTGTTTTTGTAAATATCACTTCATGTTCTTTATTGCATAGTTGGTTGACAGATGCTAGATTATATCTAAGTCCTTCAATGTGCAGAACATCTTTCAACTTTCCTTTTCCAATATATACTGACCCCTGACCACTAATGTTGAGTGAATCATCATTGCCAAACTTGACTCTGCCTTCTCTTGACTTGTTCAGCTTTGATAATTTACTCTTAT
This sequence comes from Ceriops tagal, assembly GCA_021533255.1. NCBI lineage: Eukaryota > Viridiplantae > Streptophyta > Magnoliopsida > Malpighiales > Rhizophoraceae > Ceriops > Ceriops tagal. The sequence continues at coordinate 6,364,675 of CM038602.1, forward strand.
CTCCTATCATGTGTGAAGTGCATTCACTATCAAGGATCCACTACTTATCCTTGTAGTCAGCCTTTAGTGCAATTTCAACTATATTAGCGTCCTCCTTTTTAGCTTTATATTCCTTCTTTTGAACTGGCTTGAAGATAGCCTTCTCCTTTTTCTTAGCTTTAATTGTACCAATTGTTTTCACTGTGCCATTGAGTGCTTTCTCTTGCTTAGGGAGAAGTGTCATGCATCTCTTGGCATTATGGCCATCCTACCTGCACCTTTCGCAATGTTCCAAGTCTGCCAATATAGCAAACTTGTTCTTTGAAACCACTAGTTTGGGCTTCCACTAACAATCCTTGTCAGTATGTCCTTGCTTTTTATAGTATGTGCAAGAACTCATGACAAGTGTTCTGCTTTGAATTTTGTATTGTCTCCCCCTGTATGAAGCATCGGATCTTCTGAAGTTGGAGACATATATTGGCCTTCTCCACCAACATTTACTTGCCTTATAACCCCTGACTTCACAATAAAAGTAGTGAACTTGAAACTGCCTTTTCTTGGGTCTAACCACAGCTTGTTTTCTTTTGCTCATTACTTGTTGGCTTCTTTGCTTGTGTGGCTTTCATTTCAGCCACCTTCTTCTCCTTCTTCTATTCACCCATTACCCTTGGTTGGCTGACTTTCTTTTCTTCATTTTTGTTTGCAACCCTAGGTTGCTTCTTCAAATCTTCTTTATTTTCAGCCTTCACTGTTCCTAACTGATCAGTCTTTTCTTTATAAGACTTAGCAGTTATGGGCTACTGCTCTTTAACCACATATATCATTTTTGGCCCTGGCTTTGGTTTGATAACTGTCTTCTCTTCTTCAGTTATCTTCTCTTAAGTCATAGCCTTCTTTTTCAACTTCTGTGGCAAATTCTCATTCTCTTTAGGCAGTGTAGCCTCAGATTGTTGCACTTTCTCTTTATTCTTCCTTTCTCATGCAGAGCTTGTTTCTCCTACCACTTTAAGCTTCTACAAGTTCTCTTCACTCTTTTTAAGTTGTTGCTGGAATCTCAGTAACTCTATCTCTATTTCTTCAATTGTTGAAGTCCTTAAAGCAAGTTCCATTATAAGGTCTTCACATATTTTGATCTGTTCTTCAAATCTTCTCTTCAAGTCAATATGTTCAGCCCTTATTTCATCCTTTTGACTTTTTGCTTCCTCAATCTTTGCTTCAACTTGTTTTATATGGGCCTCCAACCTTCTTATGGTTCTGCCCCTTTTGATTATCTCTTTTAAAGTTGCTTCTAATTCAACTTCAAGATCTGGTTCCTCTTCATCAACCTCTTCTTCCTCTTCAGAGGTTGAACTACCACATTAAGCTGATGCCATAAAGGCATGCTCATATGATGACTCTACATCTTCCTCCTCATCAACGTCTTTTGTCTGGCTCGCATAACTCTTGAATGAGCCTCTCTTCTTCACATGTGGGTTGGCAATCTTCTTGTTGGACTTCTTTGATTTGGATGATGGTCTTCTCCATTTTGAATTCTGCTCATCATCACCATCCTCATCTTCATCATCAAGTTTCTCTTTGCATTAAGAAGCAAAATGTCCAGTTTGCCCACAACGATAACATCTTAAGGACAACTGTCCTTTTCCCTTTTTAGACCCCTTTTTGAATTTCCTTATGAAGTAAGCCAACACTTCAACTTCACTTTCTTCCTTATCATCATCGTCATCCTCACTGGATGATTCTTCCTCTTTTCTTATCTTCAAGTGTCTTATACCTTTGAAAGCTGCCTCCTTTGATGGCTTTGATGTTGAGAAGCTTTCATTTGACTTTATTCTCATCTCATATGCAATGAGATTCCATTGGAGATTATGTAGTGACATAGAATTGAGATCTTTACTCTCCATTATGGTTGCCACCTTTGAGACAAACCTCTCAGGCAGAATTCTCAAAATTTTCTTCACAATAAATGAGTTCTTCTTGTTCTTCCCATGACTTCTAAGGTCATTTATAGCATCAATAACCCTGGTGAAGAACTCTTGGACTATCTTATTTTTCTACATTCTGAGAGATTCATATCTCTCCTTAAAAACTTGAAACTTGGCCTCCTTCATTCTGCCATCACCTTCATAGACCTTCTGCAATCTGTCCTATATCTCCTTAGCAGATTTGTAGTCCATAACTTTAGCATAATCAGCATTTGTCAATGCTGAAATGATGACATTTGAGGCCTTCCCATTGATCTCAAACTGCCTTAATTCCTTTAGGGTTGGATCTTTACCTTCTTTTGGAGGCACAAAACCCTCCTGTACAGATTTCACCACGTTCATGCCCATGGTTGCAAATACCACCTACATTCTCGCTCTCCACATATGGTAATTGGTTCCATTAAAGATTGGAACCTTCTTGTTGTAAGTAGTACTGATGCTACTAGTACTGGCATCCATTTCTCAGTATGCTGAACAAGTTAAAACTTCTGAAACCTTCCAAACTAGTACACTAAGCTGCTAAGCTTCAAATTGGTGAACCTGAGCTCTGATACCAATTGAAGTTCCCAACTTCACCCTAAGATCTACTAGTCTGTGATACTGAGAGGGGGGGTGAATCAGTATCACCCCCTTGAAAAACTCTGATAATTTAAGCCAAAGTACTCTACTTCTTTAATACTTTAGCTCTTGTCAATATGGAGGTGGGTGAACAACTTCAAACTCTTCTCAGAAATAAACTCTTTCTCATATTCAACTAAGGTAGATCTATTATTACCTACTAATCACAATAGTCCCCAAAGTTACCATTCAGACACCTTGCCTATTAAACGGATTAGTTGTTCTTGATTATGTCTTCTTTTAGGTTATGGGTTTAATGATTCTTTAGCTTTGTTCACAACTCAATTCAAAACACAGAATGTAAATTCAAAGCAAGGACACAAGAGATTTACCTGGTTCTACCCATGGGACATACTCCACGGTGGTAGGGATGCTTCCTTTACTGAGATAATTCACTATACTTGAGAATACCAGTATGGTATCCCTTATGATTACAATGAATGTCTTAATCTTCTACTCCTTTCACTATTACAAATACAAAGCAATTACAATACAAAGAGTGTCACTTACTGTGTCTACCCTTCTTCTAACTTGTCTTGCCTCTGTTTGATTTGAATAGGTTGCTTCTCTGCTGCTTGGAAGATCACCAAAACACTCTCTAATCTCTATTGAAGAAATCTGGAAATTCGTTGAGTTCTCTCTATGCTTCACTGAATATCTTTACTAGGTTGTCTTACCACTTTCAAAAGAAATAAATCTTGGTTTATATACTGCCCTCTATGGAAACCCAGTAGGGCTTACTGTAGCTACGACGGACTTCCTTTCTTGCCCCTCCATGTGGCTTCATATTACTGTTCCATTCAAAATTTAGCATTATCCTCCTTAATTTATTTTTCTTGCTCTTTTCTTTCTACTAAAATCTCATCCTTTGAATGCTTGAATGAATGGCTAGGATTGCCCATGAATAGTTAAAAATGTACAAAAGAAACTGCCCCCGTAACTGCCCATCTTCCGGAAATGCTAAGTTAAAATTTCGTAACTTTCCCTTCTTTTGGACTCCCTGTTTATTCGTAACCCCGGAATTATTCCGCTCCTCCGAAATCGCTCCTGGACTTAGTCTTAGGACAGGCTTATGGACTTGCAGATTTAACTTCTTATGAATTTATTATCTGTATATAACCCTATCACACTATCACACTAAGACTCAAGCAATGCTAAACTCCCTCTACAAGTTCACTCCAAGGAGATCACTTTACGAGGTTATTTGACATGCTAGTCTTATCCTGTAATTCCTGAGATATGAGCCACTTCTGCTTGTACACTTAAATCTGGTTGACAACAATTACAACCCATACAAGGCTGTGGGAACAACAACTTCACTAGTTGTGAGCTTGCTAGGGTCAATGTCAATAAGGTGATGTGCTAGAATGGCATTAGGTATACAAATCTAGGCAATTATTATTAATGTTACAAAAGGATGCATGAGTTATTAGAAGTAAATGAAAGATTGGGAGAATTCCTATCACTGAAGTTGATGGAGAACAAGGTGCTGTTTAAATGCAACAAAGCAAGTATTCTCAAGATCCTTTATAAGGAATTAGTGGTCCAATGACTAGGACAAGGGCAAAGAGGATAAAAGAGGCTTTACAAGGCTTAATCATAGAACTACATGACAAAAATAGTTTTTTAGAAGATTCCAAGGCTGTTGTAAAAGTTTCTAATGTTACATTAAGGATAATCACTTATCTTTGTGTGCAAGATAATGGACAAGACTTAGAACTTAAAGAACAAAACTTGAAACCCATAATATAAGTCCAAGCTACATGACCAAGTTGAGGAAAGGCTCAATTGCATGCTAAGTTGTATTAATGGGCTTGATTTTGTTTTGAATTGCTAGATTTTAAGTTAAGGCCGAATTACATGTAAAAAGATTTAATTTTTTTAGTTTATTTAGGCATATAGTGATAAAGACCTTCTTGGGTTTCACACTGAGAGAGGGAGGGGGTGAATTAGTGTGAGATGCTTGCTTTTGGCAAATCTATCTAGAGTAAACCTTTGTGACCTATGATATATTCTTATTTTGCTTCTTTATGTGAGAACAATTGTATGAATATTAAGCAAACACAAGCACTTGAGAATACATAGAATTTTTATGTTGTTCACCCATAATGTGTGAGCTATATCCATGGTGTGATGGGATCACTCCTAGATCACATGATCCACTCTTGCAATCAAGGGATACAAATGATGTAGTGGAAGGATCTCTCCTTAACCACTGTGGAAGGATCACTGGTTAACTACGTACAATAATTTCCTGATCACCTTAAAGGTTTCCTACCTTTTTTCAAAGAAGTACATAAAAAGATTATAACAAAAACTCCCTTGAGAAAGATCTCTTCATGTGCACAAGCTACTGTGGAAGAAAATCAATCTTCTCCTTTCCTTCTGCTATTCTTTCATTCCTCATTGCTGGTCTCCTTTATAAATATTCTTCAATTTGTCCCAAATTTGTTTGGTTGTGTTGCACCTTATCACTTTGGTGAATTCATTGTCTAATAAAGAGGCATATAAGGCATTTTTCACCATTCCATCATACTCTAAATTCTTCTTATCAATAGGTGTTATAGCAATTCAGCAGTAGGAGTAAAGCCATTAAGAGTTGATTCAAACACATCTAGACCAAGTGACAACAAATACAGGAGCATTTTATTCTTTCATAATTAATAATTTTATCCATCAAATATGGGAATACCCTTACTATTAACATGCTTTTTGTGATATTAACTAGCAGTAGGTGTAAAGATTCTCAGTAGTAGCATAAAAAAATTCAGATCAAAGCAAGTAGAATGGATCAACAGAGGAACCACACTCTGATACCAATTAATAAGGACCTTTTTAGGTCTCACACTAAGAAGGGGAGGGGATGAATCAGTGTGAAATGCTTACTTTTTATAAATCTGTCCAGATTAAACCTTTGTGTCCTGTTAAAGTCTATGATTTATTCTTATCTTGCTTCTTTACGTTAGAATGGCCGTATGAATATCAAGCAAGCATAGGCACTCGAGAACACGCAAAAGTTTTACGTGGTTCACCCATAATGTGTGAGCTATACTCATAGTGTGATAGGATCACTCCCAGATCACATCATCCACTCTTACAATCAAGGGATATAGATGGTGAGGTAAAAGGATTTCTCCTTAACCATTATGGAAGGATCACTCCTTAACCACTTATAATGATCTCCCAATCACTCCAAGAGTTTCCTACTCAAAGAAGTACATAAAAAGATTATTATAACAAGAACTCCCTTGATAAAGATCTCTCCATGTGTACAGGTTGTTGTGGCAAAAAATTGATCTTTTCCTTTCTTTCTATTGTTCTTTCCTTTCTTGTTACCGGTCTCTGCTTTCTCACTACAAGTCTTTGCCCTCTCTTTGTTGGTCTCTCCTTCCTCATTATCGATCTTTGCTTTCTTTCTATAGGCCTTTGCCTTTTATCGAGCTTCTCTTTCCTTTTTGCTGCTATCTCTTTTTTCTTTCTGCCACTACCTCTTTTTTCTTTCTTTCGCTACCTCTCTTTTCTTTTCTCTTGCTGCCTCTTTTGTTCTTTATTTCATTTTTCTCTGCCCTCTTTTTTTATTTTCTACCACTGTCTACTATGCTTTTTGTTGTTCCTCTCTTTTCTACTTAGTTCTAAGTATTCTTTTGGTAGCTGTATGGGTATTTATATGCTTTGAGTTTAGGATTGCCTTACTATCAATGGTCAGCATTAATTCCTTGAATTTAAGGTTGCCCTACCCTTAACGATCAATATTGATTCCTTGAATTTAGGGTCAACAGTCAACATTGATTCCTTGAATTTATGGTTAACCTACCATTAACGGTTAACATTAACTCATACTTAATAAGTGACTTGCAATGCCACTACTAAAAACAATGCTAGAGGCAATAACTAGTGCTTTTTTTATAGCCAAAACACCACTAGTAATCTAAATCAACTCATCATTTTTGGCAGTGCAAGTTGGCATTAGCAGCATCCTAATTTTGGCTCTATTTTCTCTCCTCATTCTCGTCACATTCCACCAACGTCGTTTTCCTTAACCTTTGAATAAATTAGCTACCAACACTTTGTAAATGCAACAAACACATCTTAAAGACACTCATAACATCAAATTATTAAGGACAAATATATAAAATGCTGTTGATAACAAATCTAACATTAGCCATCAAAATGGGCTCAACATATAGGTTCAATTAAGTCTTGATACATTAGTTAGGGTTTTACTTTGACTTTATGCCTAGTTATCATTAATTGTAGTCTTTTTAAAGAATTCCTAATCAAGGCAGATTTGTGTTTCTTAGGATTCCTAATCAAGATAGATTTGTATGCCTTAATTAAAGGGATCTCCTATAATTAAGGTTTTTCCTATTTAGGTATGTTAAGAAACACCTTTTCCTTATAAAATTGTAATATTTACATGCTTATATAAAGGTTACAACTATGTAAAATGAAATTAATAAGATTGAGGTATTTTTTTAGCAAGCTTTGCTTTGCTTTCTTGTGTTTTTAGAAATACATTGTTTTGACTTATCAAAAGAGTGATCAACTTTTCTAGCATCTTAAGATTAGGGCTTTTAGGACTTAGTTTCTTTAGGGTTCTAATCTGATCAACCTAACTTGTTTCCTAGCTTTTTAGGGTGTACACAACAAATTGATTCAAAGGTTCTTAGGGCAAGTTACCTAGCAAGTTCTTTATTAGTTAGTATCAGAACTTTGGTTCTAGAAATAAGTTACATATCCCTTTTTCATCTTTGTTTAATACTTTTCTTTGTGCTTCATTCAATCCTTGTGTTTCTTTGTTTAATTCTTCTTATTTGTTCTTATCAGCTTCTTGCTTTTGAAGTTGTATTAATTCTGTGGGTGATTAATTTGATTAAAAAAAAAGCTGAAAAAAAGTTAAAAAAAGAACAAAAAAAGGAAGAAAAAAGAAAGAAAGGAAAAAAGGAAGACGAAGAAGTTGTGTTTGAGTTGAGTAGTTTATCTTGATTCTTGCAACCTATTTTGTATGTTTATAAGGTTGTAAATTTGAATTTTTTTTTCTTTCCAAGCCTAAAAAGGATATCTTGAATTATTTTTCTTTCTTTTAAAAGTTATGATTTTGAGATTTACCACCATCTAACAAATTGCTCCTTGTGATTCATTGATCTTAAGTATTTTAAGAACATAAAATGGCTTAACTTAAATGGAAAAAGGCAAGAGTGTTGAGATCATCATTGAGAAAAAGCCAAAATAAAGTGAAACACGAGTGATAACAATTTAATTTGAGGGTAAACATGTGAAGGAGTGTGTGAGGAACAAATTTCTTTTAATTACTAACATGCATCTATAGGTTATAAACATGAGTAGTGAAGGACAAGTGCATGATATAGATGTGAAGATTTGGATAAAGGTTATCACCATGCAATTTATAATGATAAATGTAAGGATAGATAAGTTACAATCACCTAGCAAATCCAAATCCTCTAGAAGGTGTATGATTGAGGAAGAAGATAAGAAAGAGTCAGACTATAAAGAAATCAAGTTCAAGAAAAGGTAGGAAGGTTGTTTCCAAAAGAGAGCAATTTAGGTAACATAAAGATGAGGATTCTAGCATTTTAAGGGAAGAATGATCCTGAACTTTATTTAGAGTGGGAAAGAAAGGTTGAGTATGTATTTGATTGCCATAATTATTCTAAGGAGAAGACAGTAAAGTGGCAACTATAGAATTGACTAATTATGCAAGTTTTTGATGCGACCAATTAGTGATAAGTAGATAGAGGAATAATGAAAAGCCAATTCAGTCATAGGAAGTAATGAAATCAATAATGCATAAGAGATTTATACCTAGCCATTACCATAGGGACTTACATAAAAAATTACAAGAGCTAGTGTAAGGGTCCATGAGTGTAGAGGACTATTACAAGGAGATGGAGATAGCCATGATTAGAGCTAATGTAAAGGAAGACCAAAAGGCTACCATGACAAGGTTTATTGGCAGTTTGAATAAGGAAATTATAGATATAGTGGATTTGCAACATTATTTGGAGATGAAGGAGTTGTTGTATAAGGCTATTAAGGTATGGAAACAAATCAAGTCTAAAGGATCCAAATTTTGATAAGCTTCTAGTTCTACATAGAAGGCAACTTAGAAAGATGCCAATGCAACCTGAAAGCCAAAAGAAGATGCAAGGCCAAAGTAGTTAGTTGTTGTTTCTAAAGGTAAAACTAAAATAAAATGTTCTAAATATTGTGATATTAAGTGCTTTAAGTGTCAAGGACATGGACATATTGCTTCTCAATGTCCAAATAAAAGAGCTATGATCATGTTGAAGAATGGTGATATAAAAAGTATTAGTTTAAGTGATAATGACATGCCACTATTGGAGGATTGTTCTGATGTTGATGTTAAAGAACCTGTTTATGGAGATATGCTAGTTGTAAGGTGTCCACTGAGTATTCAGCCTAAAGAAAATAATGATGAGAAGCAACATGAGCACATTTTTCATACAAAATGCCTTGTTAAAAACAAGGTATGTAGCATGATTATCGATAGTAGAAGTTGTACTAATGTTTATAATGCTTTATTGGTAGAGAAGTTGAATCTAGATATTGTTAAGCATTTTAAACCTTATAAGCTATAATGGTTGAATGATTGTGGAGAAATTAGAGTAACCAAGTAAGTTTTAGTTGCCTTTTCTATTAGTAATTACAAGGATGAGGTTCTTTGTGATGTAGCACCAATGCATGCTGGTCATATACTTCTTGGTTGACCATGACAATTTGATAAGAAGGTTACTCATGATGGTCACAAGAACAGGTACTCTTTTGTAATTAATAATAAAATTATTGTATTAACTCTTTTCAAACTTATTCAAGCATATAAAGATCAAATTAAGATAACAAGAGAGTGTAAAATGAAAGAAGAATAGATGAGGGAATAAGGGGAAAAGAAAAAGAAAAAGAGTGAGAGGTCAAAGGAAAAGAGAGAAAGTGAGGTTAAGGGGGAAAATTCAAGTGAAAAGGGTGAGGCAAAGAGAAAAGTGTGCAAAAAGGAGAGAAAAGTAAGAATGTGAGTTTGTTTGCTAAGAAAAGTGAGGTTGTACTTATATATAAGAAAGTTTATTTTTTATCTAATGACTTTACTTCTTCTTTGCCTAGTGTGGTTATTCCATTATTGCAAGAGTTTGAAGATTTATTTCCCAAAGAGAGTCCCCGAGGATTACCTCCTTTAAGAGAAATTAAGTACTAAATAGACTTTATACTTAGCACTGGCATACCAAACTAACCTATTCAATCATACTTGGTATTGGCAACAATTACTTGTACTTATGTATAAGGATGTTTATTTTTTATCTAATGACTTTAATTCCTCTTTACCTAGTGTGGTTGTTCCATTATTGCAAGAGTTTGAAGATTTATTTCCTGAAGAGATTCCCCAAGGATTACCTCCTTTAAGAAGAATTAAACACCAAATAAACTTCATACCTGGTGCTGGCATATCAAACCAACTTGCTTATAGAGTTAATCTAGATGAAACAAAGGAGATATAGAAACAAGTAGATGAGTTAGTGCAAAAGGGATTTGTAAGGGAGAATCTTAGCCCATGCTCAGTCCCTATCATCTTTGTCCCAAAGAAAGATTGAACATGATGCATGTGTATGGATTGCTAAGCCATCAATAAGATTACTGTAAAGTATAGACATCCTATCTCTAGATTAAATGATATGCTTAATAAGTTGTATGGTTCGTGCATGTTTTCAAAAATTGATTTAAAGAATAACTACTATTAAATTTGCATGAAAGAGGGAGATGAGTGGAAAACAACATTTAAAACTAAATATGGATTGTATAAGTGGTTAGTAATGCCTTTTGGATTAAGTAATGCACTTAGTACATTCATGAGATTAATGAATCATGTTTTCCGTACATTCATAGGAAAATTTGTAGTGGTTTACTTTGATGATATTTTAATTTATAGCAAGAATTTGGATGAACATGTGAGACACTTGCATGGTGTGTTCAATGTGTTGAGAGAAAACCAACTATATATTAATATCAAAAAGTGTACATTTTGTGTGGAATTTGTTATGTTTCTTGGCTATGTTGTTAGTTTGCAAGGTATTAGTGAGGAGAAGGTAAAGGTGATAAAGGACTGACCTATGCCTAAGAACAAGAATGAAGTAAGAAGGCTTCATGGTTTAGCAAGTTTTTATCGAAGGTTTGTTAAGGATTTTAGTTCTATTGCTACACCTTTAAATAAACTTGTTAAAAAGAATATTGTTTTTAAGTAGGATGATGTGCATGGTCAGACTCTTAGTACTTTGAAAGAAAAGCTTACTAATGCACCTTTGTTATGCTTGCCTAACTTTAATAAAGTTTTTGAGGTAAAATATGATCCATCTGGAATAGGAATAGGGGCTATTTTGATGCAAGATTCTAAATCAATTACTTATTTTAGTGAAAAGTTAAGTGAAGCAACCTTAAATTATCTTATGACAAGCAACTTTATGCATTGGTGTTGTTCCTACAGCCTTGTATGGGTTGTAATTGTCGTCAACTAGGTTTAAGTGTGCAAGAAGGTAAAGCCATATGGAAGGGCAAGAAAGTAAATCCGCCGCATAAGGGCAAAAATGTAAATCTACCACGTAAACCCTATTAGGGTTTCATGGAAGAGAGTATATAAAGACCTTGGAAGACAAAACTAGGGTAAAGCCAACACAATTGAATACTCGGCAAACACAAGCAAGTGCTGGACGACAAAAGGAGAGAAGGAATGACACATATCACCGAGAGAGAAAACACGACCAAAAATATGTCGTCGACAGTAAAGAGAGAGAAAAATCGAGAAACGCTTGAAAGAGAAAAACGACAAAGAGGTGGAAGAGAGAGAGAAAACAAAGCCGTTGGAAGAAGGAGAAAAATCAGATACGGTCGAAGTGAAGGGTGGACAGCAAAGAGAAAACCTAAACGGCCAAAAAGAAAAACAGAACGAAGAATGGCCGAGTGAAAAAGGAAGAGAGAAAACCTACACGGAAAAAACAGCACGGCAAAACCAGCAAGGCAGAACACTAACACGGCAAAACAGAGGAACCGGCCAAAGTGGTACACGGCAAAAAGAAGAAGAGCACGACAAGAGAACGACAGGAGATCAGAACGACAAGAGAGCAGAACTGCAAGAGAAGCAAACCAAAAACGTCACCATTGGGAGAGCAAACCAAAACGTGCGACGGCGTGACTGACCAGAAACAAAAGACCTGAAACGGGTGACCACGCCGTGAGATAGGAAACGGGTGACTAGGCCGTGAGATCTAAAATGGGAGACCAATAAAGTTGAAACGGGAGACCTGCAAAGCTGAAACGTGAGACCAGAACGGCCAAGGCAAGGTGAACGGCAATAAGGAGAGCACGGTCACAACACACCAATGGCAAGTGAGACCTTGGTGAGTTAAAACCCTACAACAAGGAAGAGTAAACCGACTGGACAGCAAGAGTGAACACACGGCAAACCAAGGGAGACCTTAAACAGCAAGGGAAACCGGGCAACAGTTGGAAGGAAACCATGTGATTCATGGTAAGAGGAGAGGCAAACGCACCATTGGTAAGAGAGGAGACAGCACAACGTCCGTAAGGGAAGAGAGGAGAAACTGTGAAAGAGGAGACCACCGGGAGAGCAAACCAAGCTGTTTGAAGGTGTAAAACAGACAAGTGCAAACCAAAAACGGTGGTAAGGCATGTGACCAGCAAGGTGTGCAAACTAGAAATGTATGTGAGACGTGAAATGCCAAATCAGAAGCATGCGTAAGGTGTGTGACCAGCAAAGGGTGTAAACCAGAAATGTGTGTGAGACATGTAACACCAAACCAGAAATGTGAGGCAGACCGTGAGACATGGAACAGCAAACCAGAAACGTGTGGCGAGCCGTGAGATAAGGAGACGGGTGAGACCGTGAGACGGTGAAAGCAGGAGCTGTGTGAGATAACCTAGAGAAGGAATTCGGCGAAGCATTGGAAAGAACTCAACGTATTTCTAGATTTCTTCAAGAGAGGTTAGAGAGCGTTGTGGTGAACTTCTAAGCGGTAGTAAAACAACCATTCAATTCTACAGAGGCAAGACAAGTTAGAAGAAGGGTAGACACAGCAAGTGACACTCTTTGTATTGTACTTGCTTAGTAATTGCAATAGTGAAAGGAGCAGAGGATTAAGACATCCATTGTAACTGGAATTCTCAAGTATAGTGGATAGTCTCGGTAAGGGAGAGTCCCTACCACCGTGGATGTATGTCACGTTGACAGAACCACGTAAATCTCATGTGTCCTTAATTTGCTTTATGTTCTATGTTTTGAATTGAGTTGTGAACGTAGCTAAAGTATTAGCCAACCCATAACCTAAAAGAAGACCTAAACAAGAACATCCGAATTTTCTATTAGGCAAGGTGTCTGAAAGGTGACTTTGGGGACTATTGTGATTAGTAGGTAGCAATAGATTTACCTTAGTCGAATCTGAGAAAGAGTTTGCTTTTAAGAAGAGGTTAAAGTTGTTCACATATCTGCAAACTGTGGTGATACTGATTCACCCCCCATCTCAGTATCACAAACTAGTAGATCCTAGGGTGAAGTCGGGAACTTCAATTGGTATGAATTCTTCAAACATGGCAACATTATTTGTGGCTATGGGAATTCATCATTCATTTTGATCATAAAAGATTAAAGTTTTTGAACTCCTAAAGTAAGCTTAATTAGAAACATTTTAAGTGGCTATAGTTCATTAGAACATTTCCTCATGTGATCAAGTATGATGAGAACCATTGTAGGTCTCACACTAAGAGGGGGGTGAATTAGCGTGAGCTATCGTTTTTTTACAAATCGATCAGGATTTAACCTTTGTAGCTTGTTAGAATTGATGATCCAATTTTTAATTTTCTCCTTTATGTGAGTACGAATAAAAATTAATGCACAAGCACCCAAGAACACACAACAATTTTTACATGGTTCACTCACAATGTGTGAGATACGTCCACGATGTGATTGGATCACTCCTAAATCACACAATCCACTGTTGTTATCAAAGGATACAGTTATGTTGTGAAAAGATCACTCCTTAACCACTTGCGGAAGGACTACTCCTTAACTACTTACCACGATCTCTCGATCAAGGAGTTGATCTCTAGATCACTTCAAGGGTATCCTACCCCTTTTCAATATGTTTATCAAGAGTTTATGATTAAAACCTTTCTTGGAGAATGATCACTCAATGTATACAGATTGCTAAAGCAAAATATGGATCTTCTCCTTCCTTTGCTGCCAGTGTTGTTTCATCCACTACTGGTGTTGCCCGTGCGCGTTGTCGCTGCTATTCGCACGCAATGCTGCTGCTGTCTGTGCGCACTATTAATGCTATCCATACACGCTACTGCATCTGTTTGCTGTTATCTGCGTGCGTAGTTAATACTATTAGTATGTGTTGTTGCTGCTGTTCGTATAACTGTCGCATCTGTCAGCATACGTAGTTAATGCTGTCCATTCACACTGCCGCGTCTACCTACCATCCGTATGCACTATGTCTGCTGTCCTCACAAGTTATACCTACTGTCTGCACAAGTTGTGCTTGCTGTCTGTGCTCCTATTTTCTGTGGTCTCTACACTTGTAGACGCGCGTTGTGCCTATTGTCCGTGCACACTGTTCCTACTATATGCGATCATTGCACCTGTTGTTCGCACGTGCTATGCGCTTGCTGCACACCGTGCTCTATGCCTGCTGTCCATGCGCACTGTGCTCGCTATCTGTACGTGTTATGCCCACTGTCCGTGCTCTCTATGCCTACTGTCTGCACACCTTGTGCCTACTACACACGCGCGCCCAGTGCCTACTGTCTGCACTCGTTGTGCACCCACTGTTCACACTCTCTACTTGCTATCTGTACAAGCTGTGCCCGCTATTCAAGCTAGCTACACTTGCTATCCACACAAACTGTGCCTACTGTCTGCATGAGTCACTGTTGCTGTCCACATGCACTGTGGTTGCTATTTGCACATGTTGTTCCTACTATTCATGCATGCTGCTCCTGTTATCGGCTTGCACCGCTGTTGCTGTCTGTGTGTGCTGTTACTACTTTCTTATGTCGTTGCTGCTCTCCCAGTGCACTGCAATAGTTTTTCTTGCATTGCTGCTGCTGTCCCCACATGTTATAGCTATTTTCTTGTGCCACTCCTGCTCTCCCCGTTCATTGCAACTGTTTTCTCGTGCCGCTACTGCTCTCCTTGCATGCTGTAGCAATTTTCTCGTGCCGCTGCTGCTCTCCTCATGCACTGCAGCAATTTTCTTGCGCTGCTGCTGCTCTCCTTACTCACTGTAACAGTTTTCTCACGCTACTGGTGGTTTGCTGGTTGATTCCTGGACTTGCTGCTGCACGTTTTGATTTTTTGCTTGATTCCTGGACATGCTTCTGTTGCTGGGAAGCCACCTGAGGTGCTGCTGGTGTGGTATACCCTCTTAGATGTGCAGGGACATGCTGCTACTGCTACTGGTATACCATCCTGGACGTGCAGGAACGTGCTGCTAATGCTAGTATACCCTCTTGGACCTGTAGGGACGTCTGCTGCTGCTACGAATTCATTTGGACATGCTGCTGCTACTGGGAAGCCTCCTAGACGTACTGCTGGTGTAAGGAAGCCTCCTATACATGCTGCTTTTGCTAGGAAGTCTCCTAGAAGTGTTGCTGGTGCAAGAAAGCCTCCTAGATGTGCTGTTACTCTCTTCTTGGCCAGCTGCCTTGCCTTCTTTCCTTGGTGACTGTTGCACTCTCTTTGGCTAGCTGCCCCTTGCTTTCTTTCTTCCTCTCCTTGGCCAATTGCTTTGCCTTCTTTCTTCCTTTCCTTGGCCAGTTGCACCTTGCTTAGTGGTTGCCTCCTCTTTGCCATTCACCTCTCTTTTTCCCTAGGTTTGCCGCTCACCTCTCTCTTTGGCCAACTCTCTCAATTTTCTGCAACATACACCCTTCTTACAAGACACATAGGGGTATTTATAGAGCCTTGAGATTAGGGCTACACAATCATCAATAATTATCATTAATTCCCACATGTTGCCCTACATTCAATGGTCAAATTTAATTCCTAAAATTTAGGGTCAATGGTCAACATTGACTTCATAAAATTTAGGGTCAATGGTCAATCTTGACTCCTAAAATTTAGGGTCACAGTCAACGTTGACTCCTCAATGCCAAGGTTGACCTATCATCATTGGTTTTTCCCAATGACCTCACTACATCTTAATAGCATTCATAATATCAAATCAACACATACAACTGTGTAAAATAGTGTTGATAAGTGTGCATTTGGTAATTTTTATAGGCATGAAGGGTTTTTGTTTAAGAGGGATAAATTATATGTGCCTATTTGTTCTATTTGTGAGTTGCTTATTAAGGAAACTCACAAGGGTGATTTGATGGGGCATTTTGGTGAGCAAAAAGCTCTAGATATATTGCATGAGCATTTTTATTGGCCTAATATGAAGCATAATATGCATTTCATTTGTAACAAGTGCATTACATGTAAGCAAGCAAAGGTTAAAGTTAAAAAGTATGGCTTGTATACACCTTTACCTGTGTTTAACCAACCTTGGACTGATATTTCTATAAACTTTGTCTTAGGCTTACTAGGGTCTCAAAGTGCTAAGGATAGCATAGTTGTTGTTGTTGATAGGTTAAGCAAAATGGCACATTTTGCTGCATGTTTTAAAACCAATGATACAACACATATTGCTGAGTTATTCTTTAAGGAAATGGTGTGTTTGCATGGATTACAAAGAACTTGAAGTTCCCGACTTCTCCCTAGGGTCTACTAGTTTGTGATATTAAGAGGGGGGTGAATCAGTATCACCATAATTCGCAATTCGTAGGTAAGTGAACAACTTCAACCTCTTTTTAAAAGCGAACTCTTTTTCAGACTCGACTAAGGTAGATCTATTGCTACCTACTAATCATAATAGTCCCCAAAGTCACCTTTCAGATACCTTGCCTAATAAACAATTTAGATGTTCTTGTTTAGGTCTTCGTTAGGTTATGGGTTGGCTGATACTTTAGCTGCATTCACAACTCAATTCAAAACACAGAATATAAAGCAAATTTAGGACACACGAGATTTACGTGGTTCCGTCAATCTACGTACATCCACGGTGGTAGGGACTCTCCCTTACCGAGACTATCCACTATACTTAAGAATTCCAGTTACAATGGATGTCTTAATCCTCTGCTCCTTTCACTATTGCAATTACTAAGCAAGTACAATACAAAGAGTGTCACTTACTGTGTCTACCTTTCTTCTACCTTGTCTTGCCTCTATTAAATTGAAAGGCTGCTCCACTACCGCTTAGAAGTTCACTGCAATGCTCTCTAAGCTCTCTTGAAGAAATATGGAAATACATTGAGTTCTTTCAATGCTTCGCCGAATTCCTTCTCTAGGTTGTCTCACACAGCTCCTGCTTTCACCGTCTCACGGACTTGCCCGTCTCCTTGTCTTACGCCGTTGCATGTTCTAGTCTCACGCCGACGCATGTTCTGGTTTTCTTCTCTTCCAGGGGTGATGCGTTTCTAGTTTTTGCTCTCACCTCACGGTTCTGGTTTTCTTCCCGTTGGTGGTCTTACCTCTTATGCTTCACTTGTCTGTTTCTCTCTCTCTTGCTGTCCAGCCAGATTTCTCTCTCTTACCGCCGGATTTCTCTCTCACCATCCAGCTAGATTTCCTCTGTTCTGCCGACGGTCTCTCTCTCTTCGTCCACCCCTCTTTGGCCGTTCCAGATTTTTTTCTCCTTTTCCCTTATTTGGCCATGTTTTCTCTCTCCTTCCTGTCGACTCCTCTGTTCTGGC
This sequence comes from Ceriops tagal, assembly GCA_021533255.1. Lineage (NCBI taxonomy): Eukaryota > Viridiplantae > Streptophyta > Magnoliopsida > Malpighiales > Rhizophoraceae > Ceriops > Ceriops tagal. The sequence continues at coordinate 6,382,092 of CM038602.1, forward strand.
TGTATACCTCTTTTCTCTCTCTTCCAACAGCTATTTCAATTTTTCTCTCTTTCTCTCGTGTTCTATCGACCGTTGGTGTGACAGTGGTGTGCCATTCCTTTACCATCCACTCTCCTCTTTGGC
>CM038602.1:6410184-6439343 GCA_021533255.1 Ceriops tagal
AGAGGCAAAGATAAACCTAGTAGAGGCAGGAAAGAAACCCGACAGTGGCAAGAGAGAAACCCGGTATTAAGGAAGGAGAGAATGACAGAAAGCTTAAGTAGAACGGTAGAGAGCCGAGATCGGCAGTGAGGAGAGAACAGTAGAAAGAAAAGAGAAGATCAGTTTTCTGCTATAACAGCCTATGCACATGGAGAGATCTTTCTCAAAAGAGTTTTTGTTATAATCTATTTATGTACTTCTTAAAAAAGGGTAGGAAATCCTTGGGGTGATCAGGAGATCATTGTAAGTAGTTAAGAAGTAATGCTTCTACAGTGGTTAAGGAAAGATCCTTTCACTACATCAACTGTATCCCTTTATTGCAATAACGGATCATGTGATCTAGGAGAAATCCTTTCACACTGTGGATATAGCTCACACATTATGGGTGAACCACATAAAAATTCTGTGTGTTTTTGGGTGTTTTTGCTTACTTGATATTCATACGACTATTCTCGAATAAAGAAGTAAGATAAAATTGGATCATAGACCTTAACAGGTCACAGAAGTTTAATCTGAATAAATTTGTAAAAAGTAAGCATTTCACACTAATTCACCCCCTCCCTCTCTCAGTGTGATGAGACCCAAGAAGGTCCTTATCACAATTATTGAAATTGCATGGTTAACTCCATTTATTGTGCTAAACTTCAATTTTCTTGAGTGAGTACATCCATTTGTTATGCCATACTTTGATATTTTTTTTGTGTAAGTAGATTTGCTTATGTAATGTGAGTCTTTTGTTCCATAAAGAACGTAGCATTTATGTCATCTAATTATTCCTAAAGGTGAGCATTTTCCTACTAAATGACTTAATTATGATTTAATATGAATTGGAGGATATCTTATAGTTGACCTTGATCAAGTCTCATCGCCCTTATATTTTAAAGTGTCTGATTTGCTTGTAATAGTTATAAGGTTAATTCTTCATTTCTTCTTTTATATGTGTTCAACTCTTAAAATAGTTGGTTAATAAGGAAACTTTGGTTTGAATCTTTCAAATCATTTGTCCAATCATAATAAGAAAAAGTGATATATTATGGTATAACGAAATCTAATTCATTTGAGTCTAACAAGTAAGGCATCTAAAATCCTTAAATTTTACTTTTTTTTTTAGAGAAAGTGTGGTTTACTGATTAATTAGGAATATAGATTCTAAGGTCTTAAGATACATGCCACAACTTATATTGTTTTGAGGGAGGATAATTAGAATATTCATAGGTGATTTTCATGACATGGTTCCATACTTGAATGATGGACTAGAGACACTCACAATTATTAGGATTGTTGTAATTGAAATAAAAATCTTTCATTCCTTTAGTGATTGAGATAAATCTTTTTGACCTTATTTGTTTGATGGCTATTGTCAAGGGGTATGCTATCACTTCGATCATCCTAATGAAGGCAACTCATAAATATTCCCTACTCTTGTATGGGATTGGTTCTCTCCCATCCATTGGTCTATAAATCAAAGTCTCACTTTTGAAAATAAGTCATTCATTCCAAAATTTCTAACATGTAAGGCTATTTAATTTTACAGAATTCTTTTAGTAAAGGTTTGTCTTTCTAACATATAAGATGAGTGAATTGGTAGAGAGGTATATTTATATAACTCATAAGCTACATATATAATAAAGCTGAGCTGCCCTTAGATTATCCCTTTCCTTAGCCTAAGCAATAATTCAAGAACAATATTATTTCAATTATTATTGGAGGGGGGATTGGATTAAGCCCACCTTTTCTCATTTTATGGAGTAATTCAATGACCCATTCATGAATACATCGATAAACTTAAGGAATAATATTAGCTTATAAATGAGTAATATCATATGAGTGAACTCTACTTTAAGATACTTCATCATAATGTAGTCATTAGGAACATAATCTTTTTAATGTTACATTTTAGTCATAATATGAATCTCACTTTACTTTTGATCAATCATTTTTGATAGCTTGTTTCCATGGTTGGTATTAGAGTTTAGAGAATACATGTCTCTTAATCTAGGTTGTTTGGCAAGTTTAACAAGTTTTTAATCTTTTCCATTAGAGGAATTATGTTTATATTTAGGAAGATTAAGTATCAATAAGCTAGGTCACAAAAGTGTGTCATTACCTTTAACATTACTGGCTAGATCTTGACATCTAATAAGTAGATAATGTTGCCATAAATCTCTTGAAAGGTATGTCTCTTACTGAGGCTCTAAGTGTCCCATGTTTATTTAAAGACAAAAGAATTTTATTGCTTTAGGCTAAAGTCCTTAAGAATCTTCATAGGTTTTGGAGGAAGGGTAATCTTTTATCTATCTTTAAAAGTCTTTATAACTCATACATGACTATAGGTGTGTTCAATGATGATCATATTGATTAGATATATGATTTGAAAAAATAACTGACACTTTAGGAAGTAAACAACGTCCTAAATGAATGATTAAAATGACATAAAAAGTAACAAAACAAAATAAAAAGGAAATGAATTAATGCAAGGCAAATAAGAATAAAATATAAATTATAGAGTAATGCAATAAAAACTAGAAATAAAAGGATGCATGATGTAAAGAATAAGGTAAAAATATCTTAAACTTCTTATTCTATAAAAAATGGATTTGATAAGAAGATGACTTTACTAATGTAATTATAGAATGTACAATTTATTCAATCTAAACTAGGCCAAATGTACCTAAAACATTTCCTACCTTACCATTCAATGATCAAGTAAAAGTTATTAGCTTGAATGAGAGATTTCAAGATTGTTCTATATAGAAGTCATAGGCTTTACAAAGGACTCATATTTTCTTTTATCTAAGCTATAAAGGGTATAGCTAGGTTCCAAGCCTTTGTGAGTGTGTGTAATTAAAGTTATGATATAAATGGTAATTATTAATATTAAAATGAAAGATATAAATAAATAAAATATCAAATAAAAAACAAATGATAATATAAAAATAAAAATAAAAAGTTAAAGGAATTTATTTCTCTAGCTTTAATCCTAATAGAATCGTGATGAGCTTCTTGAGGTGGGAAGGCTTAAGGTACGTAGAGGTGGTAGGTGTTTGGCACCTTTCAAGCAATATTGGAAAATTAAGGTAATCAAGTTGCATTGGGATGCATGTATGTTGATTTTATAATTACTATTAATCATTTTAGGTATAATTAAAATACCATAAATAACTCGATTTATTTTACCAAGATTTTTAAGGGTTTAAAAGTATGTTTATATTTGGTAAAGATAACAACCAACCCATACAATTGTCACATGCGATGATTCCATATTTTGCCTACTTTTACTTCTATCCTCATCTTGTTGATACTTTATTTTTTTTTCTCTCTCATTTTTTATAAATTATCACGAAAGTATACACATCAATATTTTTTAGTAAGTTTGGATAGGTTACGATAAGGATGAATTTTTTTTGGCACTGTTTAAGATATTTCTTACGATGATCCAACACATTGATAATATAATATCATATATATATATATATATATTTCAAATTTTATTAAAGGAATAATATAGCATTGTGTTCACAGGCTCACGTGGGGTATTCTAAAATAATACTACCATAAGGAACTTTACATCTTTTTTTTTTCTCTTCTTTTCTTCCTTTTTTCCCTTTTTTCTTCCTCATTTTTTCCCTCCTTTCTTTCTTTTCCTTTTTTATTTTCTCTTTATGGTAGAATCCCCCATTCAAGCTTCTTCCTCTTATTTGGGTCCAAAATCATTCCTTCTCTCTCTACGCCTATCCTTCCTCCAACCATTTTTATGTTTTAAGCTTAAAATCCCTACCAATCATGTGTTTTGGGTATAATTTCTAGTGTGAGAAATTGAGATTTGGTTTTAAAAATTGCATTTTTGCTAATTTTTGGAAATGGATATGATATATAAAGAGAGAGAGGATTGTTGTCATTACCTCTATTGGCAAGGTGCCATTGGCCTTTGATTGATGTATGGGAGGTATCAATGAGTATATCTTCACCTATCAAGTCCATCAATGCTAGTTTTATGTGACAACAATGGCCAAAAGTGTTGAGTGTAAGAAGTGGAGAGGGTGTAATGATGAGTTTTAGGCCAACAGTTGTTGCATCCCTAAGCTCTAATGATGTATAAATGGTGTTATTGGTAGCAGTAGGGCAACAATCAACTTCATGCTACTTCATTTGTTTGCCTACCTCCAGGCCTCCTTTTAGCAAGTGGTCTTTAGAAAATGTGCAAATTGATGTTAGAGGACTTTTATGGTGGTGCTCGCAATGCTTTCACATGACGTGGTTGGCAAACCTCTTATGTGCTCTCCAAAGGCAGAATACATTATTTTAGGTACTTTCTCCACTTCTTTAATTACTTTTAAGTTTTTGATTGTTATTTTTTTTAATTTTTTAGTTTATCAAGGTGCGTTTATGCATAATAATAATAATAATAATAATAATAATAATGTGCTAATCTTTTACCTTTTCCTATATAAGGGAGCTCTAATTGGCTTATTTGGGTGGATAAAAGTTACCACTACTCAAGATAAGTATTTTCTTAATCACTTTGTTTTACTACTTGATGTGTCTTTGTGTTAGAACTATCTTATTTATGGGCGATTTATGTTCCTATTTATTTCTTACGGCTATTGTGTGGCAAATTAATTAATAGCAGTTGCTTAGTGGTCACTGGTACTCTTTTGGTAAGTGGAATAGTAGACTTGATTGGATATTGGACTATTAATGCTTTGTCTTAATTTTATTGCTTAGCATCATGTTGGTTTTGAACTAAATTTAGATCATTTATGTGTGATTATGTTATTTCCACAGTCTTGTATGGGTTGTAATTGTTGTCAACTAGGTTTAAGTGTACAAGAAAGTAAAGTCACATGGAAGGGCAAGAAAGTAAAGCCACATGGAAGGACAAAAAGGTAAATCCACATGGAAGGGCAAGAACGTAAATCTGCCATGTAAGCCTTGGAAGGGCAAGAACATAAATCCGCCGAGTAAGCCTTATTAAGGTTTCATGGAAGAGAGTATATAAAGACCTTGGAAGAAAAAATTAGGGTAAAGGCCAATACAATTGAATACTCGGCAAACACAAGCAAGTGCTGGACGACAAAAGGAGAGAAAAAACGACATACCCGTTAGAGCAAACCAGACCTAGAGAAAGAGAGGACCTGAGACGTGAGACCTGGAAAAGGTGAGACGTTAGAGCAGACCAGACCTGGAGAAAGAGAGGACATGAGACCTGGAGAAGGTGAAATGTTAGAGATACAGACTAGAAATGTTGGAGAGAAACGTTAGAGATACAGACCAGAGCACACCGGAAGACAGCAGACCCGGTATTCGTGAGACCACTCGGAAGAGAAGACTAAACCAGACCAAAATGTGTGACGACGTGAGACCAGAACGTGCGTCGACATGAGACCAGAAACGTGAGATGAGCAGTGATACAAGGAGATGGGTGAGACCGTGAGACGGTGAAAGCAGGAGCTGTGTGAAACAACGTAGAGGAGGAATTTGGCGAAGCATTGAAAGAACTCAACGTATTTCTAGATTTCTTTAAGAGAGGTTAGAGAGCGTTGCGGTGAACTTCTAAGCGGCAGTGGAGCAGTCTTTCAATTCAACAAAGGAAAGATAAGATAGAAGAAAGGTAGACACAATAAGTAACACTCTTTGTATTGTACTTGCTTAGTAATTGCAATAGTGAAAGGAGCAGAGGATTAAGACATCCATTGTAACTAGAATTCTCAAGTATAGTGGATAGTCTCGGTAAGGAAGAGTCCCTACCACCGTGGATGTACGTCACGTTGATGGAACCATGTAAATCTCATGTGTCCTTAATTTGCTTTACGTTCTGTGTTTTGAATTGAGTTGTGAATGCAGCTAAAGTATCAGCCAACCCATAACCTAACGAAGACCTAAACAAGAACATCTGAATTGTCTATTAGGCAAGGTGTCTGAAAGGTGACTTTGGGGACTATTGTGATTAGTAGGAGGCAATAAATCTACCTTAGTCGAGTCTGAGAAAGAGTTCGCTTTTAAGAAGAGGTTGAAGTTGTTCACTTACCTGTGAATTGCAAATTATGGTGATACTGATTCACCCCCACTCTCAGTATCACAAACTAGTAGATCCTAGGGAGAAGTTAGGAACTTCAATTGGTATCAGAGCACTGGTTCACCAGTTTGAAACTTAATAGCTTGGTGTACTAGTTTGAAGGGATTTAGAAGTTTGACTTGTTCAACATACGGAGAAATGGAAGCCGATACTAGCACCAGCACTACTTACAGCAAAAAGGTTCCAATCTTCAATGGAACCAACTACCATATGTGGAGTGCAAGAATGCAAGTGGTATTTGCAACCATGGACATGAACATGGTGAAATACGTATAAGAGGGTTTTGTGGCTTTGAAAGAAGGTAAAGGCCCAACCTCAGAGGAGTTAAGGCAGTTTGAGATAAATGGGAAGGCCTCAAATGTCATCATTTCAGCATTGACAGATGCTGAGTATGCTAAAGTTATGGATTGCAAATCTGCCAAGGAGATATGGGACAGATTGTAGAAAGTTTATGAAGGTGATGGCAGAATGAAGGAGTCTAAGCTTCAAGTGTTCAAGGAGAGATATAAATATCTCATAATGCAAAAGAATAAGACAGTTTAAGAGTTCTTCACCAAGGTTATTGATGTTGTAAATGACTTGAGAAGTTATGGAAAGAACAAGAAGGACTCATCGATTGTGAAGAAAATTCTGAGAAATCTGCCTGAGAGGTTTGCCTCAAAGGTAGCAACCATAAAGGAGAGTAGAGATCTGAATTCTATGTCTCTGCATGATCTCCAATGCAATCTCATTGCATATGAGATGAGGATAAAGTCAGTTGAAAGCTCTACAATAACAAAGGTATCAAAAGAGGCAGTTTTCAAAGCTATGAAGCACTTGAAGATAAAAGAAGAGGAAGAATCATCTAGTGAGGATGATGATGATAAGGAGGAGGAGGAAGAAAGTGAAGGTGAAGTATTGGCTTACTTCACAAGGAAATTCAAAAAGGGGTCTAAGAAGGGAAAAGGACAGTTGTCCTTGAGATGTTATCGCTGTGGGCAGACTGGACACTTTACTTCTCAGTGCAAAATGAAACTTGATGATGAAGATGAGGATGGTGATGATGAGCAAAATTCAAGATGGAGAAGATCATCATTCAAATCAAAGAAGTCCAGCAAGAAGACTGTCAACCCACAGAAGAAGAAAAGAGGCTCATTCAAGAGTTATGTGAGTCAGATAAAAGAAGCTAATGAGGAGGAAGGTAAAGAATCATCAAATGAGTAGGCCTTTATGGCATCAGCTCAAGGTGGTAGTTCAACCTCTGAAGAGGAAGAGGAGGTTGATGAAGAAGAACCAGATCTTGAAGTTGAGTTGGAAGCAGCTTCAAAGGAGATAATCAGAAGGGGTAGAACCATAAAAAGATTGGAGGCTCACATAAAACAAGTTGAAGCAAAGTCTGAGGAAGCTGAAAGTCACAAGGATGAAATAAGGGCTGAACATATTGACTTATAGAGAAGATTTGAAGAACATATCAAAATATGTGAAGAAATAATTGAAGAAATGGAGATAGAGTTGCTAAGACTTCAGCAACAACTCAAAAAGAGTGAAGAGAACTTGCAGAAGTTTAAAGTGGTAGAAGAAACAAGCTCTACAAGAGAAAAGAAGAATGTAGAGAAAGTGCAGCAATCTGAGGCTGCATTGGCTAAAGAAAATAAGAATGTGCCACAGAAGTTGAAAGAGAAGGTTGTAACTCAGAAGAAGATAGCCGAGAATAAAAAAGATCTGAAGAAGTAACCTAGGGTGACAAACAAGAAGGAAGAAAAGAAAGTTAGCTAGCAAAGGGCTACGGCTGAACAAAAGAAGGAGAAGAAGGTAACTAAAATGAAAGTCACACAAGCAAAGAAGCCAGCTACTTTTTCTACATAACAAGTGATGAAAAAAAGAAGACAAGCTGTAATCAGACACAAGAAGAGGCAATTTTAAGGTCATTGCCTTTATTGTGGAGTTTGGGGTCATAAGGCGACTAACTGCTAGTGGAGAAGGCCAGTATATGTCTCCAACTTGAGAAGATACGATGCTGCATACAGGGGGAGATAATACAAAATTCAAAGGAGAACAACTGTCGTGAGTTCTTGCACATACTGTAAAAGGCAAGGACACACTGACGAGGATTGTTAGTGGAAGCCCAAACCAGTAGTTTCAAAGAACAAGTTTGCTATATTGGCAAACTTAGAACAGTGTGAAAGGTATGTGCAGGATGGCCATAATGCCAAGAGATGCATGACACTTCTCCCTGAGCAAGAGAAGGCACTTAATGGCACAGTGAAAACAAGCGGTGCAGTCAAAGCTGAGAAAAAGGAGAAAGCTATCTTCAAGCTAGTTCAAAAGAATAATATAGCTGAAATTGTACTAAAGGCTGACTACAAGAATAAGTAGTGGATCATTGACAATGGATGCACTTCACACATGACGAGAGACAAGAGTAAATTGTCAAAGTTAAACAAGTCAAGAGAAGGCAGAGTCAAGTTTGGCAATAATGATTCACTCAACATCAATGGTTAGGGGTCAGTAAATATTGGAAAAGGAAAGCTGAAAGATGTTCTGCACATTGAAGGACATAGATATAATCTAGCATCTATCAGCAAACTATGCAATGAAGACCATAAGGTAATATTCACAAAAACAAGTTGCCAAGTAAAGACTACAAAAGGCAATATTGTTGTAGCCGGAAAGAGAACAGCTGGAATCTTGTATATGATTAATGAAGAAAGAGATCCTCTTGCAACTAAGACTATGCAAGAAAGAAAGCCAAAGAAAACGTGGACCAGTGCTCATCAAGAAAATTAGATCATAGGTGACCCACTAGCAGGAGTTACAACAAGAAGAAGAATTGTGGGAGCTACTGCTTTACTCTCACAAGTTGAACCTAAATCTGTTTAAGAGGCTACACAAGATCTAACTAAACCTCTGTCCACAGAGCTGTTTGAAAAGCACAGATTGAGTCTATCTATGCAAATGCCTCCTCAAGCCTAAAGTTCAGGTAGATCCTCCATCTCCACTTTACGAGTTTTTCAGATTTGTAATTGGTTGGTAAAGGGGGAGAGAAGCAACAGTGCAAAGGGAGCTATTAAGAAAGGGGGAGTGCATATTTAGGGGGAGTTAAAACTGCTGCATAGTGGCTTTTGTTATGAGTGTTGCCAACAATTACAAAAGGGGAGATTGTTGTTCCCACAGCCTTGTATGGGTTGTAATTATTGTCAACTAAGTTTAAGTGTGCAAGAAAGTAAAGTCACATGGAAGGGCAAGAAAGTAAAGCCACATGGAAAGGCAAGAAGGTAAATCCACATAGAAGGGCAAGAACGTAAATCTGCCGTGTAAGCCCTATTAGGGTTTCATGGAAAAGAGTATATAAAGACCTTGAAAGACAAAATAGGGTAAAAGTCAACACAATTGAATACTTGGCAAACACAAACAAGTGCTAGACGGCAAAAGGAGAGAAGAAACGGCACACCCATTAAAGCAGACTAGACCTAAAGAAAGAGAGGACATGAGACCTGGAGAAGGTGAGACATTAGAACAGACCATACCTAGAGAAAGAGAGGATGTGAGACACATTAGAGGTGAAACGTTGGAGATATAGACCAAAAACGTTAGGGATACAGACTAGAAACATTGGAGATACAGACTAGAGCACACCGAAAGACAACAGACTTGGTATCCGTGAGACCACCTGAAAGAGAAGACCAGACCAGACCAGACCAGAATGTGCGACGGCGGGAGACCAGAATGTGCATCGGCATGAGACCAAAACGTGCGTCGGCATGAGACCAGAAACGTGAGACGAGCCGCGAGACAAGGAGACGGGTGAGATCGTGAGACGATGAAAGCAGGAGCTGTGTGAAACAATGTAGAGAAGGAATTCGGCGAAGCATTGAAAGAACTCAACGTATTTCCAGATTTCTTCAAGAGAGGTTAGAGAGCATTGTGGTGAACTTCTAAGCAGTAGTGGAGCAACCTTTCAATTTAATAGAGGCAAGATATTCTAGAAGAAGGGTAGACACAGTAAATGACACTCTTTGTATTGTACTTGCTTAGTAATTGCAATAGTGAAAGGAGCAAAGGATTAAGACATCTATTGTAACTGGAATTCTCAAGTATAGTGGATAGTCTCGGTAAGGAAGAGTCCCTACCACCGTGGATGTACGTCACGTTGATGGAACCACGTAAATCTCGTGTGTCCTTAATTTGCTTTACGTTCTGTGTTTTGAATTGAGTTGTGAACACAGTTAAAGTATCAGCCAACCCATAACCTAACGAAAACCTAAACAAGAACATCCAAATTGTCTATTAGGCAAGGTGTCTGAAAAGTGACTTTGGAAACTATTGTGATTAGTAGGTAGCAATAGATCTACTTTAGTCAAGTCTGAGAAAGAGTTCACTTTTAAGAAAAGGTTGAAGTTGTTCACTTACTTGCGAATTGTCAATTGTGGTGATATTGATTCACCCCCCCTCTCAGTATCACAAACTAGTAGATCTTAGGGAGAAGTCGGGAACTTCAAATTATGTCTTTAAAAAGTATAATAAAAATGAAACAAAGAAATAAAGAGTCTTATATCCTATTGTAAGTACATTCGTTCCCTTCATTGTTAGCCAAAGGAGATTACTCCTTTTCTTGGGTTTCTACTTGGACTTTCTTTACGTGTTTTTTATTACTATCTATTTTATTCTTTTTCCCTGTTTTTTAGTTGCCCTAAATGCTTTCTAGTTTATACCCTCATTAGTTTTTCTACTCTTAAATATTTGTCACTATTTTATCTCTCAATTGGCGTTAATGCTGATTCTACTCTCTCCAATGAGGCAACCTAATGATCTTTTTATTTTTTTTCTCATACTCTCCAATTGTGTTTTTGTTAACCATTTCATTTTTCTAATTATTATTAACTCCCTCTAATATTGAAGTTTGTCTAATCTCATTTGTTAATTTTTTTATTACTTTTTACTAAATAGTTATAATTCATTTGTCTTCTTGCTGAATAGTTTAAATTATTTCTATATGTATTTAATATTTTGTAAGTTTTTTACCTATAAAATTTGCGTTTAGACCAAGTTATTGAGCCTTGAAGAGAGAGTTGATGAACTAATATTGTCATGCTTAGATTCTTGGTTTGAGCCTCAAAGTAGCTCCTACTTTGTGGTTGGATGATGATGCTACTTGCATCCCAAAGTAATATTTTTAACTTTAATTTTAATGTATGGACTAAGAGGGTTGTCAACTTTCTGTTTTAGGAGTGAGATATATTTTGTATATTATACATTGAACTTTATTTATATATTAGATGGTAATTTACAATAATTTAATTATTATTTTTTATATATTATTATTATTATTATTCTTTTTGTATTCAAATAAATAAACCATAATCTAATTGTATCATAGTCAATTCACAAATTTATCTTGCATAAGGGTCAATAAGTAAATGAGGTCCTCAGTAGGGATAAAATAGAAGTATTTGACTTTTCAAGAGGCGTATGCCTGCCCCGGTTTTGATCGTAGTTCTTTTCGTATATTTAGCATTTTTCTATACATTGCAATTCTCTGGCTTTTGGGATTAATTATGCAAAAAATGGACCTATGTTATGATAATGAACATTGCAAGCCTTTGGTTTTCCCTAGCGTTGCGGAAATCAACCGCAATTATGCAATGAGTTTCTGTTTCTCTTGGCTGTTGGATGCGTAGCAGAAGACGGCACTTAGGTAATTGCAATTTTCTTTTGTTTTTTTCTTCTATTAGCGAAGAGAGAGAGAGAGAGAGAGAGAGAGAGAGAGAGAGAGAGAGAGATGGCAGGAAGAGACAAAGATAGAGAAAGAGAGGGAACGGCTTAATAGAGAAGAGGAGGGAGAGCGAGAGCAAGAGAAAGAGTAAGGCGTCAAAAAGGAGAGGTGCATGAAAGAAAATATAATGTGGATTCCGAGCACATTCCAGAAAATATAATGTGGTTTCAGAGCACATTCCACAATTGTCACTCTCTTGAATATAGTTACGACTCACAACAATGCAGCTAGAAAGTTCAATCTTTAAGGACTTTCTTCCCAGCTAAATCATCAAGAGTTAGGTTCAGTGTATCAATGGAGCCTTTTTTAACTTCCTCTCCACGAGCAGCAAGGAATTCCTCGACACTTCCTGGTTCTCCAAACAACCCTAAACGATCTGCAATCAGGTGTAGGTTATTGCAGCCACTGCAGCGTGCCACCACAACACCCTTCTCATATGAATGACGACAAATTGTCTTGATGGACCTTGTCTCACAGACCTTGCAAGTAAAGATCATGGCCGTATCATGCCTTGATGACATTTTCAAATTGGATGTGGCAGAAACCCTCAGAGCAGCACTGCCACTGCCGTTGATTTGGGAGGAAGAATTAACTGGGTCCATGCCATGCTTCAAACAATCGGGTTCATTATTACTCTGGGCCACCGGATTTGCTTGCCTCTGAAACCTTCTTCTACAGAAGTCAGCCCTGGTGAAGATCAAACTTGCATGCGGAAGAAGCTGACCTGTAGGTTCTGACATTTCACATTAAAAGATCAACTAGCACTGTAAAGTAAAGATCAACTAGCACTGTAAAGTAAAGATCAACTAGCACCGTAAAGTAAAGATCAACTCGCACCGTAAAGGTCAGCAACACTTTATTACAAACAGATAGAATGAAAAAGGATCATGGGGGACGGATAATTTTTCTAGTTTCAAGCGTAGTAAGCATTGGAAGCTCATGCGATGCAGTATAAATTTTCAGAAACACTCCCAGAAGTTCTAGAGGTTCAAGGAAATTCCAGTTCTGTTTCTCCTTTTCTTCTGGGTTTTTCTTTCTGCCTAATCTCATCAGCTGCAGTTCTTCTGTTTCTACTGATGGTTCTTCAATTGTTGGATTAAGACAAGTAGAATGTTTTGAAGCAATGGCAATCCAATCTCAAGAAATAGCTTCCTTATAAATGCACAACCCAGCGCTATCAACCCGACACCCCCTCCCCCCACAAAAAAAATGCCCTAAGGTTAAAATAAAATGCATCTTTATTACATCCTATCAAACAATGTTATTATAATTCAAATTCACTGAGGCATTTCGGCTTCACTAGAACAATGACGAAACTGTTATTCTTAACAGAAACCCAAGAAAACCCATATGGCCAGCTCACTAAAGCACACCCCAAAGACCCCAAAAAAAAAAAAAAAAAAAAAAAACGAGAAACCGTATAACATTATGACGAAAAGTCCAACCCAATCATACACAAACTTAAAGAAAAAGATCATTCACATACGTAGGGCAATTGAAAAATGAAGAAAGAACCAACCTTTATCGAGAAGAGAGGTGCGGGCCTGATCACAGCTAACAGCAAGGAGGGCTCGCCTCACCGGTAAAAGTTTCCTAGCCGCCGCCATGAGTTGAAGGACTGGTACCCGGAAGCACAGCCGGCTGAGCGTTTTATTGGGGAATGATAGCACACGCTGACGCACGTGCCTTTTATTTCTATGAAATGCAAAAACAATAATAATAATAATAATAATAATAATAATAATAATAATAAGTGTCCCGTCTATATTGAAATTGTGTTTAATTTTTTTTTTAAGAAAAAAATATTTTTAACATATATATATATATATATCATCTAAAAAAAATAGAAAGAGAGATTTAGAATACTTTTACAATTTTTTTATTTTTTTAATTATAAGCATTTGTATTGTGTAAATTTTAAAATTGCATAAAAAAATTTTAATATAAATTAACTAAAATGTAATACTTGTTAAATTGTAATTAAGTAAATTAAATAAATGAGATGCATGTAAAAATTTAATTGTACTAAAATACTAGAAAATATTACAAACTTATTAATAAATTAATATTAATTATTATAAATCATAAAAGTCTATTAAGATAATTAGAATTTGAATAAAACATGTAAACATTTTAAAAATTAAACAAAGATTGTTATATAAATATTTCACTAATAATCTATAATTTTTGGTTATATATATATGAAATACTCATGTGATTTACAAATTATCATATTTATTGATAGATATATTTTTATTTGTATTTTATTTAAAAGAGAAAATAAAAAGAAATTTAAAATATGAGTATTTTTTTATTTAAAAATGATTAAGAATTTAAGAGTAATTTTTTTCTTTTTAATAAAACATTAAAAGAAAAATAATAAATTTAAATTATGAGTATTTTTTAAGAAAAAAGAGATTTTCATTTGTTTTTCCTTTTTCATTCTCTAAGAAAATAAAAAGAAAATTTTAAAAATATTATTTTTTTTAATTATAAGTATTTACATTGTGCACATTTTAAATGTATTTGAATAATTCTTAATATGAATTAAATAAATTACAATGTGTATTAAATTATAATTGAATAAACCATATACATTTTAAAATTCTAATTCTATTAAAATGCTAAGACTAGAAATTGACTAGTAAGTTGATGTCAAATATTACAAATTATGAGAGCTTATTGAACAAATTAGATTTGCTAAGAGTAGAAATTGACTAATAAGTTGATGTCAAATATTACAGATTATGAGAGCATATTAAACAAATTAGATTTTAAATCAAATATTTAGATATTAATAAAATTAAATAAACATTATTATAGAAGATGATTTAAAAGGAGTAGCATACCTTTATGATGTCCCTTTAATCATTCTTTTAAGCATAGATAGTTTCAATTTTAAGCATGTTATGCTAAGCACTGGGAACTTAATGAACATATTGTATTCAAAAGCTTTTCGATTAATGGAACCCCTTAAAGATCAATTAAAGCCAAAAAGACTTCATTTATATGAATTCTTTCAAGAACTTTATTAAGCTCATCTTTGATGACTAATGTTAGATTTGTTGTCAATAGCATTTTATATATTTGTCCTTATTAATTTGATGTTATGAGTGTCTTTGAGAAGTGTTTACTGTAATTACAAAGTGTTGACAACTGATTTATTCAAGGATTAAGGTAGATGACATTGGTAGAATATGATGAGAATAAGAAGAGAAAGCATGGCTGAAATCATGATGCTACCAGCTCTACCTTGTGCTACTAAAAACGACAAGTTGATTAAGATTGCTAGTGGTGTTTTACCTGTAAAGAAAGCACTAGTTGCTGCCTTTGACATTGCATTTATTAGTAGCATTGCAAGTCACTTATTAGGTATAAGTCAATGTTAACTATTGACCTTAAATTCAAGGAGTTAATATTGACTATTGACCCTAAATTCAAGGAATTAATGTTGACTATTAATGATAGGGCAACCCCAGACTCAAGGTATATAAACACCTATGCAATTGCCAATAAAGTAGATAACAAAAAGAGAAAAAGGAGCAATAGACAGAGAACAACAGAGAGAGCAAAAAAAAAAATAGCCAAAAGTGAGCATAAACTAAATAAGAGAGAGTGACAGAAACTCAATAAGAGAGAGCAGTATAAACTCAACAAGAGAGAGCAGCAAAATTTCAACAAGAGAGAGCAGTAGAGAACAACACGTAGTGACAAAAGAGAGAACAACAGGTAGTGGTAGAAAAGAGAAACCTAGCAAAGGTAAAGAGTTGAGACTAGCAGAGGTAAAGAGAAACCTAGTAGAGGCAAAGAGTTAAGACTAATAGAGGCAGAAAGTTGAGACTGGCAAAGAGAGAGTAGAAACTAGCAGTGAGGAGAAAACAGTAGAAAGAAAGAAGAAGATCAGTTTTCTGCAACAGTAATCTGTGTATATGGAGAGATCTTTCTTAAAGGAGTTTTTGTTATAATTTTTTTATCTACTTCTTTGAAAAAGGGTGGGAAACCTTTAGGATGATCGAGAGATCATTGTAAATGGTTAAGGAGTGAAGTTCCCGACTTCTCCCTAGGATCTACTAGTTTGTGATATTGAAAGGGGGGGTGAATCAGTATCACCACAATTTGCAATTCGCAGGTAAGTGAACAAGTTTAACCTCTTCTTAGAAGTGAACTCTTTCTCAGACTCGACTAAGGTAGATCTATTGCTACTTACTAATCACAATAGTCCCCAAAGTCACCTTTCAGACACCTTGCTTAATAAACAATACGGATGTTCTTGTTTAGGTCTTTGTTAGGTTATGGGTTGGCTGATACTTTAGCTACGTTCACAACTCAATTCAAAGCACAGAATGTAAAGCGAATTAAGGACACACGAGATTTACATGGTTCCGTCAATGTGACGTACATCCATGGTGGTAGAGACTCTCCCTCTACCGAGACTATCCACTATACTTGTGAATACAGGTTACAATGGATGTCTTTAATTCTCTGCTCCTTTCACTATTGCAATTACTAAGCAAGTACAATACAAAAAGTGTCACTTACTGTGTCTACCCTTCTTCTAGCTTGTCTTGCCACTATTGAATTGAAAGGCTGCTCCACTGCTGCTTAGAAGTTCACTGCAATGCTCTCTAACTTCTCTTGAAGAAGTCTGGAAATACCTTGAGTTCTTTGAATGCTTTGCCGAAGTTCTTCTTTACGTTGTCTCACACAATTCTTGATTTCGCTGTCTCACTATTTCACCTGTCTCCTTGCCCCACGATCTTACTGTCTTACGGCTCGCCTGTCCATTTCTCTCTCTCTTGCTGTCCAGCCGAATTTCTCTGTCTTACCACTGGATTTCTCTCTCTTATCGCTAGATTTCTCTCTCTCTCTCTCTCTCTCTCTTCTGGCCGGATTTCTCTCTTTTCCTGTCGGTCTGCTCCGATTTGGTCGTCGGGTTTCTGTCTCTTCCCAATCTAGCCGTATAGGTCTTTGCCTTCCACCAACCTTCGGCCATCCAGTCGTATCAGGTTTCTCACTCCGATGGTCTGGTTTTTCACTCTTTCGTCACCTTCCTCAGTCGCTTTTCGGTCATCTTACATTCAACGTTCAACCTCCTTCGACCACCTTCTTCTCTCTCAACGTATTTGCCTTTTTGCTCGATTTTCTGACCGTCGATGGCTGCGTTTTCTTCTCCTTCCTGTCGACGGCTGCTCAATTGTTTTGGTCGTCCACCTTTATTCTTCATTTAGCCCGCCCGTCGACTGTCTCTCTCCTTCCCATCGACGGCTACCATTTTCTCTCTCTTTTCCAAGTGTTTAACGGTTTCTCTCTCTAGGTTTTGCCCTATCTGATACACTGTTCAATTTCCGACAACATTGTTCAATTCCGACAATACTGTTCACTATGGCTACTCTTTTCTTTTGCAAGTGGTGTTCTTCTGTGTAGGCTTTGGTGTTCTCTTTGGTTGGTCGATTGTCTAGGTTTTACTGAATGCTTAATATTGCCGACTCCTCTTCTTTTTGTCATGTATTCAATTGTGTTGGCCTTCCCTCTTGTGTTTTGCCATGTATTCAATTGTGCTGGCCTTACCCTATTTTTATCTTCCAAGGTTTTTATATATCTCTTCCATGAAACTCTAATAAGGCTTACGTGGCGGATTTACATTCTTGCCCTTACGCGGCGGATTTACTTTCTTACCCTTCCATGTGGCTTTACTTTCTTGCACATTTAAACCTAGTTGACAACAATTACAACCCATACAAGGTTGTGGGAACAACAATCTCCCCTTTGTAATTGTTGGCAACACTCATAACAAAAGCTACTATGCAGCAGTTTCAACTCCCCCTAAATATACACTCTCCCTTTCTTAACAGCTCCCCCTGCATTGTTGCTTCTCTCCCCCTTTGCCAACCAATTATAAATTTGAAAAACTCGCAAAGTAGAGATGGAGGATTCACCTGATCTTTATACTTGAGGAGGCATTCGCACAGACAGACTTATTCTGTGCTTTTCAAATAGCTTTGTGGACAGAGATTTAGTTAGATCTTGTGTAGCCACTTCAACAGATTTATGTTCAACTTATGAGAGTAAAGCAGTAGCTCCCATAATTCTTCTTTTTGTTGTAACTCCTGCTGATAGGTCACCAGTGATATGATTTTCTTGATGAGCACTGGTCCACGTTTTCTTTGGCTTTCTTTCTTGCCTAGTCTTAGTTGCAAAAGGATCTCTTTCTTCATCAATCACATACAAATTTCCAACTGTTCTCTTCCCAGCTGCAACAGTATTGCCTTCTTTACTGTTTACCTGGCAACCTGTTTTTGTGAATATTACCTTATGGTCTTCATTGCATAGTTTGCTAACAGATGCTAGATTATATCTGAGTCCTTCAACATGCAGAACATCTTTCAGCTTTCCTCTCCTAATGTTTACTAACCCCTGACCACTAAGAAGCAAAGTGTCCAATCTGCCCATAGACTCGACTAAGGTAGATCTATTGCTACTTACTAATCACAATAGTCCCCAAAGTCACCTTTCAGACACCTTGCTTAATAGACAATATGGATGTTCTTATTTAGGTCTTCGTTAGGTTATCGGTTGGCTGATACTTTAGCTGCGTTCACAACTCAATTCAAAGCACAGAACGTAAAGCAAATTAAGGACACACGATATTTACATGGTTCCGTCAATGTGACGTACATCTACGATGGTAGGGACTCTCCCTCTACCGAGATTATCCACTATACTTGTGAATACAGGTTACAATGGATGTCTTTAATTCTCTGCTCCTTTCACTATTGCAATTACTAAGCAAGTACAATACAAAGAGTGTCACTTACTGTGTTTACCCTTCTTCTAGCTTGTCTTGCCTCTGTTGAATTGAAAGGCTGCTCCACTGCTGCTTAGAAGTTCACCGCAACGCTCTCTAACTTCTCTTGAAGAAGTCTGGAAATACGTTGAGTTCTTTGAATGCTTCGCCGAAGTTCTTCTTTACGTTGTCTCACATAATTCCTGATTTCACCGTCTCACTGTCCCACCTGTCTCCTTGCCCCACGATCTCACTGTCTCACGACTCGCTTGTCCGTTTCTCTTTCTCTTGCTGTCCAGCCGGATTTCTCTCTCTTACCACTGGATTTCTCTCTCTTCGCTGGATTTCACTTTTCCATTCACCGTCAGGTTTCTCTCTCTTCCCGATCTGGCCGTATAGGTCTTTGCCGTCCAGCCGTGTCGGGTTTCTCACTCCGATGGTCTGGTTTTTCACTCTCTCATCACCTTCCTCAGCCACTTTTCGGCCGTCTTACATTCAACGTTCAGCCCCCCTTTGATCGCCTCCTTCTCTCTCAACGTATTTGCCTTTTTGCTCGATTTTCTGATCGTCGATGGCTGCGTTTTCTTTTACTTCCCATCAATGGCTACTCAATTGTTTCGGCCGTCCACCTTTGTTCTTCGTTCAGCCCAGCCATCGACCGTCTCTCTCCTTCCCATCGACGGCTACCGTTTTCTCTCTCTCTTCTAAGTGTTTGACGATTTCTCTCTCTAGGTTTTGCCTTGCTGGATAGATTGTTCAATTTTTGACATCACTGTTCAATTTTGACGAAACTGTTCACTACAGCTACTCTTTTCTTTTGCAGGTGGCGTTCTTCTGTGTAGGGTTTGGTGTTCTCTTTGGTTGGTCGGTTGTCTAGGTTTTACTGAATGCTCAATATTGCCAACTCCTCTTCTTTTTGCCGTGTATTGAATTGTGTTGGCCTTCCCTCTTGTGTTTTGCCGTGTATTCAATTGTGTTGGCCTTGCCCTATTTTTGTCTTCCAAGGTCTTTATATATCTTTTCCATGAAATCCTAATAGGACTTACGTGGTGGATTTACATTCTTACCCTTACGCGGTGGATTTACTTTCTTACCCTTCCATGTGGCTTTACTTTCTTGCACACTTAAACCTAATTGACAACAATTACAACCCATACAAGGCTGTGGGAACAACAAGGAGTGATCCTTCCATAGTGGTTAAAGGGAGATCTTTCCACTATATCAGCTATATCTCTTGATTGCAAGAGTAGATTGTGTGATCTAGGAATGATCCTATCACACCGTGGATGTAGCTCACACATTATGGGTGAACTAGGTAAAAGTTTTGTGTATTCTCAAGTGCTTGTGCTTGCTTGACATTCATATGGTCGTTCTCACATAAAGAAGTAAGATAAAATTGGATCATAGATTTTAATAGGTTACAGAGATTTACTCTAGACAAATTTATAAAAGTAAACATCTCATACTGATTCACCCCTTCCCTTTCTCAGTGTGAAACCCAAGAAGGTCATTATCAATTGATATCAGAGCTTTGGGTTTCTTTGTTGATTCATTCTACTGAGATTTGAAATTTTTTGCTGCTGCTAAGAATTTTTACATCTACTACTGGTTAATATCATGAAGAGCATAAACAGTATTAACAATAAGGGTATTCCCGCGTTTGATAGACAAAATTATCAATTATGGGAGAATAAAATGCTCTCATATCTATTGTCACTTGGTTTGGATGTGTTTAAATCTACTATCAGTGGTTTTACTTTAGCAGTTGAAGGTATTACTATGACACTTACTGATAAGAAGAATTTAGAGTATGATGAAAAGGCTAGAAATGCCTTATATGCCTCCTTATCAGACAAAGAATTCACCAAAGTGATAGGTTGTAATACAACCATACAAATTTAGGACAAATTGAAGAATATTTATGAAAGAGACAAGGTTATGAAGGAAGCCAAGTTACAAATCTATAAATGTAGATTTGAAGATATAAAGATGCTGAATGATGAATTTATGAATTTCTTCTTTACAAGAGTAAATGGAATTATATGTTCCATTAGAGGTTATAAAGAGGAAATTAATGATTATACTATGGTAAGAAAGATACTTAGAACCTTACCAGAAGCTTTTAATGTTAAAGTTTCCTCCATAAAAGATAGAGATTTGGATAGGCTGCCCTTGGATGATTTACACAGCATATTGATGGCTTATGAAATGAGAATAGCCTCAATGAAGAAAGAAAATAAGCTTAAAGCAGAGAAGGAGTTAGCCTTTAAGGCAATGAAAAAATTAAAAATTAAAGAACAAGGAAAAGAATTTGATAGTAGCTTTGAAGTAGAAGATGATGATACTAAACTTGATAAAGTCATGGTATAAATCACCAAAAATATGAGGAAAGGAAAAGGGAAGTACAAGGGAAAATTATCCTTGAAATGCTTTATTTATGGAGGTATTGGGCACTTTATAATGGACTGCCCAAAGAGAAAAAAAGCAAACAATGATGATGATGGTGATGAGCTTGCCCCAAGAAGTAGAACAAAGAAATCTAACTATTCTAAAGCTAGGAATTTAAGTGCCAAAGGGAAAAAAATTCTTCAGATAAAAAAGAAGAAATTTCTTGAGCAAGTTGGATGAAGAAGATTCTGAAGAAAAAATTGATGATGATGTTGTAGAAAATGTGTTGGTTGCATAGGTAAATGATGAAAAAGAATCCTTAAGTGATAAGGAATCAACTTAAGAGGAAGAGAAAGAAATGGTGTAGCAACTTAAGAATGAATTAAGAGCTTGTTTGCATGAAAACAACAAGCTAGAAAAGGAGGTAAAGAATCTCAAGAAGCTGAACAAAAATTTTGATGTTGATAAATCTGATCTCCAAGTGAAAGAAAAGGAGTTTGAAGCAAAATAGGAGTACATGAAAAGAATTAAGAAGCTAAATGTACTTAAGGTAGAGCAAGGCAAAATACTCGAAGATCATGGCACTAAGGTGATTGCATAAGGGCAAGAAAGGCTGAATTTGTAAGCTAAGCTCCATAAGGTTGAATTTGAATTGAAGAAGTATGAAGAGAGCTTTATATAGGCCATGAAAGCAAAAGAAGAGTCCTTTTTAGCAAATGTTATTAAAGAGGATGCTACCAAAAAGTTGGATGAATGTCTAAGCAAACAATGACCTTGTTCCATGGGGAAGAAAGGACTTGGCTATATTGAAAAGCCAAATAAGAGGTAGAAAAGAAGAAGAAAATTGTGTTTGTACTTGAAAACAAATACAAAGGAAAGATAAAATTGAAAGAAGTTGATGTTATGGAGAAAAGAAGCTAACCTAAGCTAAAATGAGTTAGGAAAGATGTGAAGAAAACTCTTATCCAAAAGAGACAAGTTGTCAAAAATGGAAAGAAGGATGCCACAACAAGTGCTGAAGATAGGGAATATGAACTTGTTAAAAGAAGAAAATTCAATTTTGAAGAATTTTACTGGTGCTGTAGTAAGTATGGGCACAAGGATAGTGTGTATTGAAGTAATGGGCCTATAATAAAGAGAAATGTAAGGCAAAAATCTAGGAGGAGACTCTATCAAGAAAGGAGACAGCCTTAAGTGAAAGGAAGTCAAATTCCATTAAGAAATAGATTTGATATATTGGAAGAAATATGTGGAAGATATGAAAAGGCTAGATATACTACTAAGGAATGCTTGACATTGCTGCCCAGTCAAAGAATGCAAAGGAAAACATCTACATATGCTCCTATGTTTGGCTAAAGAAGAAGAAGAGGAAGGGAAATGACAATGATTGTGGAAATAGCCTTAAAAGCTTCCAAGAAAGAAAAGCCATGGATCCTTGATAGTGACTGCTCTTCACATATGATAGGAGACTCTAAGGTGTTAAAGGAAGTAGAAAAATATAATAGAGGGTTAGTCACATTTGAAAATGATGGTACTTTAAAGATTAAAGGTGTTTATGCTACTGAAATTAGTGTAAAAAGGCTGAAATAAAAGGAAATGCTTTATGTTAAAGGGCTAAAACACAATTTAATTAGTGTTAGCCAACTTTGTGATGATAAGTATAAAGTTACTTTTAGCAAAAGTGGCTATATGGTAAAATGATTAAGTGATGTGCTATTCTTACAACGGGAGAAAGAACAAATGGAAACTTATACCAAGTTTCCAATAGCAAAAATACATGCTAAATAAGCACCGAAGATGAGAATTTGTTATGTCATAAGAGATTGGGACATCTTGCACAAAAAAGGCTGAACAAATTGTCCAAAAATGAAGTTGTGAAAGATATATCCAAGCTGAGAAGAGAAAGAAATAACATTTGCAGCACTTGTCAAAAAGGGAATATGGTAAATGCTACCCACAAAAATGTGGAGATTCAAACAAAAAAGTCATTGGAGCTCATTCATTCAGATATCTATGGGCTTATAAGACAAAAATTATCAAAGGTATTCGAGGCTAGCTGAAAATCAGTTGGGGAGAAGAATTAAAAGACTCAGGACAAACAATATGACAGTGTTGTTCCCACAACCTTGTATGGGTTATAATTGTTGTCAACTAGGTTTAAATGTGCAAGAAAGTGAAGCCACATGGAAGGGTAAGAAGGTAAATCCACATGGAAGGGCAAGAATGTAAATCCTCATGGAGGGGCAAGAAAGTAAATCCGTCGCGTAAGGACAAGAACGTAAATCTGCCACGTAAGCCCTATTAAGGTTTTATGGAAGAGATATATAAAGACCTTGGAAGACAAAACTAGGGCAAGGCCAACACAATTGAATACATAGCAAAACACCAAACCTTAGATAAAAGAACACCACCTGCAAAAGACAAGAGAAGCTATTGGCAAAAATAGAGAAAAGAAATATACACTGACGACAACAAAGAAATCACCATCGAGAAAGAAAGAAAAAGGAGACGACCAAAAAGTGAGCAAAACAGAAAATCCTATTTGGACAACCATGTGAGCTGACGGCAGAATAGGGGAAGAGAGAGAAATCTAGCTGGACAGCTAGAGAGAGAGAAAGCTGTCGACAGAAGAAGAAGAGAAAATGAAAATTGGCCAAATCGGAGCAGATCAGCAGAAAGAGAAACTCGACGGCCAAAAATAGAAGTTCAACAAAACAGGGAATGAAGAACGGCCGAGTGAAAAGGGAGAGAGAAACCCAACCGCCAAATAGGGGAAGGAGATAAAGAGGTGAACGGCCAAGTGGGTGAACGGAAAAGAGACGATACGACCAAAATCAGATCTAGTTGGACAGTGAGATAGATCCGGCTAGTCAGTGAGGGAGATCCGGTTGAACGAAGAGAGAGAAACCATCAACAGAATCGAGAGAGAGAGAGATGGACGAAGAGAGAGACACCACTGGAAGAGCAGATAACAGATCTATGAAGGTGTGAGACAAACGAACGACATGGTAAGGAGAGAACCGTGAAATGGATGAAGAGAGAGACACCACCAGAAGAGCTGACAACAGATCTGCGATGGGTGAGACAAACGAACGACATAGCAAAGGAGAGAAAACTAGCTGAAAGAGAGAAAACCAGAGATGAAAAAAAAAAGAGCCGATGCCAGAACAGGGGTGGATGGCCGATGAACAGTGATTAACAGAAAAGGGAGAAAATCTGATACGGCTAATGGAGGTGTGAAACGGATAAGGGTAAACCAAAAACATACATGAGGCGAGCCGTGAGACAGTGAGATCGTAGGGCAAGGAGACGAGTGAGACCATGAGACAGTGAAAGCAGGAGTTGTGTGAGACAATGTAGAGAGCGTTGCAGTGAACTTTTAAGTGGTAGTGGAGTAACCTTTCAATTCAACAGAGGCAAGACATGCTAGAAGAAGGGTAGACACAGTAAGTGACACTCTTTGTATTGTACTTGCTTAATAATTGTAATAGTGAAAGGAGCAGAGGATTAAGACATCCATTGTAACTGGAATTCTCATGTATAGTGGATAGTCTCGGTAAGGAAGAGTCCCTACCACCGTGGATGTACGTCACGTTGACGGAACCACGTAAATCTCGTGTGTCCTTAATTTGCTTTACGTTCTGTGTTTTGAATTGAGTTGTGAACGCAGCTAAAGTATCAGCCAACCCATAACCTAACGAAGACCTAAACAAGAACATCCGAATTGTCTATTAGGCAAGGTGTCTGAAAGGTGACTTTGGGGACTATTGTGATTAGTAGGTAGCAATAGATCTACCTCCACCGAGTCTAAGAAAGAGTTCGCTTTTAAGAAGAGGTTAAAGTTGTTCACTTACATGTGAATTGCGAATTGTGGTGATACTGATTCACCCCCCTTCTCAGTATCACAAACTAGTAGATCCTAGGGTGAAGTCAGGAACTTCAATTGGTATCAGAGCACAGGTTCACCGGTTTGAAGCTGAACAGCTTGGTGTACTAGTTTGAAGGGATTTAGAAGTTTGACTTGTTCAGCATACTAAGAAATGGAAGCCGGTACCAGCACTAGCACCACTTATAGCAAGAAGGTTCCAATCTTCAATGGAACCAACTACCATATGTGGAGAGCAAGAATGCAAGTGGTGTTTGCAACCATGGGCATGAACGTGGTGAAATGCGTACAAGAGGGGTTTGTGGCTCCGGAAGAAGGTAAAGACCCAACTCTAGAGGAGTTAAAGCAATTTGAGATAAATGGGAAGGCCTCAAATGTCATCATTTCAACATTGACAGATGCTGAGTATGCTAAAGTTATGGACTGCAAATCTACCAAGGAGATATGGGACAGATTGCAGAAAGTCTATGAAGGTGATGGCAGAATGAAGGAGGCTAAGTTTCAAGTGTTCAAGGAGAGATATGAATTTCTCAGAATGCAAAAGAATGAGAAAGTTCAAGAGTTCTTCACCAGGGTTATTGACGCTGTAAATGACCTGAGAAGTCATGGGAAGAACAAAAAGGACTCATCGATTTTGAAGAAAATTCTGAGAATTTTACCTGAGAGGTTTGCCTCAAAGGTAGCAGCCATAGAGGAGAGTAGAGATCTCAATTCTATGTCTCTGCATGATCTCCAGTGCAATCTCATTGCATATGAGATGTAGATAAAGTCAACTGAAAGCTCTGTAACAACAAAGGTATCAAAGGAGACAACTTTCAAAGCTATGAAGCACTTGAAGATAAAAGAAGAGGAAGAATCATCTAGTGAGGATGATGATTATGATGATGATGAAGAAAGTGAAGGTGAAGTGTTGGCTTACTTCACAAGGAAATTCAAGAAGGGGTCTAAGAAGGGAAAAGGACAGTTGTCCTTGAGATGTTATTGTTGTGGGCAAACTGGACACTTTACTTCTCAGTGCAAAGTGGAACCTGATGATGAAGATTAGGATGGTGATGATGAGAAGGATTCAAGATGGAGAAGATCTTCATTCAAATCAAAGAAGTCCAATAAAAAGACTGCCAACCCACAGAGGAAGAAGAGAGGCTCATTTAAGAGTTATGTGAGTCAGATAAAAGAAGCTGATGAGGAGGAAGATGAAGAATCATCAGATGAGTAGGCCTTTATGGCATTAGCTCAAAGTGGTAGTTCAACCTCTGAAGAGGGAGAGGAGGTTGATGAAGAAGAGCCAGATCTTGAAGTTGAGCTAGAAGTAGCTTCAAAGGAGATAATCAGAAGGGACAGAACCATAAGAAGGTTGGAGGCCCATATAAAGCAAGTTGAAGCAATGTCTGAGGAAGCTGAAAGTCAAAAGGATGAAATAAAAGCTGAATATATTGACTTGAAGAGAAGATTTGAAGAACAGATCAAAATATGTGAAGACCTTACAGTAAAGCTTGGCTCAAGGGCTTCAAAAATTGAAGAAATGGAGAAAGAGTTGTTGAGACTTCGGCAACACCTCAAAAGTAACAAAGAGAACTTGTAGAAGCTTAAAATGATAGGAGAAACAAGTTCTGCAAAAGGAGAGAAAAATGTAGAGAAAGTGCAACAATCTGAGGTTGCATTGGCTAAAGAAAATAAGAATATGCCACAGAAGTTGAAAGAGAAGGTTGTGACTCAGAAGAAGATAGCTGAGAATAAAGAAGATCTGAAGAAGCAACCTAGGGCAGCAAACAAGAAGGAAGAAAAGAAAGTTAGCTAGCAAAGGGCTATGACTGAACAAAAGAAGGAGAAGAAGGTAACTAAAATGAAAGTCACACAAGGAAAGAAGCCAGCTACTTTGCCTACACAGCAAGTGATGAACAGAAGAAGACAAGTTGTGATCAGACCCAAAAAGAGGCAGTTTTAAGTTCATTGCCTTTATTGTGGAGTTTGGGGTTATAAGGCGAGTAACTGCTGGTGGAGAAAGCCAATATATGTCTCCAACTTGAGAAGATACAATGTTGCATACAGGGGGAGACAATACAAAATTCAGAGGAGAACACCTGTCGTGAGTTCTTACAGATACTGTAAAAGGCAAGGACACACTAACAAGGATTGTTGGTGGAAGCCCAAACCAGTGGTTTTAAAGAACAAGTTTGTTGTATTAGCACACTTGGAACAATGTGAAAGGTGCAGGCAAGATGACCATAATGCCAAGAGATGCATGACACTTCTCCTTGAGCAAGAGAAGGCACTTAATGGCACAGTAAAAACAAGCGGTGTAGTCAAAGTTGAGAAAAAGGAGAAAGCCATCTTCCAGCCAATTCAAAAGAAGGAATATAGAGCAAAAAGGGAGGTGGCTAATATAGCTAAAATTGCACTAAAGGCTGATTGCAAGGATAAGCAGTGGATCCTTGATAGTGGATGCACTTCACACATGACATGAGACAAGAGCAAATTATCAAAGCTGAACAAATCAAGAGAAGGGAGAGTTAAGTTTGGCAATGATGATTCACTCAACATTAGTGGTCAGGGGTCAGTAAATATTGGAAAAGGAAAGTTGAAAGCTGTTCTGCAGGTTAAAGGACTCAGATATAATCTAGCATCTGTCAGTCAATTATGCAACGATGACCACAAAGTGATATTCACAAAAACAGGTTGCCAGGTAAAGAGTAAAGAAGGCAATACTGTTGCAGCTGGGAAGAGAACAATTGGAAATTTGTATGTGATTGATGAAGAAAGAGATCCTCTTGCAACTAAGACTGTGTAAGAAAGAAAGCCAAAGAAAACGTGGACCAGTGCTCATCAAGAAAATTAGATCATAGGTGACCCACTAGTAGGAGTTACAATAAGAAGAAGAATTGTGGGAGCTACTGCTTTACTCTCATAAGTTGAACCTAAATCTGTTAAAGAGGCTACACAAGATCTAACTAAATCTCTGTCCATAAAGATGTTTGAAAAGCACATAATGAGTCTATTTGTGCGAATGCCTTCTCAAGCTTGAAGTTCAGGTGAATCCTCCATCTCCACTTTGCGAGTTTTCAGATTTGTAATTGGTTGGCAAAGGGGAAGAGTAGCAACAGTGCAAGGGGAGCTGTTAAGAAAGGGGGAGTGCATATTTAGGGGGAACTGAAATTGCTACATAGTGGCTTTTGTTATGAGTGTAGCCAACAATTACAAAGGGGGAGATTGTTATTCCCACAGCCTTGTATGGGTTGTAATTGTTGTCAACTAGGTTTAAGTGTTCAAGAAAGTGAAGCCATATGGAAGGGCAAGAAGGTAAATCTATATGGAAGGGTAAGAACGTAAATCCACATAGAGGGTTAAGAAAGTAAATATGCCGCGTAAGGGTAAGAACGTAAATCTGCCACGTAAGCCCTATTAGGGTTTCATGGAAGAGATATATAAAGACCTTGGAAGACAAAACTAGGGCAAGGCCAACACAATTAAATACATGACAAAATACCAAACCCTAAATAGAAGAACACCACCTACAAAAGAAAAGAGAAGCCATTGGCAAAAATAGAGAAAAGAAATATACACCGACAGTAAACAAAGAAATCACCGTCAAGAGAGAAAGAAAGAGGAGACGACCAAAAAGTGAGCAAAATAGAAAATCCTATTCGGCTAACCAAGTGAACTGACGGCAGAACAGGGGAAGAGAGAGAAATCTAGCTGGACAGCAAGAGAGAGAGAAAGTCGTCAAAGGAAGAAGAAGAGAAAACGAAAATTGGCCAAATCGGAGCAAATCGGATGAAGGAGAAACTCGACGACCAAAAACAGAAGGTCGGCAAAACAAGGAACGAAGAACGGCCAAGTGAAAAAGGGAGAGAGAAACCCGACGGCCAAACAGGGGAAGGAGACAAAGAGGTGAACGGCCAAGTGGGTGAACGGAAAAGAGACAATATGGCCAAAATCAGATCCAGTTGGACGATGAGATAGATCCGGTTGGTCGGTGAGAGAGATCTGGTCGGTCGGTGAGAGAGAAACCATCGACAGAATCGAGAGAGAGAGACGGACGAAGTGAGAGACACCACCGAAAGAGCAAACAGTAGATCTGCAAAGGCATGAGACAAACGAATGACACGGTAAGGAGAGAATCATAAAACGAACAAAGAGAGAGACACCACTAGAAGAGTTGACAATAGATCTGCGACGGCGTGAGACAAACGAACAACACGGCAAAGGAGAGAAAACTGGCTGAAAGAGAGAAAAC
>CM038602.1:6452508-6465054 GCA_021533255.1 Ceriops tagal
CACTAAAGGCTGACTACAAGGATAAGCAGTGGATCCTTGACAGTGGATGCACTTCACACATGACAGGAGACAAGAGTAAATTATCAAAGCTAACCAAGTCAAGAGAAGGCAAAGTCAAGTTTGGCAATGATGATTCACTCAACATTAATGGTCAAGGGTCAGTAAATATTGGAAAAGGAAAGCTGAAAGATGTTCTGCACGTTGAAGGACTCAGATATAATCTAGCATCTGTCAGCCAATTATGCAATGAAGACCATAAAGTGATATTCACAAAACCAGGCTGCCAAATAAAGAGTAAAGAAGGCAATACTATTGTAGCCGAGAAGAGAACAGCTAGAAATTTATATGTGATTGATGAGGATAAAACAAACAGCTGTTTACTTACAAAAGAAGAAGAAAATCAATTCTGGTATGGGAGGCTGGGACACTTAACAAAGAAGAACATGAGGAAACTGACCACTACTAATGCAATCAGAGACATTCCAAACCTTAAGAGAGAGAGGGAGTATGTCTACTCAGCATGTTCTAAAGGAAAATAGGTGATATGGATGCAA
Organism: Ceriops tagal; assembly: GCA_021533255.1. Lineage (NCBI taxonomy): Eukaryota > Viridiplantae > Streptophyta > Magnoliopsida > Malpighiales > Rhizophoraceae > Ceriops > Ceriops tagal. The sequence goes on from CM038602.1 coordinate 6,453,063, forward strand.
AGACAATTGGCTGATTTGGGTGTTGAAGTGAAGTTACCAGTGACTGTACTTTGTGATAATCAAAGTGCAATTGATCTCAGCAAGAATCTAGTTCAACATTCAAGGAGCAAGCGTATTGACATCCAGTATCACTTTATCAAGGATCAAGTGGAAGAGGGCACAATTCAGTTGGAGTATGTCGGTACTAAAGATCAAATCTCTGATATTCTAACTAAACCTCTATCTATAAAGCTGTTTGAAAAGCACAGAATGAGTCTGTCTGTGCAAATGCCTCCTCAAGCCTGAAGTTCAGGTGAATCCTCTATCTCTACTTTGTAGGTTTTTCAAATTTGTAATTGGTTGGCAAAGGGGGAGAGAAGCAATAGTAGAGGGGGAGCTGTTAAGGAAGGGGGAGTTGTAATCTATCTGCTTCTGGGTTATTACTCTAAAAAGATTATGAAGGACTGTTGCATAATGGTTTTTGTTGTGAGTGTTGCCAACAATTACAAAGGGGGAGATTGTTGTTCCCACAGCCTTGTATGGGTTGTAATTGTTGTCAACTAGATTTAAGTGTGCAAGCAGAAGTGGCTCGTTCAAGCATTCAAGGGATGAGTTTTCAGTAGAAAGAAAAGAGCAAGAAAAATAAATTAAGTAGGAGGATAATGCTAAATTTTGAATGGAACAGTAATATGAAGCCACATGGAGGGGCAAGAAAGGAATTTCGCTGCAGCTCTAGTAAACCCTACTATGGTTTTTGTGGAAGGGAGTATATAAATCGGGAGAGCAAAACGTGAAAGAGACAACCGGGAGAGCCAACGTGAAAACCAGACCACCGGGAGAGAAAACGTGAAAACTAGACCACCGGGAGAGAAGACATTAGAGCAGACCAGACTTGGAGCGAGAGAGGACGTGAGACCTAAAAAAGGTGAGACATTAGAGTAGACCAGACCTAGAGAAAGAGAGGACATGAGACTTGAAGAAGGTGAGACGTTAGAGCAGACCAGACTAGATGAGACCAGACTTGGTATTCGTGAGACCACTAGGTGTGACAGATTAGAATGACCCACCAGGCGTGACAGACCATAATGACCCACCAGGCGTGACAGACCATAAGAGTGAGGCGGCTGAGAAACGTGAACTAACAAAACCAGAAGCGTAAGGCGGCTGAGAAACGTGAACCAGAAAAACCAAAAATGGGAGGCAGGCTGAGAAATGTGAACCAGAAAAACTAGAAGTGTGAGGAGGCTGAGAAACGTGAGCCAGAAAAACCAGAAGCGTGAGGCGGCTGAGAAACGTGAACCAAAAAAACCAGAAATGGGAGGCAAGCCGAGAAACGTAAACTAGCAAAACAGGAAGTGTGGTACAGGCCATGAGATGTGAAACGACAGACCAGGAGCGTGGTGCAGGCCAAGAGACGTGAAACAGCAGACCAGTAGCGTAAGGTAGGCCGTGAGACATGAAAAGGCAGACCTGAAGCGTGAGTGTAGGCTGTGAGACGGTGAGACGGTGAGACCAGGAGTTGGGTGAGACAACCTAGAGAAGAAATTCAGTGTAGCATTTAAGAGAACTCAACGTATTTCCAGATTTCTTCAAGAGAGGTTAGAGAGAGTTTTGGTGATCTTCCAAGCGGCAGTAAAGCAGCCTATTCAAATCAAATAGAGGCAACACAAGCTAGAAGAAGGGTAGACACAGTAAGTGACACTCTTTGTATTGTGATTGCTTTGTATTTGCAATAATGAAAGGAGTAGAAGATTAAGACATCCATTGTAATTATAGGGAATACCACACTGGTGTTCTCAAGTATAGTGAATTGTCTCGGTAGAGGAAGAATCTTTACCACCGTGGAGTACGTCACATTGACGAAACCACATAAATCTCTCGTGTCCTTGCTTTGAATTTACATTCTGTGTTTTGAATTGAGTTGTGAACGTAGCCAAAGAAACATCAAACCCATAACCTAAAAGAAGACCTAATCAAGAACAACCAATCCGTTTAATAGGCAAGGTGTCTGAAAGGTAACTTTGGGGACTATTGTGACTAGTAGGTAACAATAGATCTACCTTAGTTGAATCTAAGAAAGAGTTCATTTCTGAGAAGAGTTTGAAGTTGTTCACCTATCAATTAAAAAGAATGGGTGTAATACTGATTCACCCCGCTCTCAGTATTACAGACTAGTAGATCCTAGGGTGAATTAGGGAACTTCAGTGGATAATGGAAAGTAGTTTAATAAAGAGAAATTTCAAGGCTTTTGCTTGAACTTAAACATTTGGTTGAATTTTTTGATAGTTAAGCACCCTGAAATCAATGGTTAGGTGGAAATCACTAACAAAAGCATAATCCTTACCTTAAGAAGTGTATAGGAAGGAAGAAAGTACTATAGGTAGACAAGCTCCCAAGGGTCAGTCCTATGAGCTTATTGTATAAATTGAAGAATTGGTATAGGAGAAACTTTTTTAACCTTAACCTTTAGAACAAAATCCATGGTTATAATTGAAATAGGCAAACTAGCCATAAAAATTTATACTTTAAAGAAGAAGACAATGACTAAAAGCATTAAGATAACTTGTACTATATGGATAACAACCATAAAAGTAAGCTTTCATTCAAATAATAACATATTAAAGAAGAATAACCTAATTCAGCAATAAAAGGATAAAAGAGTGTTTCTTCACCAAAGAAGACCTCATCCTTAGAGCATGAGAGCCAATAAGAATTATGAAGGGACTAGCAAACTCATGCCAAACTAAATAGGAGCCCAAGTCCAAAAGGAGAAAAAAAAAAAAGATTGTCCCAAGAAGTTATTGATTTAAACAATTAGTTGGACATTCACAACATAAAACTATGCCAACCTTTGAGTATATTTTTTTTAGGATAACTCCATCATGTGTATTATGCAAATTTGAGTAACCTTTTATTATGTACACTTTTTATGAAGAAATAAAAAAGCCATCATTTCTTCTTATGATTCAATCTTTCCTACCAATAAGATGGGTAAGCCTAGCTTTTAAGCCAACTCACTTCCAAAAGTGAGCTCTCCAAAAAAGGTCTAGCCTTAGCAATTTAAAAGTTGACCAATATAAAAGCCTAGCTTGCTTTGAAAGCAAAATCACTACAAAAAACTTGGTTTAGTAAGTCTTTAATAAACATTTAGAAAGGGCTAAATTGCTTAATCAAGTGAGCCTTATAAAGATAGCCTTATTAAACCACTAGTTAACTCATAATCATAAGTTGACCTATTTGGTAGGCTAGCTTACAAATAGTTCACACTAAAAGCAAGCTTTCCAAAAGAATTATGGATGACAAAACATGCAGATGAGGACCTTTTTGGGTCTTACATTGAGAAGGGGGTGAATTAGTGTGATATATGCGCTTTTTACAAATTGATCCAGATTTAACTTTTGTGACTTGTTAGAGCTAATGATCCAATTTTTTATCTTTCTCCTTTATATGAGTGTGATCGTATGAATATAAATCAATGTGCAAGCACCTAGCTATACACAACAATTTTTACGTGGTTCACCCACAATGTGTGAGTTATGTCCACAGAGTGATAGAATCACTCCTAAATCGCACAATTCACTTTTGTTATTAAGGGATACAATTTAGTTGTGGAAGGATCACTCCTTAACCACTTATAATGATCTCCTAATCAAGGAGTTGATCTCTCGATCAAGCCAATGGTAACCCACCCTTATTCAACTAGTTTACCAAGAGTTTATAGTGAAACCTTTCTTAGAGAATGATCACTCAATGTGTATAGATTGCTAATGTAGAATATGGATCTTCTCCTTCCATTGTTACTGATGTTGTCTCACCTACTGCTGGTGCTGGCTGTACACGCGATTATTGTTGCTCGTTGCACTGCTTTAATGTTCGCACGTGTTGCTGCTACTGTCTGTGTGCACTGCTGCTATCTGCACACAATGCTATTACTACCGCACGTGTTGCTGCTATCCACATGGGTTATGTCTGGTGTCTGCATGCGTTGCTGCTGTCCACGCGTATTGCTGCTTTTTTCCGCACGCATTGCTCTTACTGTTTTGGTTGTTGGGCGCGCTGCACTTACTGTTATAGCCTCTTAAATGTGTTGCTGCTGTTTGTACACACTACACCTACCGTCCATGTGTGCTGCTGCTTCTGTTCACACACATTGCTCCTGTCTACATGCGCTATAGCTGTTGTTCACACACGTTGCTCTTGTTGTTTGCGCGCACTGCAGCTGTTTGCTCACACTACTGCAGTTGTCTGTTCACGTCGCTGTTGTTATTTGCACATACTGCTGCTGTTATCCACATATGCACGAGTTGGTATTGCTATTGTTGTTTGCACATGCTGCTATTGCTTATTTGGTCGCTGGGCCTGCTGCACTTATTGATTTGGCTATTGGACGTGCTGCACTTGCTAGTATAGTTTCTTGGATGTGCTGATGGTGCTGGCAGTCCCTCCTGCTAGCGCTGCTAGTGCACGCCTACTGGTTTGCTCGTGGAGTGACTCTTGCTGGTGCTGCTAATGCAGGGTTATTGGTTTGCTAGTGCAGGGACCACCTTCTGTTGCACCACCTTCTGCCAAACCCATAATTTGCACCTCTCTTTATGCAGTTGCTAGTTCTTCAACACCTTCTGCTGGACATGTTAGTGGCTGCTGGTTCCAGTATAAGCTCCCCTTGCTACTGGTTTTGGTATAGGCTCCCGGATTGCTTTTAGTTTGCTGCTGGTTTTAGTATAAGCTCTTGGATTGCTTGATGTTTGCTTGGTTCTAGTATAGGCTCCTGGATTGTCTCCTTTGCTACTGGACCTTCAAGTTTGTCTCCCTTATTATAGGACCTTCTGATGTGTCTCCCTTGCTATAGAAGCTCCTGGTTTGTCTCCCTTGCTGCAAGACTTGCTGGTTTGTCTTCCCTGTTACAGGATTCACAGGTTGCTGCACCACCTTCTAGTTTGTCTCCCTTGGCTGTTGGATTCACAGGTTGCTATAACTTGGTGAGGGCTGGCTGTTGCAGGTGCTGGTAAGGGCCGAATGCAACAACTTGGTGGTTTGCTAGTATGGTGAATGATTACTGATTCCCGGACTTATTGTTGCACGTTCTGATTGTTTGCTTAATTCCCAAGTGTGCTTCTGCTGCTAGGAAGCCTTTTGAGGTGCTGTTGGTTTGCTGGAAAACCTCTTGGATGTGCTGGTGTGGTGACCGACTGTTTCTATCACCTTTGTAAGGGCCGGCTATTGCTGTCACCTTTATAAGGGCTGACTGCTGGTTTGTTGGTGAAGGCTAGCTACTTTGTTGCCTCTTTCTCTCCTTCTTGGCCAATTGCTTGTCCCTCATGGCCAGCTACCTTGCTCTTCCTTTTGGCCGACTGTATCTCCCTTGGTGGCTGCTTCCTCTCTTACTGTTCACCTCTCCTTTTGGCTTTAGGCTTACCATTCACCTCTCTTTGCCCAACTCTCTCAATTTTTTGTAGCACACCCCTTTCTTGCAGGATGCATAAGGATATTTATAAAGTCCTGAGATTAGGGCTACATGATCATCAACGGTCATCGTTGATATGCAAATCGGTTTTTCCCAATGACCTCTCTGCATCTCAACGACATTCATAACCTCAAATCAACACATATAACTATGTAAAATGGTGTTGACAACAAATTTAACATTAGCCATCAAAGATGGGCTCAACAATCTCCCCTTTTGAATTTGTTAGCAATACACTAAATCCAATAATGCACATATAATAATTGTCGACATTTACTACTCCCCCTACACATTGTTATTCATAGCTCCCCTTAAAACATGCATCACTTGCTACTCCCACTTTCTGCTTCTCTCCTTTAACAAGTTCTCCCCCTTTGACAACAAATCCAAAGAATAATAAAAAAGGGAAGAGGAGAGGGGTTGAAGGCATACCTTAGCCTCTAAAGGGTGGCTAAATACATAAGTTCAACCTATTTTGACCAAGATGTTCCAATCTTCTATGCTACAACACATTCCCATTTTTGGTGCTCATATAGCATGTGTTTTTGCTTATGGAAACTTGGAATAAGTTTCCATTTGTTCTTTCACTCATAGTAAGAACAGCACCATCACTTAATCTTTTCACCATACAACTACTCTTATCGAAAGTAACTTCATGTCCATCAGTACAAAGCTGGCCAACATTGATAAGATTGTGTTTTAGCCCTTCAACATGAAGCACTTTCTTTGATTCCAGCTTCTCTGCACCAATTTTAGCAGTACTAATACCTTTAATCTTTAAGACACCATCATTGCCAAATTTGACTGATCCTCCATCATATTTTACTACTTCCTTGAACATCTTGGAGTCTTCTGTCATATATGAAGAGCAGACACTATCTAGGATCCATGGCTTTTCTTTCTTGGAAGCTTTTAAGGCTACTTTCAAAACCATAAACGTTTCTCTTCCTCTTCTTCTTCTTTGGCTGAATATTGGAGTATGTGTAGGTGTTCTCCTTTGCACTTTTTGACCGAGCAGCAATGTTTGGCTGAATGTGGGAGCATGTGTGGGTGTTCTCCTTTACACTCTATGATCAGGTAGTAATGTTAAGTAATCCTTAGCAATGTGTCTAGCCTTTTCGCATCTTTTACAGATTTTTTCCAACACATAAAATCTGTTCCTCAATGGAATATGACTTCTTTCCACTTGAGACTATCTCATTTCTTGATAGAGTTTCTCCCTAACTCTTGCCTCACATTCCTTACCATTATAGGTTGAGTATTCTAACAAGCATTAGCCTTGTGCCCATACTTACCATAACTTCAACAAAATCCTTTGAATCTGGATTTTCTTCTTTTACCAAGTCCATGTTTCCTATCTTCAGCAACTGCTGTGGTAACCTTCTCTCCATCTTTGATAGCTTGTCTCCTTTGGTAGGATTCCACATCTTTTCTAACCCATTTTAACTTGGGTTGGTCTCTCTTCTCCATCACATCATTGTGCTTGCTTTTGGGCACAAACACAATTTTCATTTTGTTTTTCTACCTTCTCACTTGGATTTTCAATGTAGTCAAGTTCTTTCTTCCCCATGGAATAAGGTCTTTGATTGATTCAACAATCATCCAACTTTTTGGTAACATCTTTCTTAATGGCATTTGTTGATGATGACTCTTCTTTCACTTCTATGGCCTGCATAAAGCTTTCTTCATGCTTTCTCAGCTTGGACTCAGCCTTGTAAAGCTTGGCTTGCAAAATTAGCATCTTTTGCTCTTATGCAATCACCTTAGCACCAAGATTTTCGTGTATCTTATTTTGCTTTACCTCAAGTATAATTAGCTCTTTAATTCTCTTTAAGTACTCCTTTTTTGCTTCAAACTCCTTTACCTTTACCTGGAGATTAGATTCATCAGCAAAAGAATTTTCACACAGCTTCTTGAGATGAATTACCTCTTTTTCTAGCTTGCTGTTTTTGTGTAAACAAGCTCTCAACTCATTCTAGAGTTGTTGCAACAACTCATCCTTTTCCTCTTCTGTTGATTCCTCCTCACTTGAAGATTCTTGGTCATTATTTACTTAAGTGACAAGCACATCCTTTATAGCCTAATCATCAGAATCATCATCAACTTCTTCTTCAGAATCCTCTTCATCTAGCTTGCTTAAATAATTTCTTCTTTTGAATATGAAGAATTGCTTTTTCCTTCTGGCATTTGAATTTTTAGCTTTAGGATAGCTAGATTTCTTTGTTCTCCACCTTGGGGTAGGCTCATCATCATCATCACTGCTTGTTTCTATTCTCCTTGGGTAGTCCACAACAAAGTGCCCTATGTCTTCACAGCTAAAGCACTTCAAGGGTAGTTTTCCCTTGTACTTCCCTTTTCCTTTCCTTATATTATTGGTGATGTACACCAAAACTTTATTCAATTGAGGATCACCATTTTCTTTTAAGCTGCTGTCAAACTCTTCTTCTTGGTCTTTAATTTTTAATTTCTTTATTGCCTTAAAGGCTAGCTCCTTATCTACCTTAGACTTCTTTTCTTTTTTCATTGGGGCTATTCTCATTTCATAAGCCACCAATATACTGTGCAGGTCATCTAAGGCCAGCCTATCCAAATTTTTATCTTCTATAGAAGAGACTTTGGCATTGTAAGCTTTTGGCAAGGCTCTAAGTATTTTTCTTACTACAATGGCATCGTAAATCTCCTTTTCGTAACCGTTAATGGAGCACATAATTTCCTTAACTCTTGTGAAGAATGCATCCATAGTCTCATTATGCTGCATCTTTATGTCTTCAAATATGCTCCTCTAGATTTGTAGCTTGGCTTCCTTCACAACCTTGTCTCCTTCATAAATGTTCTTCAATTTGTCCCAGATTTGCTTAGCTGTGTTGCACCTTATCACTTTGGTGAATTCTTTGTTTGATAAGGAGGCATATAAGGCATTTCTCGCCTTTCCATCACACTTTAAATTCTTGTTATCAATCGGCATCATAGGATCACCATTAGCAACAGGGATGAAGCCACTAATAGTAGACTTATACTGTCCACATACGCTGCGCCTACTATCCGTGCCCGCTGTTGCTGCTGTCTGCACACGTTGCTGCTGTCCGCGTGCATTGCTACTATTTGCTCACGTCGTTGCTCCTGTCTACTCATGTTGCTACTGCTGTCTACTCACGCTGCTGTTGTTATCTGCGCGTGCTGCTGCTATCTATTTGTTTTGCTATTGCTATCCGCGCATGTTGCTACTGCTATCCGCACATGCATGGGCTAGTATCGCTGCCTGCACATTCCCATATTGTTGTTTGCATGTGCTGTTATTGCTGATTTGGCTACTAGGCCCGCTGCACTTATTGATTTGGCTGCTGGACGTGGTACACTTGTTGGTATAGTCTCCCGAACATGCTGCTAGTATTGCTGGTGCACGCCTGCTGGTTTGCTGGTGGAGTGACCTCCTATTGGTGCTACTAGTGTAGGGCTGCTAGTTTGCTGGTGTAAGGACTTCCTTCTGCTGCACCACCTTTTACTAGACCTGCAATCTGCACCTCTCCTTATGCAATTGCTGGTTCTTTAACACCTTTTGCCAGACTTGTTGGTGGCTGCTGGTTCTAGTATAGGCTCCCCTTGTTGCTGGCTCTGGTATAGGCTCTTGGATTGCTTCTGGTTTGCTATTGGTTCTAGTATAGACTCCCAGATTGCTTCTGGTTTGCTTGGTTCTAGTATAGGCTCCCAAATTGTCTCATTTGCTGCCAAACCTTCAGGTTTGTCTCCCTTGCTACAGGACCTTCTGGTGTGTCTCTCTTGCTGCAGGACCTCCTGGTTTGTCTCCCCTGCTATAGGACCTACTGGTTTGTCTTCCTTGTTGCAAGATTCACAGGTTGCTGCACCACCATCTGGTTTGTCTCCCTTGACTGCTAGATTCACAGGTTGCTGTAACTTAATGAGGGTGTGGTTGCTGCAACTTGGTGAGGGCCAGCTGCTACAACTTGGTGGTTTGCTAGTGTGGTGGCCGACTGCTGATTCCTGGACCTACTGCTGCATGTTCTGATTTTTTGCTTAATTCCCAAACATGCTTCTACTGTGGGGAAGCCTTATAAGGTGCTGCTGGTCTGCTAGAAAACCTCCTAGATATGCTGGTGTGGTGGCCTACTGTTGCTGTCACTTTGTGAGGGCCAGTTGCTGGTTTGTTGGTGAGGGTTGGCTGCTTTGCTGCCTCTTTCTCTCCCTCTTGGCCGACTGCTTGTCTTTCCCTTTTGGCCGCATGCCTTGCTCTTCCTCTTGGTTGGCTGCCTTGCTCTCCCTTTTGGCCAATTGCCTTGCTCTTCCTCTTGGCTGGCTGCACCTCCCTTGGTGGCTGCCTCTTTGCTTGTCGTTCACCTCTTCTTTTGGCTTTAAGTTTGCATTCATCTCTCTTTGGCTTGCTTTCTCAATTTTCTGTAGCACACCTCCTTAGAAAACACATAGGGGTATTTATAGAGCCTTGAGATTATGGCTACACGATCATTAACGATCATCGTTGATTCCTAAAGGTTGCCTTATAATCAACGACCAAATTTAAGTCCTAAAATTTAGGATCAATGGTCAACATTGACTCCTCAACATCAAGGTTGAATTGTCATCACCAGTTTTTACCAATGACCTCTCAGCATCTCAACAGCATTCATAACCTCAAATCAACACATATAACCATATGAGATGGTGTTGACAACAAATCCAACATTAGCCATCAAAGATGGACTCAACACATGTAATCCAAACAGCTAACTGATGAGGACCTTCTTAGGTCTCACATTGAGACGGGAAGGGGGTGAATCAGTGTGAGATACTCGCTTTTTACAAATATGTTTGGATTAACCTCTATAACTTGTCAGAGTCTATGATCTAATTATTTATCTTGCTTCTTTATGTGAACACAGTCGTATGGATATCAATCAAGCATAAGTACTAGAGAACACACAACAACTTTTACGTGATTCACCCACAATGTGTGAGCTACATCCACGGTGTGATAAGATCACTCCTAAATCATACATTCCACTCTTGTTATCAAGGGATACAGTTATGTTATGGAAGGATTACTCCTTAACCACTTACAATGATCTCTTGATCACTCAAAAGTTTGATTTCTTAATCACTAGATGAGATAATCTCCTGATCATTCAAAGGATTGATCTCTCGATCACTTTAAGAGTCTCCTAACCTTTTTCACGAAGTTTATAAAAAGTTTAGTAACTAACACTTTCTTAAGAAGGATCACTCAATATGCACAAGTTGCTAAGGCAAAAAATGGATCTTCTCCTTCCTCACTACTGGTCTTTGCTTAAACTTTGTCAGTCTCTTCTTTACAGGGTCTATCTTCTGCAGGTTCTCTCAGCTATAAGTTATCTCCGCTGTTAAGTCCATCTTTGATGGCTAAAGTTGGATTTATTGTTAACACCATCTCATATAGTTGTATTTGTTGATTTGATGTTATGAATACTGTTGAGATGTAAAAAGGTCATTGGGCAAAATCAATGATGGGGTCAACCCTGAAGTCGATGAGTCAATGTTGACTGTTGACCCTAAATTTTAAGGGTTAAGGCTGATCGTTGACCATTGACCCCAAATTTTAGGAATAAAATATGGTTGTTGATTGTAGGGCAACTTTTGGGAATCAACACTAATTGTTGATGAATGTGCAACCTTAATCTTAAGGCTTTATAAATAACCCCATGCACCTTGTAAGATAAGTGTGTGTGCTGTAGAATTTTGAGAGAGTTGGCTAAAGGAGAGAGAACGATAAACTAAAGGCAAGGAGAGGGTGAATGGCAAAGAGAAAGGTAGCCACTAAAGGAGAGAGTGATCGACCAAGGCAAAGAGAGTTGCCACCAAAGGAGGTGCAGTTGGCCAAAGAGAATGTAGCAATAATCAGCCAAGGCAAAGAAGGCAGCCACTAAGGGAGGTGCAATCGATCAAGGAGACTGCAGTAGCTAGCCAAAGAGAGTGCAGCAGCTAACCAAAGAAAAGGTGACAGCAACCACCAAAGAAGGAGGCAACCATACCAATCAAAGGAGGAGTTGTAGCAACTAGTAGCCACACCAAAGGGAGAAGAAGAAGGTAGCAGTCAACCAAACCAATCAAGGAAGAAGTTACAGTAGCCACACTAAATCAGAGTAGGGGGCTTGCAACAGCTACACCAAAGAAAGAAAAAGGCAGCAACCAACCAAATCAGTCAAGGAAGAAGTTGTAGCAACCACACCAAACCAGAGGAGAGGGCTTATAGTAGCCATACCAAAGAAAGAAGAAGGAAATAGCCGGCCAAACCAAAGGGAAAAGGAGTTGTAGCAACCACTCAAGGAAACTTGCAATTGTAGTAAGGAAATTTGTAAATTGTAGCAAGGAGAAGGAACTTATTGCAGCAAGGGTAGGGAGCTATACCAGCAGCACATCTCGCAACATTAGTAGCAACCTACAACACTAGTAGTAACTTGCAACACTAGTAGCAACCCACAACGCGCAGTAAGTCCAACAGGCAATACCAGCAATTAGAGCCCCAGTAGCAAGTCCAGCAAGTAATACCAACAATTATAGCAC
>CM038602.1:6501408-6545137 GCA_021533255.1 Ceriops tagal
AAGAGTTCATTTTGAGGGTCAGCAATATCTGTTCTCGAAAGCGACTCAGATCCCCTCAAAAAAATGAAAGTTATTGCAAAATTTGTTATGACTTGGACTAAGTCATAGTTTTCATCTTATAAAATGAACTTTAGACCTTTGTTTTGAGTAAGATTGGAAGCATTGAAAAGTAAAAAAAAAAGGATTACAACTTTGATGAAGAAAGTAGACCCTAATTTATACTATATTTATTTAGGCATCAACTTAGAACTCATTATAGGGATTTTGCTATAATTAAAGGAACAAGTTTATTGTAACTTTGAGAATTTAGGAAATTTTTTAAGAGTGCCCTAGGATTTTTTAATGTCTGCTATGTATGTCCTTTAAGATATAAATAAGGACCTTTTTAACTATTGAAAGGGAGGAAAAAAGAGAGGAGATAAACATACAAGGAGTATGGTAAATATAGTTGTAGTAAGGATTTAGTTTTTTTTTTTTTTGAAGTATGTGTAGTTAGGATTTTTTTAACAATTTTAAGAGATTTTAAAATGTTTAGTATTTTAATGAAATGAATTATTTTATTCTTTTCTTTTCTTTTTTATTGGAATTGTTTGAGTTATTTTAATTAGATTATTAAATGATTCTTTGTTCAATTCATTCATTTAGGCTTGTTAACTTAATTACACAATAGTTAATTGCTAGAGTTAGGGATTGTGACTTGTATTTATTCTATTCTTAATGACCAAGTAGTAATTAACAATAAACGATTATGTACAAGTTTTTGTTTTATTATTATAAATAACTCAATTAAATTAAACAATCTTAATTTGTTTAATTCTTACTTAAATTAACCTATTTTCCTAAATTTTAAGGTTATCAATATATAACTTTGGAGAGCTTGTTCTAGGCATATAATGGTTATAATCTAAATGGAGAGCTTGTTTTGTTTAATGAATGTTTAAGGAAAAATTTACGTAATATAGCTTGTTGTTATTTATAGTTGATAGTCTTACAGAATTGAAACAAAATTATGGATATGATACGAATTCTAATTATATACTAACAGAACCTAACACTAATATTAGTATAAAATTATTTTAATACAAGTTAAAGGATTGAAGTTGTGACTTAAAAATTATAAAATAACTAGGAATTGGAACTTTAGAATTTAAACTTCACTTTTAGTAACAATAATATCGAAAGAGATAAATCTATTAAACCAACACATTCAAACATAAAAGTTCATAATTAATTATCAAAGAACCAAAGAAAATAACTTATTTATTTATAAAAAGTTTTGCTTCCTATTTAGCTATCTTTTTTTTCCTTTTTATATGTTAACCATTAAAACCCTATCTAATTAGTTGTTTTGAGTTAAATAATATAGTAACATAAAAACTGTTAAGATGAGTTTGTTAATAAAATTTGTCTATTCCCTTATATAACAATAAAAATTCATGAAAATAACTCATAAAAATGCTAAAATTCATCTAGCTCATTACATAAAAATAAAACTTATAAAAGTAATCCATTCAAATGCCCAAATGTGGGCTACTAACTTTAACTTCCTCCCTAAGATCATGACTTTCATATTCCTTTATAGATGATACATTTGCAAGTCCCAGTGAACCCTTAATTATCTTCAATTCATGTTTAGTAGTTTCTTATAAGTAAATATCACATAATAAGTTGTTGAGTGTTTCATTTATTTTCTTTGAACTTGCTTTTGTAATTGACCTTATAAGGTTTTACAAAGTATTAACTTTTTTGTTGATTTAAACTAGTAAAGTATAGATTTTATCATTCTTTCTTTCCTCAAAATAATTTATCCTTAAATCAACACCTACATCATCAAAAATAAAAGGAGAAAGGTTAGAAACATTAAATATTATACTCATATTATACTCAATTGACAAATCAAGTTTATATAAAATATCATTGACTTTTACCATCACTTAAAAAGGACTATCTCCCTTTGGTTGCTACTTTAATTTTCTTTACATGGGAAATCTGTTCTTTTATAAGTGTAACCAAGCCTAATCATTAAGTTTAAAAGTAATATGCTTACGCCTTTTACTGGTTTGTATTTCATCTTGTTTGGTTTTCTTCTTAATGTTAAACTTAGTTTTCTTATGAAGTTGCTTAACCACTATAACCTTCTTTTTCCTATCTAAATTAACATTGTCTTGTATGGATAATGATATTATGTCCAAATGAAATAATAAATTAAAACCATAAATAAGTTCAAATTGAGAATAACTTGTAGTATTGTGAATAGTATAATTATAGGTAAACCCTATAAAAGGCAAACATTTTTCCTAAGTTTTAAAATTCTTATCAATAATAGTATGCAACAATATATTAAGAATTTGATTTATTACCTTGGTTTGTCCATTTATTTGTGAATAGGGAGTTATAGAAAACAACAACTTCATTCTAAACTTACTCCATAATATCTTCCAAAAGTGACTTAGAAATTTTGCATTATATCCTAACACAATACTCTTTGACATTCAATAAAGGCGAACAATCTCTTTGAAAAATAAGTTTACAATGTGTATGACATCATTCATTTTGGTATAAACAATGAAATATGTTATCTTTAAACATCTATCAACTATAATAAGAATACAATTTCAGCTTTTCTTAGAGCTAGGTAATCCAAGAATAAAATCCAAAAAAATATCAATATAAGATTCATGAGAAATTTTTAAGGGCATATACTTACTATAAGGTAAAACCTTAGACTTAACTTATCTACTTGTAATACACTTGGCACAAACTCTTTTAGCATTCCTTTTCATGCGTGGCCAAAAGAAATGTTCATTCATAACATCAAAAATCTTTTGAATGTCAAAATGTCCTATTAAACCACTTTCATAAGCTTTTTTCATAAGTGGTACTTTTATAAACCCTTAAGAAATACAAAGTTTATTCTCTCTAAACAAAAATCTCTTATATTTATAGAACTTGTCAAAAACAATTTTCTCATATGTAGCATACATATTACCAAAATTAGTATCATTAGTATCATTAGTATACAAATCAATAATATGCTCAAACGCTAACAACTTAATGCTTAAAGTGCTAATCAATGTGTTAGCAACAATATTTTCTTTACTCAATTTGTATTGAATCACAAAAGGAAAAGTTTTAATAAACTTAACCCATTTTACATGTCTTTTATTTAATTTACCTTGCCCTTTCAAGTGTTTTAAAAACTTATAATCAATATAAATTATAAATATCTTAGCCTAAAGGTAATTTTGCCATGTTTTTAAAGTTTTAATGAGTGTATATATTTCTTTATCATAAGTTAAATAATTTAATGTTGCCCTAGTTAACTTTTCACTAAAGAATGCAATGGGTTATCTTTTTGCGTGAGAACTCCCCCAATCCTAATGCTTGATGTGTTAAATTCAATTGCAAAGGTTTTTAAAATCAAGTAAAGTAAGAAGTAGTGTATTAAATAACTTAGATTTAAACAAATTAAAAACATCCTTTTATTAGTTACTTCACTTGAAACCCACCATTTTTTTGATTATCTCTATAAATGGTGCAACTATGATACTTAAATCCTTAATGAACCTCTCAAGAAACTCTTCAAATCATCCATACTTTTAAGTATAAGTTAGTCTTAAATAACTATAATCTTCTCTTTATCAACCTCTATACTATAAGTAGACACAACATAGCCCAAGAAAATTACATTTTCTTTACAAAAACCACATTTTTTCAAATTGACATACAATTTATCTTTTCTCAATACATTAAGCACACAATGTAAATATTTAATATGCTCTTTTAAATTCTTACTATATATTAATATGTCATCAAAATAAGTCACAACAAATTTTCTTAAAAAAGATCTCAAAACATAGTTAATTAATCTCATAAAAGTGGTAGATGCATTAGTTAAATCAAAGGGTATAACTAACTATTATACAACCCATACTTAGTCTTGAATGCAATTTTTCACTCATCACCTTCCCTCATCTTAGTTTGATAATACCTATTCTTAAGATCAATTTTAAAGAAGTAATAAGCATCATCAATTCATCAAGTGTCAGTATAAGGTGTCAATATTTAATTGTTATTTTGTTAACATCTTTACAATCAATACACATCTTCCAAGACTCATTTTTCTTTAGCACAAGCAACACTGGTACTGCACATGGGCTCATGCTTTCCTTACATAACCCTTATTTATTAACTTTTTAACTTGCCTTGAAAACTCATTTGTCTCTTCAAAATTACTTTTATATATTGGCTTGTTGGAAATGAGAGCTTTAAGAATAAGATTAATGTGATGTTCAATCTCTCTTCTGGGTGGTAAGCCATTTGAGATCTCTTCAAAGAATATATCATTATAATTTTGCAACAAAGATAAAAAAATACTAGTTAAAGAAAAATCAAGGTTAGTGTTAAAAAAAATAAGAATCTTTGTAAAGGATCAAGATCATTTACCACATAACTTGGAAAGTAACCTTAACATTCGCTCCTTTTGCACTCATACCCACTCGATTTCTTTCATTTTCACTTTTTTGAACCCGATCACTCTTGTGTTTATTACTTTCAAGCATTTTCACCTTATCATTTTCACTCATTTAAACTTAAACACTCCTGTGTTTATCACTCTCTAGCGTTTTCATCCTATTTTTCTTTCTTTCACTTTTTTTTTCTCTCTATACTCTCTCTTTCTTTTCACTTCTTTTTTACTCACTTTTATAAAATCTCACTTGGTCTTTATGCACTTGTTTTAGTATCAATGGAATAAGTATAAATAGTTTTCCATCTATAGTGAAAGAATAATGATTCTTGTAACTATCATGCAAAACTCTCCTATCAAATTGCCAAGGGCAACTTAATAACAAATACCTTGCTTACATAGGTCCAACATCATAAAACACTTAATCTTTATATATAAAATGAAAAATAAAACCATAACTTGTTTAGTTAGTCTTACCACTTCACTATCATTTAACCATTATAGGTTATATGGTCTAGGATGTTTGGTTATAGGTAAACCTAACATGTCCACTAAATTTGTGCTAGCTACATTAGTACAACTTACTTCTATTTATAATCAAGTTACAATTTTTATCTTACACTAAATACCTATTATGAAAGATATTCTTTCTTTGTTTCTCAACATCATCTATTTCCTTAACTTATACATTTAGAACTCTTCGTACTACTAAAAGTTTCTCACCATACTTTGGGTACTTTACTCCCTCATCAACGTCACTAGCATTTATTAATGGTGGCATAGATGCCTTGTCATTAGACTCATTCTTAGTCTCATATCACCATCCTTTGTAAAGATCATTGACTTTTTTATTAAAGCATTATGACACTACTAGACCTTTATCCAAACACTTAAAATACTTGATTTCTTTAGTCTTTCCTTAGGTACCTTTACGTTTATCCTCAAATTTTCCCTTTCAAGGTTATTCCCATTAATCTTAGGTTTATGTATATTAGTTTTAAGTTTAGAAATCATTTTCATTTTTTTCCCCCCATTTGGCTTCCAAAAAGACAAACCTAAGTTTTGATTTTATTTAAAAGTACTCCTTGCCTTAAGCTATCTCTTAACTTTCATAGCAATGTGTACCATGTCCTTAAACTCTACATAGTGTTGCAATTCTACTACATCAGCTATATTTCTATTCAAACCTTAGAAAAACCTAGCCATGGTCACCTCCTTATCTTTTATTTCATTTGTCATAACTATAATAATCTCTATCTCCTATAGTGCTCTTTCATAGTCTTAAAACTTTACATAAAACTTTGTAACTTGTTATATAAATCCCTATAATAAGAACTAGGAATAAATCTCCTTTTTATCATAGTATTCAACTTATCTCAAGTTTTTATTGATCTTTTGAAATTTGTCTTTTTAATAGTAATCTATTGGTCCCACCGTATTATTGCATAATTAGTAAACTCAATTATAGCTATCTTAACCTTGTTTTTCTCAAAGAAATTATAACAATCGATAGTAGCTTGACCTTTCTTTTTTAGTTTAAGTACATATCTAGTTAACTTTTCCTTGGAAAAAGGGAATTTTCATTTATAATGCTACTCAAATTTCTATTTACTCATTCCTTTACTTTGTTTCTATTATTCTAACCTTTATTATACCTATCATAATCATTCTCATTGCCTTAGACTTCTTTATCATTCCTATTATCATATCCTCCTCTAAATCCACCTTTGAAGTTTTTACTAGTATTATCACCCTCATCATAGTCATCATTGCTCTTTCATCTAAATCATGTTCTAATTGTTCTTTCACAACTCTTTCAGCTAGCTTTTTAAAATTTACACTTAAATCTCCTTATATTTTATCCATTATGTTCCTAACATTCCTAAACATTTGGTTAATCCTATCAAACTTCTACTTTAAAGATTTTATAAACAATTTAAAGTTTAAAATAACTACTTCCTTTTGTTTATGTGGGAAATTGCCTTCTTTATCATTATACATTGTACCTATGAAATTATTAATAAATAAAAATAGGCCTCACAAAACTCACTCCTTTACATATTTGTTTTCCACTCAATTACAATAATGCTTAATTCTTGCGTTTCATACAATGAAATGAAATGCTACACTCTAAAAGCTCTTTTAATAGTTATAGGAAAATTAAATTCAAAATAAATTAAAACTTGAATATACTAACCCTAGACCAATCTCTTCAAATAAGTAACATGGTCAAGAAAAGTGATTAACAGAATCAGGATTTAACTAAAGCCAATAGAAATAAAGAATGTAATGGATGTTGTCAGTTTGTTAGGATAAAAAAACAATTAATAAGAGCACAAGCTAGAGTTGTAAATCACACATAAATAAATTAAGTTTTCTTTTTATAATATTAACTTTAAACTTTTAAGAATGATGACCTTACAACAATTGATAGTTAGTAAAGCAAATTAATTGATTCTCCTTCATGGCCACAATTGGAATAACAAAATCAAGATATTTTCATTTTTAAGGAACATATTATCAATGTTGACATATTTAATGACAATGAAATGGATGGTAGGATGATATACCAACAAAAGTATACATCACATTATTTAAAATTCTTAAAACTTCACAAATTTTAGTGTAAGAAATAAAACCATAATCTTCTAAAGATAATAATAATAATAATAATAGTACTAACAAAAATACACAACTTTTGATAATGTATAGTATCTTTCAACATTTCAAATGTTTAGTTCTAATGGATTAGAATATCCTTTAATAACTATTTGGGACATTGGTTGTTGGTCCAACAAAATTTTGTCCAATTTTCATTTTTGTATAGGTGTTACTACAAATATGAAAAATTATTTCTAATTAAGACAATAAGCATGTTAAGTGCTTTTAATCTATCTAATACACATAAATTTTAAAAATGACATATGTACCTTTGGTGAAATACTTACTACTCATAAATAGTTTAAAATATTTTTGTTACCATTTCAATACTTTGTTAGTAGTTGCATTGTTGAAATCAATTGAAAAGGCTTTAGAACTTGAGAATACATCCGTTAATCAAAAGCCTAATGCTATCATAATTTTTTTTTTGTTGCAATAGTTATATAAGCAATCCTAATGTTGGTCAATTTTAATTGAAACCTTAATGTTTAAAATTGGTGTGATTAATCCTATATATGACTTATAATTTAACACTTACATTCATCCTATGTTATAAGCACAGACATAAAAAGTAGTAGAGTCCATTATCATATACCTTTTGTTTACCGAATCATTTGTTCTTCCTTTTCGTTAATCAATTAGAACATTTATCACTTATCTTTGACTAGAGAGTAGTCACACACACTCTCTCTCTCTCTCTTCCTCTCTGCATTCACTTGTCTTCCACATGCATTTTTATTTGTTTCTTTTTCAGTTAAGACTTTTATTTTCAAATTTTTGGGAATGATGAAATTGTATACATCTTTTTTCTACTTTGGTTTGATGCTCTTACCTATGCTTGTTGGAGACAAGAGAAAGAGAGATTTTAATTGATTAAAAAAATATAAAAAAAATGGGATTTTAGTGGAATTTTTGCCTAGCAAGATCGTTGATCTCATTTTATGTCAATGCTTATAATAAAAAAAAAATGGAAGGTGAAATCATTATGAGTCATAAATGCTGAGATTTGATCGTAACAATTCTAAACATTGCTAAGCTTCAATAAATGGATGTATCTTTGTAATACTAACACTTGTTTGGATAACAAAGCATGGGGTTGTTAGAACTTTTCCAGAATTTCTCTTTATGAAATTCCTATTTCTATAATACAGGATCTTTCTTTATGCGAATACTAGCAATAAAACTGTAACAAAATCAACATACTGTTGTCCATTATGCTGATGTTCCGTAGCGAAGACGAGAATCCTCCCTTCTTCTGTTCCTTAACGCTTCTCTCTTTTCTCCTACTCTTCCCTTTCCTTTCTTTACGTTTTCTCTCTGATGGTTAAGAGTCCAGGAAAGGTCCGTAATAGCATATATATATATACATCATTCCTTTCCTGTAACCGTTACCTTAAATAGGAAGACCCTCCCTTTCTGTAACAGTTATCTTAATGGGAAAACCCCTTTTCTGTAACAGTTATCTTAAATGGGAAAACCTTTTTTCCTGTAACAGTTATCTTAAATGGGAGGAAACTCCTCTTCCTGTAACGGTTATTCTTAATAGGAAGAGTGGAGAGATTTTAAACCCGATGACCCAAATTGTCATTATGCCTAACCGACCATCATATTAGGCCTTTTATTTTGGGTCACACTTTAAATAATATGGGCCACTCATGTTAATTAATTTAACAGGGGTCACTAAAATGAGAGAGAAAAATGATGACTTGGTACATACCATAGGATCTCATTTTAAATTAACTTAGGAAATTTTTACACGATTGTTAAAAAGAAGAAATAATAGAAAAAGAAAATTGGGGAATCATTTCATTTGTTACTTTTCATGTCAATAGTTAGATATGGTAAACCTAAAATTTTTATAAGGACAAAAAAATAAGCGTATTACATTAAGATGAGATGACAGAATGTCGTAAGAGTTTGACATGGATTGCAATTTTGCTGGCGGAAATAAGCATCCCCGTTAGAAAAGTTGGCAACATAAAGGTAAAGAAAATGGCTTCTTTTGATTTAGTTAATTTAGAGCCACAAACCTTAACACAATAAAGTCCACATTTCAGGCCATGAATACATAATGGAATTATTGTATGATTGATATATCTTGACTTTGAGTATAAGTGGCAGAAGTTACTATGGAATTGTTTGTGAGATACCACCTTTTTTTGTGGTATAATTTGATTGGGATACAAAATGGTTTTTACTTTGTTCTTCATAAAATTACCACAAAAAATCTTGACGTGCATGCAATCTTTTACCATGCAAATATTGCTTGGATTCTCAAATAAATGGCCCTCAATTCACAGAGGATTAGTTGATAAAATGAATTTCGAATCCATGGGATATATTCACATTCGCAAACCATTAATTAATACATTATCTCGGTGCAAGATTTCAATACACCTTAGACATGCATAGCATTATTTGTAAATAAAATCATATAATTTTTTTATTATTGTTTTTAAATTTATCATGTGTATGAGAACTAAGAAAATGTACAAATGGGCTAAATAAAATATACATAAAAACTGAAAAAAAAAATCAAGAAATACTACTTTATTTGTGACTTTTCCCCTTCTTTTTTCACACATTGTATTCAACTTTATTTGTAACTTTTTCTTATGTTTCTTTTTTTATTATTATTGTATTTAAATTATTTATATGTTTAAGTAAACTTATTACATATTGTGATTTTTTTCAAAACCAATAAACTTCAAAAAATATTTTTTTATGAGTAACATTATTATGTGAGCTCTGTCGTGTCTAAACACTAAGTCCTAATAATAAAATTCTAATTAATTTAGTTCTTGTTGGACTCTAGCTCTCTAAAAAGGCATGGTAACCTCTGTGCCATCTAAATGGAGCTAACTTACTTTTCTTTATGCTTTGTTTTTTCTTTTTTTTCATTTTTTACTAAATGCACAATGCATTAATCATTTAGCATTTTATTGATATAATCAAATGAAAATTTGGCTCTTATTAATTTTAGTAATCGAGAATTTATACATTCAATTAAAATGATCTTATCAAGTTAATCTCAATATTGGAGAAGCCCAATTCGCACTCTTGACACTCTAATTGCTAATTAATTTTCTTTTGGGATGGTCAAGACAACCCACAAAAAGGAATTTGGGAGAGAATAGTTGGCAAAGAATCAATAATGTATAGAACTTATGAGAGTCTCGTTAGAATTATTAAGAATTGTAAAAATGTTTATTAAACAAATAAACAATAGAATTATATAGATTTTAAAATTAATTCTTAAAAGCAAATCAGTCACTTGTTATATATAAATATAAAATTAGTTTAGAAGATAAAATTATTATCAAGATATTCTTTTAGTCTTTTTGACGAGTTGTTGCAAACCATCATCACCCAAATGTTTAAACTTTAATAGTGATCTATATAGATTATTAGAAGCAACTCTTTAAACTCTTTTAGGAACAGAGTAGTAAGAGGCTAATACATTAAGTTTAGTGTATTTTAACCAACAAATTAGTGGGCTATATATAAGGATTCTAACTTCTAAATATTAATTAAAAGATTTGTGTCAATTTTTTTTATAAATTATACTTAAGTTTTTATATTTAAATATCTCATGTTTAATTCCAAATGTTTCTTAAATCTTTTAATTAAGTCTAATTAGATTTTGATTTTATATTTTCATAATTGTCTATATATGTGTGACCCATTATAATTCTAATATGTTTGTAATAAATATAAATTATAATTTTAAAGCTTTAGATAAATTAAAATTTGTTAATTTATCATTAATTCATTAATAAATCAATTCTTATTCATAATTCATGATTAGTGTTTAGTTACATTTATCGTGATAACCCAAATGTTAAGATTGTCAAAAGGTGGTTTGAAATATCCTTCAATACCTGGTCTCTTACTGTAATTCAATCTTTTCATCTTACTAATGTTGCATTTGGATAAAAAGTATAAATTCAATATCTTTTTTATTTAATTTTATTTTATTTATCCTTAAATATAGACCATTAATTCTATAAATGAAATTATAACTATTTATGAATACCTATTCTACCTTGGTTAAGAAATTTTTTACATCAATATTTGTTGAGAATAGTTAAATATTCTCTTATGATTACTTGAGTATGATGAATTCTTTAATGATCACTTAACTATTTTCATTTAATTTATATTATGCCTAATGCAAGTATGCATGTCTTTATAAATAATCTTTGATTGAAATAACACAAAGGCCAAATTAAATTACAATAATTTCCAAATGAGATATCTTGGTGATTTCAAGTTTAAGGATTACTTACTTGACCATCACATAACTAATTCTATAGACACACAAGCAATTTTTTATTGAGGAAATCTCATAATGGATCAATTTAATGGACTTGTTCATGTAATAAGCACCTGTATGCTTGTTTAAGTGTCTCTATATTTTAATTTATGAGATCAATTGCTTTCTTCATAAGAATAAAACATAATTTACTAGTTTTACAAGTTTATTAATGTATATCATGATAGTGCATCAACTAAAAATATTTAGAAATAATATTTTGATGTAATAGATATTTCATAATTATAATTAATCATAATTACCTTTCCATTGATTTTATATTTAAATTTTATTGATAATTAAATTATTTATATAAATAATACTAAAATAAAGAATGTCATTATTAATAAAATTACATGCATGAAATGTTTAATATAAGTCTTAATAATAACTAACTCATTAATTACTAAGACACATACTAAAAATCTCTCACTTGCATTATAGTCAATTGCATATATGTCTAAGACCATAACACCCTATGTAGCAATAATATTTTTGCTAGTATAGTGAACAAAAGGATCTCCTAAATTTTCTTTAATGGGAACTTGTTTTATCTTTATATCTTTCTTTTTAACAATGTCTTCAATAAGATGAAATTATCTAAGTATATGTTTGGATTATTGATGAGACTTTGATTCCTTTACTGGCTAAATAATGCCAAGGATCACACTAAATTTAGTGATGAACTTCTTGATGCAAATTGCTTCCCTTGTTGCTTTAGATGTAGCAATATACTCATTTTTAATTGTAAAATTTGCATTTGTCTTTGGAACTCACTAACTAACCAAATCGCCATTAAGAGTAAAAATGTATCCATATAGCAACTAGCTATCATCCTTACTATATTGAAAGTTTGCTTCTAAATATCCTTAAACCTCACCTCCTTCATAGACTAGAACGATATGTTTAGTTCTTTTTAAGTACATAAGGATGTTTTTAACTACAATTCAGATATGCTCACCTAGATTAACCTAATATCTACTTATCATGTTTAAAGCATAAAAAACATATAGTATTATACATAGCATTGCATATAAGGTGGCTTCAATAATTAATGCATAAGGGATCTTATTTATCCTATCTCTATTTTCCTGAATCTTAAGAGACATGACCATATAGAAATTTGTGCTCTATGACATAGGTAAGAATCTTTTCTTCTATCCCTTTATGCTTATGCTTTATAACATTTTGTTTATGTATGTTGATTGGCATAAACCAAGCAATTCTATAGATCATTATTCCTAAAATATAAGCTATTTCTCCTATTTCATTCATAAAGAAGTTCTTAAACAAGCAAATCTTGAAGAATTAAAGCATTGGTATGATGTCATCCATAAATAAAACTAGGAAAATGACTGCATTCGCACTAATTTTCATTTAAACGTAAGGATCATTCGTATTATGAATGAAATCAAACTCTTTGATTGTCTCATTAAAATGGATGCTTTAACTCTTTGAACCTTGCTTGAGTTTATAAATAGACCTTTGTTAATGTATACAAAATTCATTTCAAACTTCATTACTTCTTGCTAGTTAGATATCTTAATATTAGATATTGCTTCATCATAACTAGTGGGTTCATCCTCTATAAGCATCACATTACTCTCCTTCTCAATAAGTAACTAGCACTATTTAAGAGGTTTACATAACCTATTAGATTATTGAAGTTCTTATAATGCTTAAGCATTAACTTGTGTAATGATTGCGTCATCTTTTGGCTTAGGTTCCAATTAAATGTGTTCTCTTAAGTCTTAAACATCTTTAAGATTTGTTTTACTCCCACTACCCCATTAAGAATAAATTTTCTCCCTATAAAAGTAGTATGCTTTAAGAGAAATGCCTTTTTCTCACCTAAGTGGTGAAAGTAGTATCCAATAGTTTCCTTTAAATATCTCATAATTTTTCATTTATTTGACTTAAATCTTAACTTATCAGATATTAAACACTTCACATAAGCATTGTATCCCTAAATTTTTAATCATATCATGTTTGGTCTCTTGCCAATCCATATTTCATATGGAGTCTTGCCAATAGATTAAAAAAAAAAACCCTATTTAGAAGTTAAGTAGCAGTTTTAAAGGCATAACGTTAAAAGAAAAGAGGAATATAATTATGACTCATCATAGATTGAATTATATCTAATAGGTCCAATTTTTCCTTTTTAAAATACCATTGTGTTGTAAAGTTCCAAGAGGAGTCATTGTAATAAACTCTTATACTTTTTTAGATGATCATAAAACTTCTAATATATAAATTCATTAGTTTAATCTAATTAAAGCACTTTAATATCTTTTTTAGTTTGTTTCTCTACTTTATTTCTAACTTTTTGAACATTTCAAATAATTGAGATTTTATTTCATTAGATATACATAATCATATTTGGAATTGTCATCAATAAAAGTAATAAAATAAAATAAAAATGCCTCTTACATGTATTAGCTTTAAAATTTCATTAGCACACTCCCCTTTTTTGTTAAAAGGAGACGTGGTAATCTTTGCTAATAAACAAGATTTTATGTGTCATGTAATTCGTAATCAAATGAATCCAAGTAACCATTCTTATATAACTTAGTGGCTCTTGTTTCATTAATATGAAACAATTGGCAATGTCATATAAAAGATGCACTTTGATTGTCCACTTTATTTATTTATTTATTTATTTATTGTCTATGTTAAGAGCTACCCTATCTAGATCAAACACATACAAACTATTTGTATCAAATTTAAAATCGTATAATTCTTATAAAAGGAACAATCATTGTTCTCAAAATTAAAATTGAATCTATTTAATGCTAAACATGAAATGGAAATAATGTTTTTGGAAAGTACTATAACATAATAACAATTATTTAATTCTAATACTAAATGTAAAGGAATGGTGAATAACAAGTTCAAATAATTGAAGTAGTTACTCTTACTTTACTTGTAACTTATAGATCCACTTTGTCGTTTTGCAAGAATCTAGTACTACTTAGTTTTTGCACATTTTTACAAATGTGAGAGCTAAATCTAGTTTTCGATACCTAAGATGAATGATTAAAAGTAGATAGATTAATCTTAATTATATACATAATTGAACTTAAAGCTTCCTTAAGCTTTTTGTCCTTTAAGATTATAAAGAACTCTATAAACTCCTTTTCCAATAGCCTTTCTTGCCACAATGATGGCATATGCCCTTTCTATTTCTCACATTGACACCACTTGGGGCTTCACTACTTTGATCAAATCAGTACTTAAGTCACAATCCATGACAAAACCTAATTGGCCTAACTTTCTAAGTAGTTTGTCATCTTTAGTACCTAAATATTTATTAAAGATCCTTTTATCATCTTGCAGTGAAACAATTTTTTAGATGTCTCATACCTCTCAGTCCTACACTACACTTCAAATAACTCTTTGATATGCATAATGATGGTGTATACTTCTATCTTCTTATGCTAACGTTAAAGATTAAAAGATATATTGGGCAACATTACATATATAACCAATTTATTATCATCTATATGTTGATTATATGCCTTAACTTTTTCCTTATTAGCATCCTCAATCAAAGGATTTGGAAAAAAATTATTAAGGACATATAGTTTTTTTTTTTCACTTAAGAATAATTCATGAGTTTCTATACCAATCTAAGAAGTTTATTTAGTAAGTTTGTTAGCATTAAGTATGCTAGATAGGGACACGCTATTGATCATTTTCTAATAACACATATATATAAATAAAGCAAGGATTGGTTTTATGCATACATAAGAAAATATATTAGATCTTTAATCATTTATTTTGGTCATCACCATTATTTTACTTATATTAATAACCTTCACTATTAATTCAAAAATATTTCATTGGATTATCCAATGGACTAGGATTTTATTTAATTTATTTGATCTTGAGTGACTCAACAAATCAACTAAACTAAATTGGGTAAGTAACATAATTTGCAAACCACATTCAATGTGACTTCTAAATTAGTTAGATGATTACTTCTTATCAAAACATATTTATATGTTTTGTCTAATTATTGTTTCTAAACTTACATGATCATGAGTAACTCATTCAACTCATATAAATTTAGTTAAGGGGGATCCATCAACCACAATATTAAACATATTTAAGTTAAAGCAATCTTAAGGGACTTAATAAATCAATACTTAACCAAAACTCTAGTTTTATAGTATAATTATCGAAGACAATTTATTATGTTTTTATCATGTATTTAATATTTAATTTGAAAGATTTTGTTAATTAATACCAGTCTCATGCAATGACATCACAATTGTAAGATATATTATATATATAACATACAATCCTAACATATCATTCTAATGTGAAGTATTATAGACTCTGGTAAGCCAAGTTTTTCAAGACAAAGAAGGAAGCTAGATGGTAGAATCTTAAGAGATTGCAATATGGTATTTCAAAGTCTTTTTAATTGCAACCTCCTTGTGATATTTCTTTCGGTGCCTTCATCTTGATCTCAATTATTACAAAGAAACTTTCTATCTAGCAACCAATCCTTTGGGTGCTAAAACACACACTAATAGCAACCTCCAATCCTTATCCGTGCTTTAATTGGTTCTGTGTGTGGACAAGTTTTACGTAAACCCCACCAAGGCAACACTTAGGGGGATATTTTATCTGACAACATTGACAGCAGATTCCTTTACCTTTGTTGAGCCTACTTTCGAAAAGAATTTGGTCTTGCTTTAAGTTATCTATGACACCAAAGTTTATGGCTAGTGGAGTTCCACGACTTTTACCAAAGACGGTCTAATTAATACTGTACATGCGTAACGCATATTTAGAAACGTCCGTGAGAAACTCTATATATGCAACTGTGGACTCCCTACCTCGATTGTGCTTATAAGCTCCAAAATTTAGAGGGGGGGTGGGAGAGAGAGAGAGAGAGAGAGAGAGAGAGAGAGCTATAACATGTTCATGGGATTCTTATCGGGTGACTTGTGGGAAAAAGCAAAGCCATTCTTGGCTGTCATCCTTTTGCAGCTTGGGCACGCAGGATTGTCCATTATTTCTAAGTTTGCTCTGAACCAAGCGATGAGCCAACGTGTATTTGTGGTCTACAGAAATATTGTTGCTGCCCTTGCAATTGCTCCCTTTGCCATTATTTTTGATAGGTCTCTCTCTCATTTTGAAAATGCTAGCGGCTCATTATTAGGAGTATAAATATTGGTCCATATCTAATCTTACTAATTAAAAATAATTGTCTTTCTCTTAGTCACCTTCTACGGTGACTTGTTATCACAGTTGCTTTTGTTCTAATCTTGATAGTATTCGCAGTAATAAAAAATGGGTTTATATATTACATACGCGGATTGTGATTGGTGAATTCTGTGGGAGAGCTACGGCGTCACTATCGTTTTTGACTAATTTCATTTCTCTATCCATAAGAAAATTCTTTTCTCCGTCATAATATGTCTTTTCCTTTGATATATTTGATTGTTGTCTTCAATTTAGAAATTTAAATTCTTAATTAACCATGATGATTTTGTATTAATTAGGACTGATTAATCTCCGTTACCCTAATGACGAATTGATCAATCTCAGTTTCTTTTTTTTTTTTTAATTTTCTGATGGAAGGTTTTTTTTTTTTTTTTTTAATAAGACGAGTCAAATTTTATTACGTAAACGATGTATGGAGGGTTGAAAGACCTGAAATAAAAGTTCAAACACTATTCTAGCAGCATGTTCGTGGACAAGAAGCCGCAACTTCATTTGCGAAAATAGACCAAGAAAATCAGAGATACCAAGAACTAGAATTAGACATTCTTATTCACATTTTTCTTTTAATTATTATTTTATTAATTTTTATTTTTGGACCAGTCCTTATTCATATTGATCTTTACTTACAGGAAAGTAAGACCAAGGATGACTTTCTCTATCTTCATTAAGATCGCTTTGCTGGGCTTGCTGGGGTGAGATTTCTGACCACAATAGTGAAGCAACTTTACTTTCCAAGGATAACAGGAGCTTCAATTTTCAAACACTCTCTTTTTCTTAGGATAAATCCTTCAGGAGTTGTAAATTTTTTAAAACTTTTATGATTAAATTTTAAATCTTTTCATATTTTCAAACTAATTTTGAACTTCTAATTTTCATTTTACGTGAGTCTTTTTTTAAAAGAAATTAAGTAAATTGTTAGATATATGATTTAATTTTATGAATACCCTCTTAAAATACACTTTAAAAATATAAAAATATGTCTATACGTTTATTTCATTAAATTTTCCTCCAGATAAAAATCTTAAATTCTTTGTTTATGAATTTGAAAAAAAAAGGGGAAATTTTAAGATTTTATCTTTTAATATGTGAAAAAAGGAGGGAATTAACAAAATATATATAATTTTGGGACATTATTTAGGTATTTTTATATATTTTCTGTTTAATTAAATCATATACTAACAATTTGATCAAATTTTATTTAGGAAAACATTTATTATAATAAAATAAAAATTTAAAATTGATTTGAAAATTTAAAAAATAAAACTCAATTACAAAAATATCAAAAGTTTAGGATTTTCCGAAAATTTATTCTTTTTTTTTTAGCAACTCTCTGGGATTGGGCAGGCCGACGATTGACCAGAATCTGTACTACACTGGCATGAAGTACACCTCAGCAACTTTTAGTGCTGCACTGTGCAACATCCTTCCAGCCTTTGCATTTTTACTGGCGTGGGCTTTCAGGTAACCCTCTAGTTTAGCCGCCAAGCAAAACAAGCATTAGGTATACTCCGACAATGGACTGAACTTCGTCAAGCTCTATCATTCATATAGGCTTGAGAAGGTTGACGTCAAGAAACTGCGTTGCCAGGCGAAGATATTGGGGACCATAGTGATAGTGGGAGGAGCGATGTTAATGACCCTATTTAAAGGAACAAAGTTGGATTTTCCATGGACAAAAGGATATGGTCCACACATATCAACCAATTCAATAACAAAGGAAGATGATCACCTTAAAGGAGGTCTCATGATTACCGCAGGGAGCGTCTGTTGGGCTAGTTTCTTCATTCTTCAGGTAACGTAACCATGCATACGTCTCTGGGTAAATTCTCTGGGGCTGTTGTTAAAAGTGTTGTGCGCGGTGATGATATTACACCTCTAAAATGTAATGGGTCATTGTTTTGAAAGTTTAAAAATATTAAAATGTAATAAGAATTTATACAATATTTTACGATCTCAAAATATCTATTCATTAATTAATATTTATTTACTTAACACTAACACAATAGTTATTAACTAATAAATAGATATTGATAAGTAGCAATGTCAATGAAAATAAAAAAGATATTCCTTATAAAGAAAGAAATTATATGCAGTGAGATACTGTTATTTGACATTATAAGCTTTGATCTTCTTAACTAAGAGATTAGAAAATTGATATCCCTTGTCTGCCTACGATAAACAAGGGGAAAAAAACAAAAATTCTATTAAGGGTCAACTATGTGCAAAAGTCCATCAATATGGGAATAAAACGAAATGGAAATATAGTTTAGTTTGAATTTTAAGAAAAATATGAGAGTATTTAATTTGGAAAAAGAAATTTTAGAAGTTAGGATTTATGAGAGATTTGAGAAGAGTTTATCATGAGTATATTAATTATTATTTATTTCACTAGTTTTCATCTTTAATTGAATATTAATTTCGAATTAAATCTTAATATTAATATTAATTACTACTATTATGGTAAGTTATCATAAACCAAAAGTCCTAAATTCGTTCATTTTTCTAGCAATTCGTCAAAAGGTGATGAGTGGAGTTAAAAAAAAAAAAAAAAGAAAGAGAGATGCAACTTGGCATCCCGTCTTGTCAATTCAGTTATCAATAAAAGAAAAGAAAAAAACTTTTAAAAAGGAACTAACTTATTACTTTCTTAACTCTTTTACATTTTAATTTTTATTTTTTAATTAAAATAAAAAAATTAAAAATCCCTAAAATGATATAATCAATCGAACATAATACATAGAATTTTAATTTATTATTTTTCTTAAATAGAAACTTACTTATAAAAAGGAAAATTTTGAAGTAGCTAACTTTTTTCTCATTTTTTTTAAAAAAAGAAAATTTAGAAATTGGCAATTTTTCCTTTTAATAAAAATAATAGATAGAATCTCATTTAATACATTTTTTAATAGGAATATGTTTGCTTTTCTTAAATAGAAACCTAATTATGCCTTTTTTAACCTATTTTTATTTCAAGCAATATAAATGAATTTTTTTTTTATTCTTGTTAACTTGCTTTTATTTTGCTATATTTAATAGAAGATGATGAGTTATAACGTAAATCTTTTATTACTTCTACATTCTTATTTATTTTTTTAACTATCAATTCAAAAACTTACTGTACTTTATCGCCTTTTTGTTTTTAAGATTTTAATGTAAAATTTATTTCTTGTACACTAAACTAACATTTCTAACTTGATGTTTAGCGTTATTTCTCATTAATATGGCTAATTAGCTAAAATTTTAAAATTTTATTATAATAAATCCTAGTATACATTAATATTAATTAATGTTCTAATTTTTTTTAATAAACTCCAACTATTGGTAATATTTTAATAAAATTAAAATTTCAATATACGTTTAATATATTCAATTTATTAAATTATAATTGAACATATATTACAATTTACCCAATCATATTAACAAGGTTTCACTCTTACTTGTTCTAATTAGCAAAATCTTAGTTTACCTTACAGGCAATAACTCTAAGATCCTATCCCACTGAGCTTTCTCTAACAGTGTTGATCTGCTTGCTGGGTGCCATTGAAGCTTCCATATATGCTGTTGCAATGGAATGGGATAATCCCTCAGTCTGGTCCATACACTTGGATTCTAAATTATTGGCTCCAGTTTATGGTGTAAGTACCACTCAATTACAAATGCAATCCCTTTTACTTAGAGTGTAATCACACGGGACACCATTAAAAAGACATTGCTATTATATTGACTCAAATCCCTTAGACATTCACATATAATATGTTAATATGAAGTAGTTCATTTATTATTATCCTTAATAATCAAATATCTTCAAGCATTAAGAATAGGAATTCGCTGGGTTCATAGTTTTGGTACTTGGTACTCTTTGGATCTGTTGTTCCTAGAGCACTTTTATGTTGTTTTATCGCGAATATATATTTTTTTTGTTTTAAAATAATAATAATAATAATAATAATAATAATAATAAGATTGTTTGAAGTGTTAGAGCATCTGTAACTGTACCCAGTATATACATTTGAGTCCTTAAAAACAATTTGCTTCATCTTCTGTCTAAGCAAACCAAAAGTAGAAGTACGAATGCCAAATTGTGTGTGTGTGTGTGTGTGTGTGTGGTTCAACGAACAAGATAAGGATGATCATGTTTTTATATTTGTAACTAAGTGTACATATCTAATATTTGGACTGCAGGGAGTAATTTCTTCGGGGTTCGCTTACTATGTTCAAGGAGTCGTAATGAAGGCTAAAGGACCTGTTTTTGTGACTGCCTTCAGTCCCTTAAGTATGGTGATGGTTACAATTATGGGCTCCGTTTTTTTATCAGAGACGATGTACTTGGGAAGGTGAGCCATCTTTGGGGGTTCTCCATTTATGCCTTCCACTAGTAATTATTGTGTCAACAGATTTCAATAACAAATCTTCTGCTATTTTTGGAAAATATTATTGCCCTGCTAAATAAGTGGGGCATGTGCATATCGCAAGTTTTAAGAAATTTTCTGGACTACGGACCGTGTGACCTAACTAATTTTCTTGCAGTCTAACGGGGGCAGTTGTGATTGTTATTGGGCTATATCTCGTCTTGTGGGGTAAGAACAAGGAATGCCAATCTCAATCCAATTTCAACAATGACAAGGAAGCACCAAGTACTCTAATCGGGAATGAAACGACAGAGATTAGAGATCAAGGACAAGTTGCCATCGATGTTTGCAAAGCAAAACCCACCGACGGTTCTGGGTGAAGGGATTCAAGTGGAACACCCAAAATAACACGATGCTATTGATATTGCCCAACTTTGAGTTCTACTTGTGAACTAAGTTTCAAGCATTCTCATTTTCTCTACCCTTAAAAGATTTGGTATGCGGCTTTGTGTGTCATGTGTTTACTTTATAATTGTTGTAAATTAATTTATCTTTCAAGTCTAATTATTATATCTTTAAATTTGATTAAGTGATTGTTTTATAATTATTAAATTAATTATTTTATTATTGTTGAATTAGTCATTTTATAATTATTAAATTAGTTATTTTATGATCACTAAACTAGTTATTATGAATTATAATAATATTAATTATTTATTACTGCCATAATTTATATTAAATATTATTTCACTTCATGAATTATTAAATTATGATTAATATAAATTAATCTCTTTCTCTTATTTTTAGGAAAAATAAATACTTTTTACAATAATTTATAGTGCACTGTTAGGATAATTAAAAAATTAAATTATTTATATTTTTTAGTTATTTAAAGTGTATGTTAATTAAAATATTTATTCTATTTTATAAGGATAATTATTATAATCTGTTGAATAAAATTATTTTTTAAATGATGTACATATGATATCTTTTTGTTAATTTGTTTTCAATCCAGTATAATGTTATTTCATTAATAATTTTTTCTAACATTAATACACACCAATCTTACTTTTATAAGGAACCAAGAGGGTGCTTACTAAGTTGGTCCCTAAATAATATCATTCGAAGCTCTTCTCTGTTCTTTGGGTCATCTTGGTAGATCGTTAATCGCCGTAATAGAGGCATCTATTTGAAAGTTTCACAAGGCTCTTGACGTGAAAGCGAACCCATCAAAATGTACAATACCATACATGTAGGCCGGGCTTATCTCTCATGTGGAGTTTGAGTGGTAATTTTTCCGACACATTAATATCATAAAACAGATATCTATAGGTGGAAGTGTCCACCAGGTCGGATCAAGTAAATTTGGAGTTATTTTGAGTTTATAGGGTCAAATTATTTTTAGATTTATTACGTTCAGATAGTTTTTGGACTTGAATCACTCGGATTAGAGTTGACTCTCCTACTAACTTTTTTTTGTTTTTATCAAAAATGCTTTTTTTTTATTTTTAACTTTTTTTTTATTTTGTCACATATTAAAATATGTGAAGATACATTATTATTTGTTTTTTTTATTGTTTTATATATAAGTATGTATACAAAATATATGATTAATTAAATGTTTATATTTTACACACCATATATGTGTGTGTGTGTGTGTGTGTGTCTATACGTGTATGTAAATGTACTCTCTTTCTCCATCTATATATATACATGAAAAAAATTAGATAATTATATGAAATAAATATGCTAAAAGTTAATAAAAAAATTGATAAAGCAGAATTTCTTCCTCTGTTAGTGCTGTCTGCCTTGCTGCCAGGGTAAGTTTTCTCCTCTTGCTATTGGTGCCATTTGCCCTACTATTGGGGCAAGTTTTCTCCTTCTGCTATTAGTGTTGTTTGCCTTATTGTTGGAGCAAGTTTTCTCCTTCAACTACTAATGTTGCCTGCCTTGTTGCCGGTTTTGTAAGCTACTGGTTGTGATTCACCTGCTATTGGTTATTGTGCTGGTTATGCTTGCTGTTGTAATTGCTAGTTATGCTTGCTATTACAATTGTTGGTTATGTTGTAAACTACTTTCTCTCTCTTTGGTGGCTACTGTACCTTTTCCATTAGGTGTTTGTTGCACCTCATTTATTGGTTTAACAGTTGTTGTACCTTTCCTTGATTAGTTTGCCAACTGTTGCACCTTTCCTTGATTGGTTGCTGTAACTTTTTCCTTGGGTGGTTAATTGGTAGCTGCACATTCTCCTCTGGTTTAGTGTGACTGTTGCACGCCTCCTTTGGTTTGGTGTGGTTACTGCACATCTTCTCTAGTTTGGTATGACTGCTACACATCTCCTCTGGTTTGGTGTAGTTATTGTATGCCTTCTTCT
Source organism: Ceriops tagal (assembly GCA_021533255.1). Taxonomy (NCBI): domain Eukaryota; kingdom Viridiplantae; phylum Streptophyta; class Magnoliopsida; order Malpighiales; family Rhizophoraceae; genus Ceriops; species Ceriops tagal. The sequence continues at coordinate 6,524,814 of CM038602.1, forward strand.
TCTCCTTCTTTTTCTCCTATTGGTTTGGTCGACTATTGTCTTCTTCTCCCTTTATTAGGGTTGTCAATTACTATAACTCCTCCTCTGGTTGGTGTGGCTGCCTCTTTCTGTTGAACCCATTTCTTATAACTAATGTTGGATTTGTTATTAACAGCATCTCGTATAATTGTTTTTGTTAATTTGATGTTATGAATGTCGTTGAGATGCAAAGAGGTCGTTGGGCAAAACCGTTAATGGTAGGTTAACCTTGAAGTCGACGAGTCAATATTGATCGTTAACCCTAAATTTTAAGGGTCAAGGCTAACCGTTGATGCTTAACCATTGACCCTAAATTTTAGGAATCAAATCTGGTTGTTGATTGTAGGGTAACCTTTGGGAATCAATGCTGACTGTTAATGAGTATGCAACCCTAATCTCAAGGCTTTATAAATACATCCATGCGTCTTGTAAGATTGATGTGTAGGTTGAAAAAAAATTGAGAGAATGGCAAGGGCTACAGAGGTGAACGGCAAACCTAAAGCCAATGAGAGGTGAATAACAAACCTAAAGCTAAAAATAGGTTGAATGGTAAAGAGAGAGGCAGCCACCAAAGAGAGAGTGACTGGCCAAGGCAAAGGAGGTAACGACTAAAGGGAGAAGAAGAAGGCTATAGCTTGCCAAACCAAAGGGAGAATAAGAAGGCAGCAGCCGACCAAACCAAAGGAGACGTGTAGCAGCCACACCAAACTAGAAAAGATGTGTAGCGGCCATACCAAATCAGAAGAGACATGTAGTAGCTACACCAAACTAGAGGAGACATGTAGCAACCATACCAAATTGAAGGAGAAGGTGCAATAGCCACTAAAGAGGGAGTTCATAGCACAACTAGTAGCTTGTAGCACATCTAGCAGATTACAGTAGCAAGCACAATCAGTAGCAAGGGAACCAACAATTGCAACAGCAAGCACAACTAGCAACAATTACAATAATAAGGGCAGACAGCAATAGCAACAAGTGTAGGCAGTAATAACAGTAAATGCAAGTAGCAATAATAGTAAGGGCAGGCAATAATAGCAGCTTGTAGCAACTGGCAGCAGGTGAATCACAACTAACAACTTGCAGAACTAGCAAAAGGTAAATTATAACTAGCAGTTTGTAATAGCTTGCAGTAATTTGCGGGTAGCACTAGCAATAGAAGGAGAAAACTTGCCCCAGTAGTCAGAGGAGAAAATTTACCCTAGTAGTAGGAGGAGAAAACATACCCCAGCAGCAGGGCAGGCAACACTAGTAGTAAGGAAAGAAACTTGCCAAAACAGTAGGTAAAGTAGCATCAGTAACAGGGAAGAGAACTTGCTAAGGTAGTAGATGAGTCAACCTACCAAGGCACCAGGGAAGATAACTTGTCGAGGTAGCAAAGGAGGTAGCACCGACAGTAAGGGAAGATAACTTGCCAAGGCAGCAGGTAAGGTAACACCAGCAGCAATGGAAAAGAACCTACCAAGGCAACAAGTGAGGTAATACCGACAGTAGAGGAAGAGAACTTACAACAAAGATAACCTACAGAAAAGAGACTAGCAAAGCTTAAGCAAAGACTGGTAGTAAGGAAGAAGAAGATCCGTTTTTTGTAATAGCAGCTTATGCACATTAAATGATATTTCTCACGGAAGTTTTAACATAAACCTTTTATGTATTTCTTAAAAAAGGTTGAGAGACCCTTGAAGTGATCGAGAAATCAATCCTTTGAGTAATCGGGAGATCAACTTTTCTAGTGATCGAAAGATCAATCTTTTGAGTGATCAGAAGATCATTGTAAGTGGTCAAGGAGTGATCCTTCCACAACATAACTGTATTCCTTAATAACAATAGTGGATTATGTGATTTAGGAGTGATCCTATCACACCGTAGATGTACTTCACACATTGTGGGTGAACCACATAAAAATTATTGTGTTCTCAGGTGCTTACATTTGATTTGATATCCATATAGCCACTCTTACATAAAGAAGCAAGATAACAAATTGAATCATTGACTCTAACAAGTCACAGAGGTTAATCCAGATAGATTTGTAAAAAGTGAACATCTCACATTGATTCACCCCTTCCCCCTCTTAGTGTGAGACCTAAAAAGGTCTTCATCACCTTTTTAGGTGGCTGCTATCACTTTTTGGCCAGCTGCACCTCTCTTTGGTGTTGCACCTCTCTTGGTCAGTTACACCACTCTTTGGTGTTGCACTTTTGGCCTGTCACTCTCTTTTTAATGGCTACCTCTCTCTTTGCTATTGGTTAGTCTTTTTCTTTTTACAGCATATACGCATTTTAAAAGATGCATGGATGTATTTATAAGCTTTGAGATTTAAAGTTGCACAATTATCAACGATCAGCATTGATTTCCAAGGGTTGTCTTACAATCAACGACTAGATTTGATTCCTAAAATTTAGGGTCAATAGTCAACATTAACTTCCTAAAATTTAGGGTCAATGGTCAAGGGTCAACGGTTAGCCTTGACCTCTAAAATTTAAGGTCAACAGTCAACATTGACTTATTGACTTCAGAGTTGACCTACTATCAACAGTATTAATCAATGACTTCTCTACGTCTCAACAACATTCAAAACATCAAATCAACACAAACAACTATATGAGATGCTGTTGACAACAAATTCAACATTACCCATCAAAGATAGGTTCAATAATGGGTTCAGTTGTTGGGCCTTTTAGTTCTTCTTGAGCCAATTTTGAGTTTTTTGCAAGTTATTTTTGGTTTTGAGAAAGCTTTAGATTAGTCCAAGATTTTCTGAGCTTTCCAAGTTTCAAGATTTGATAAAGCAAATTCCACTTATTTGCCACAAATTTAAAAGAAGAAAAAACAAGTTTCAATGGCTCTTGCTCCCAAAGGGTCCTCAACCCTTTATAAAAGGAAGCATTTAAGTGATTGGAATGTATCTGGTTGGAAACCCAAAAATATCAATCTCTTACAAAACCTCTCCAATGTATCTTTTATCTGTAATCTCTCTTTTTAAGGCATCCTCTGCCAATTCAATAAAATTTGTAATGGTTTAACTTTACGTTAGCACCAAACTTACCAGTAGCATCTAAAATCATTGAAAATCTTACACATGAATTACATGTGTTAGAAAAGGATTTTAGGAGTTTTAGCGGTGACCTAGACATTAGTTTTCTAAATTTGTCCTTCTATTTTGGTGAGCTTATCTCCAAGGGTGTGTATATAGGTGTTTGAGAAATTGTTTTGTTGGATAATCATCTTAGAAAGTTTTTTGGGATCATTATTCTTTTGAGGAATTTTGTAAGGGGTTAAGTTAATAGAGTTTTATTGGTGACTAACCTCAAGTTGCCTGAGCAGACGATGTTCAGCTTCTATGACTTTGTTATTTAAGTGATCCATTCCCTTACTTTCTGTCTTTGCACAACAGGATTAAATGCTTTGCAAAATGGATATACAATGCAGTTTTCAGATGTAAACTGTTCAAATTAATCAAAGAAAAAGATATGAATTTTATGCTGATGCACAAAATTATAAAACTGGTTCTATATGTTATTGATAAAATTGGTTCTATATGTTATTGTAATTTTTTGAAAAGTTTTTCGAAAAACCATAATTTCCTTGCAAAATTATGTTCTACATATAATCATCATACAATAGTTTTTTGTCAACTTAAAAATCCTTTTCTAACACATATAATTCATACATGAGATTTTTAGTCATTTCAGATGTTAGTAAGTTTAGTGCTAACAAGTTTTCTGGGTTTTGATATTTTGGGTAAGGTATGTTTGTTTGGTAGTTAGCATTTTGGAAAGAGGTATTTGGAATATCTAAGGTTGAGAATTTCAGTTTTTGGGTTTTGTATGGTAGATTTAGGACTAGCAAAAGATTTAAGGCCTATTTTAAATCTACGGTTGAAGATGTAGAGGCTATGTTAGAAAATCTCAAACTTTGAGACTTACTATTGAAGGTTAAGACAACCTTTCCATCTGGATTTTGTTGAACTCTTGTGAGTTTGGTGTTTGGTTTTGCTTGAGGTGGTGGCTCAAGATTTGTGGCATTTTCAAGGATGTAGTCTTCTGATAGGGTAACATCTTTCCATTAAATTGACCTCAAAATTAAAGTATTAGAATGAGACAAGTCAGTTTGCAAAAGGAGGGTTTCTCTCTTTGGAAGCACACCTTGTTTTTTTTTTATGCAACTATAGAAGACATGACTTTGTAATAAATTTTGTAAATCAATGCTATTAGAATTAAACATTTTAATATCTTGTAATTATGGGCTAACCTTGTTGTTGCATGGGACTTCTAGGTTAAAAATAATGAATTGGCCTTGTAAGAACTGGGTCTGATTATTGGGCCTTTTGGTTCCTTTCAAGCCACTTTTATATAACTTCTTTGGTGAGATTTTTTGAATTCTTAAAGGAATCTCACTAATTCACTTTGAATTTTCTAATTACAACAAAGGTATCCTTTTGGTTTTAGAATTCATAATACTAAGCTAATACCCAAGGTAAAAAGAATTTTACATGAAAAAGAATTTTACAAGGAGAAAACTAGGATTCGTCCTTTGTTGGTTCATAATTGGTTTTGAATAGTTCATATCTTTCTCTTACTTAAGGAGTAAGGAGTTTTGGAGTAGATCTAAAGTAATGCCACCATTATTTGAACTAGTATGGTGTTTTTGAATAATTATTTTTAATATTGAAATAGAATAGCTATGAATGTCTATTCTTTTCATTTTGCATAAGAAAAGCATGTTTATTGGTAATCCTAATAATTGAAAAATAAGCAATGGTCATACTTTGTTTTGAAACTGGTTAGAAATAATTTAGGTTTTATGAGGGTGAAGTTTCCAACTTCACCTTAGGATCTACTAGTCTATGATACTGAGAGAGGGGTGAATCAGTATCACACCTCTTAAAACTCTAATAACTTAAGTCAAAGTATTATACTTCTTTAATACTTTCGCTCTCGTCAATACGCAGGTATGTGAACAACTTCAACCTCTTCTTAAAAGCGAACTCTTTCTCAGATTCAACTAAAGTATATCTATTGTTACCTATTAATCACAATAGTCCCCAAAGTCACCTTTCAGACACCTTGCCTATTAGACAGATCGGATGTTCTTGATTAGGTCTTCTTTAGGTTATGGGTTTGATGATACTTTAGCTTTGTTCACAACTCAATTCAAAGCACAGAATGTAAATCAAAGTAAGGACACAAGAGATTTACGTGGTTCCGTCAATGTGATGTACGTTCACGGTGGTAGGGATTCTTCCTCTACTGAGACAATCCACTATACTCAAGAATACCAGTGTGGTACTCCCTATGTCCATAATATAGTTATAATGGATGTCTTAATCCTCTACTAACTATTGCAAATACAAAGCAAGTACAATACAAAGAGTGTCACTTACTGTGTCTACCCTTCTTCTAGCTTGTCTTGCCTTTGTTGAATTGAATAAGCTGCTTCACTGCTGTTTAGAAGTCCACCACAACACTCTCTAACCTCTCTTGAAGAAATCTGGAAATATATTGAGTTCTTTCCAATGCTTCACTGAATTCCTTCTTTAGGTTGTTTCACACAACTCTTGTTTTCACCAACTCACAGTTTCACGGTTTGCACTCACGCTTCTAGTCTGCCGTTTCACGTCTCACGGCCTGCCCCACACTTTTGATCAGTCACGCTGTTGCACGTTCTGGTCTCATGCCATCACACGTTCTGCTCTCACGCCGATGCACATTCTGGTCTCATATTTCAGGTCTGCACCCGCTTCGCTGTTCTCAAGTCTCACGGATAACAGGTCTGCTCTCCTCGTCCGTTTCACAGTTCTGCTGGTCTTCCGTTTCTGGTTTTTGCCCTCACCTCACGTTCCTCAGCCACCTCACCCTTCTGGTTTTTCTAGTTCACGCTCCTTAGCTGCCTTACCCTTCTGGTTTTTCTGGTTCGTGTTTCTCAGCCTCCTCACGCTTCTGATTTTGCTGGTTCACATCTTACGTTCTGGTTTTCTTCTCTTCTAGGGGTGGTGCATTTCTGGTTTTGCCGTTGGTGTGTTGTCTTTTCTCACAAATGGTGTGCAGTGTCTTCTCTTACCGTTAGTCACACGATTTCCTTTTAGCCAATGGTGTCCTCTCTCTTGCCGTTGGTCACACGGTTTTCCTTCAGCCAGCCAAGGTCTCCCTTACCGTCCAAGGTCTCTTTGCCGTGTTGTCTCCTTGTTGTCCAATCGGTGGTTTCTCTCTCTTGTCTTTGGTCACATGGTTTTCCTTCAGCCGGCCAAGGTCTCCCTTGCTGTCCAAGGTCTCTTTGTCGTGTTGTCTCCTTACTGTCCAGCTGGTGGTTTCTCTCTCTTGCCATCACACGGTTTTCTCCTTGCCATGTCATCCATTTCTCTCCTGGTGGTTATATGTCTCTCACATGTTTTCTCTCTCACTGTCCAGCCAGGTCTCCTCTCTTTTGCCGTGCGTTCCTTTGGTTGGCCGAATATGGTTTTGCCATTCAAACCCTTTTTTCATGTAGGTTGTTTGGTCATGTACCCTCTTTGTTGTCCACACCTATTTGGCCGTTCACCGCTTTGCCGTTTTGCTCTTCCAGTGGTGTGTAGGTTGTCTTTCACGTTTTGCTTTTCTCTCTCAGGTGGTGAATTTCAGATTTCTGGTGTGTCCGTCGCCTTTGCTCTCCTGGTGGTGAATTTCAGATTTTGCTCTCTCGGTGGTGAATTTGCCCTTGTTCTCCCGGTGGTGTATTTCACTGTCTTATGATGGGCTGGTTTTTTACACCTGCTCTATTTTGCTCTACCGATTTATATACTCCCTTCTATGCAAACCCTAGTAGGGTTTACTGGAGCTGCAGTGAATTTACTTTCTTGCCCCTCCATGTGGCTTCAAATTACTTGCACACTTAAATCTAGTTGACAACAATTATAACCCATGCAAGGCTGTGGGAACAACAATCTCCCCCTTTGTAATTGTTGGCAACACTCACAACAAAAACCATTATGCAGCAGTCCTTCATAATCTTTTTAGAGTAATAATCCAGAAGCAGATGGATTACAACTCCCCTTGCACTGTTGCTTTTCTCCCCCTTTGCCAACCAATTACAAATTTGGAAACCTGCAAAGTAGAGATGGAAGATTCACCTGAACTTCAGGCTTGAGGAGGCATTTGCAAAGACAGACTCATTCTGTGCTTTTCAAATAGCTCTGTGGACAGAGGTTTAATTAGAATATCAGAGATTTGATCTTTAGTACCGACATACTCCAATTGAATTATGCCCTCTTCCACTTGATCCTTGATAAAGTGATACCGGATGTCAATATGCTTGCTCCTTGAATGTTGAACTGGATTCTTGTTGAGATCAATTGCACTTTGATTATCACAAAGCACACTTACTGGTCACTTCACTTCAATACCCAAATTGGCCAATTGTCTTTGCATCCATATCACCTAAGTATATGCTGCACAAGCAGCCATATCACTGGATTCTGACTTGTGTTTAAGGTGTATGATGTAGGTCCTTTTGGAATAATCATCAACAAACAAGATGAAGTACCTCTCACCATTCAACCCTTTTGTTCTCATTGGCCCACACAAATCAGTATGTACAATGTAAAGCACTGCTTCAGAACTGACCTCTTTGGTCTTATACTACTTTCTGACCTATTTTCCTTTAGAGCATGCTGAGTAGACATACTCCCTCTCTCTATTGAGGTTTGGAATGTCTCTGATTGCATGAGTAGTGGTCAGCTTCCTTATGTTCTTCTATGTTAAGTGTCCCATCCTCCTATGCCAGAGTTGATTTTCTTCTTTTTTTGTAAGTAAACAGCTATTTGTCTTGTCCTCATCAATCACATATAAATTTCTAGCTGTTCTCTTCCCGGTTGCAATAGTATTGCCTTCTTTACTCTTTACTTGGCAACCTGTTTTTGTGAATATCACTTTGTGGTCTTCATTGCATAGCTGGCTGACAGATGTTAGATTATATCTGAGTCCTTCAACATGCAGAACATCTTTCAGCTTTCCTTTTCCAATATTTACTGACCCCTGACCACTAATGTTAAGTGAATCATCATTGCCAAACTTGACTCTGTCTTCTCTTAACTTGTTTAGCTTTGATAATTTACTCTTATCTCCTGTCATGTGTGAAGTGCATCCACTATCAAGGATTCACTGCTTATCCTTGTAGTCAACCTTTAGTGCAATTTCAACTATATTAGCTACCTCCCTTTTTGCTTTATATTCTTTCCTTTGAACTGGCTTGAAGATAGCTTTCTCCTTTTTCTCAGCTTTGACTGCACCAATTGTTTTTATTGTGCCATCAAGTTCCTTCTCTTGCTCATGGAGAAGTGTCATGCATCTCTTGGCATTATGACCATCCTGTCCGCACCTTTCACACTGCTCCAAGTCTACCAATACAGCAAACTTGTTCTTTGAAATCACTGGTTTGAGCTTCCACCAATACTCCTTGTTAGTGTGTCCTTGCTTTTTACAGTATATTCAAGAACTCACGACAGGTGTTCTTCTCTGAATTTTGTATTGTCTCCCCTATATGCAGCATCAGATCTTCTCAAGTTGGAGACGTATGCTGGCCTTCTCCACCAGCATTTACTTGCCTTATGACCCCAAACTCCACAATAAAGGCAGTGACCTTAAAACTGCCTCTTTTTGGGTCTAATCATAGTTTGTTTTCTTTTGTTCATTACTTACTGTGTAGGCAAGGTTGCTGGCTTTTTTGCTTGTGTGGCTTTGATTTCAGCCACCTTCTTCTCCTTCTTCTATTCAGCCATTGCCTTTGGCTGGCTGACTTTCTTTTCTTCAATTTTGTTTGCAAACTTAGGTTGCTTCTTTAAATCTTCTTTATTTTTAGCCTTCACTATTCCTGGTTGATCAGTCTTTTCTTTTTGAGACGTAACAACTATGGACTGCTACTCTTTAACCACATACATCATTTTTGGACCTGGCTTTGGTTTGATAACTGTCTTTTCTTCTTCAATTATCTTCTCCTAAGTCACAGCCTTCTCTTTCAACTTTTGTGGCAAAGTCTCATTCTTTTTAGGCAATGCAACCTTAGATTACTGCACTTTCTCTTCATTCTTCTTTTCTCTTGCAGAGCTTGTTTCTCCTACCACTTCAAGCTTCTGCAAGTTCTCTTCACTCTTTTTGAGTTGTTGCTAAAGTCTCAACAACTTTATCTCTATTTCTTCAATTGTTGAAGTCCTTGAGCCAAGCTCCATAATAAGGTCTCACATATTTTGATTTGTTCTTCAAATCTTCTCTTCAAGTCAATATGTTCAGCCCTTGTTTCGTCCTTTTGACTTTCTGCTTCCTCAATCTTTGCTTCAACTTGTTTTATATGGGCCTCTAACCTTCTTATGGTTCTACCCCTTCTGATTATCTCCTTCGAAGCTGCTTCTAACTCAGCTTCAAGATCTGGTTCTTCTTCATTATTCTCCTCTTCCTCTTTAGAGGTTGAACTACCACATTAAGCTGATGCCATAAAGGCATGCTCATTTGATGAGTCTACATCATCCTCCTCATCGGCTTTATTTGTCTAGCTCACATAACTCTTGAATAAGCCTCTCTTCTTCTTCTGTGAGTTAGCAGTCTTCTTGCTGGACTTCCTTGACTTGAATAATGGTCTTCTCCATCCTTATCCTCATCCTCATCATCAAGTTTCACTTTGCACTGAGAAGCAAAGTGTCCAGTCTGCCCACAATGATAACATCTCAAGGACAACTGTCCTTTTCCCTTTTTGGACCCCTTTTTGAACTTCCTTGTGAAGTATGCCAACACTTCACCTTCACTTTCTTCCTCATTATCATCATCATCCAAACTGGATGATTCTTCCTCTTCTTTTATCTTCAAGTGTTTCATAGCTTTGAAAGCTGCCTCCTTTGATACCTTTGACATTGAAGAGCTCTCAGTTGACTTTATTCTCATCTCATATGCAATCAAATTGCACTGGAGATCATGCAGAGACATATAATTGAGATCTCTACTCTCCTCTATAGCTGTCACCTTTGAGGCAAACCTCTCAGGCAGAATTCTCAGAATTTTCTTTGTAATAGATAAGTCCTTCTTGTTCTTCCCATGACTTCTAAGATCATTTACAACATCAATAACCCTAGTGAAGAACTCTTGGACTGTCTCATTTTTTTGCATTATGAGAGATTCATATCTCTCCTTGAAAACTTGAAGCTTGGCCTTCTTCATTCTACCATTACCTTCATAGATTTTCTGCAATCTGTCCCATATCTCCTTGGCAGATTTGCAGTCCATAACTTTAGCATACTCAACATCTGTCAATGCTGAAATGATGATGTTTGAGGCCTTCCCATTTATCTCAAATTGCCTTAATTCCTTTGGGGTTGGGTCTTTACCTTCTTCTGAGGCCACAAAACCCTATTGTACAGATTTCACCACGTTCATGCCCATAGTTGCAAATACCACCTACATTCTCGCTCTGCACATATGGTAGTTGGTTCCGTTGAAGATTAGAACCTTCTTGTTGTAAGTAGTACTGGTGCTGGTACTGGCATCTATTTCTCAGTATGTTGAACAAGTTAAAACTTTTGAAACCCTTCAAACTAGTAAACCAAGCTATTAGGCTTCAAACTGGTAAACTTGTGCTCTAATATCAATTGAAGTTTCCAACTTTACCCTAGGATCTACTAGTTTGTGATACTAAAAGGGGGTGTGAATCAGTATTACACCCCTTAAAACTCTGATAACTTGAGCCAAAGTATTCTATTTCTTTAATACTTTCACTCTCGTCAATACACAGGTATGTGAACAATTTCAACCTCTTCTTAAAAGTGAACTCTTTCTCAGATTCGACTAAGGTAGATCTATTATTACCTACTAATTACAATAGTCCCCAAAGTCACCTTTCAAACACCTTGCCTATTAGATAGATTGGATGTTCTTGATTAGGTCTTCTTTAGGTTATGGGTTCGATGATACTTTAGCTGCGTTCACAACTCAATTCAAAACATAGAATGTAAATCAAAGTAAGGACACAAGAAATTTACGTGGTTCCATCAATGTGACCTACATCCACGATGGTAGGGATTCTTCCTCTACTGAGACAATCTACTATACTTGAGAATACTAGTATCGTACTCCCTATGTCCACAATGTAGTTACAATGGATGTCTTAATCCTCTGCTCCTTTAACTATTGCAAATACAAAGCAAGTACAATACAAAGAGTGTCACTTACTGTGTCTACCCTTCTTCTAGCTTGTCTTGCCTCTGTTGAATTGAATAGGCTGCTTCACTGCCGCTTAGAAGTCCATCATAACACTCTCTAACCTCTCTTGAAGAAATCTAGAAATATGTTGAGTTCTTTCCAATGCTTCACCGAATTCCTTCTCTAGGTTGTTTCACACAACTCCTGCTTTCACCGTCTCACAGTTTAATGGCTTACACTCACGCTTCTAGTCTGCCGTTTCACGTCTCAAGGCCTACCCCATGCTTCTAATCAGTCACGCTGTTGCACATTCTGGTCTCACGCCGTCACACATTCTGGTCTCACGTTTCAGGTCTGCACCTACATCGCTGTTCTCAAGCCTCACGGATAATAGGTCTGCTCTCCTCGTCCGTTTCACAGTTTCGTTGGTCTCCCGTTTTTGGTTTTTGCCCTCACCTCACGTTCCTCAGCCGCCTCACCCTTTTGGTTTTTCTAGTTCACGTTCCTTAGCCGCCTTACCCTTCTAGTTTTTCTGGTTCGCGTTTCTCGGCCTCCTCACACTTCTGATTTTGTTGGTTCACGTCTCACGTTCTGGTTTTCTTCTCTTTCAGGGGTGGTGTGTTTCTGGTTTTGCCGTTGGTGTGTCATCTTCTCTCACCAATGGTGCACAGTCTCTTCTCTTACCGTGAGTCACACAGTTTCCTTCCAGCCAGTGGTTTCTCTCTCTTGCTGTCATACAGTTTTCTCCTTGCCGCGTCGTCCGTTTCTCTCTTGGTGGTTGTACGTCTCTCACGTGTTTTCTCTTTCACCGTCCAGCCGGGTCTCCTCTCTTTTGCCGTGCGTTCCTTTGGTTGGCCAAATATGGTTTTGCCATTTAAACCCGCTTTTCATGTAGGTTGTTTGGCTGTGTACCCTCTTTGCCGTCCACACCTATTTGGCCGTTCACCTCTTTGCCGTTTTGCTCTCCTGGTTCTCTCCAACATATTTGCCGTTTTGCTCTTCCAGTGGTGTGTAGGTTGTCTTTCATGTTTTGCTTTTCTCTCTCGAGTGGTGAATTTTAGATTTCTAGTGTGTTCGTCGCCTTTACTCTCCCGGTGGTGAATTTCAGATTTTGCTCTCTCGGTGGTGAATTTGCCCTTGCTCTCCCGATGATGTATTTCACTATCTTATGATAGGCTCGTTTTTCACACCTACTCTCTCTTGCTCTACTGGTTTATATACTCCCTTTTATACAAACCTTAGTAGGGTTTACTGGAGCTGTAGCGAATTTACTTTCTTACCCCTTCATGTAGCTTCAAATTACTTGCACACTTAAATCTAGTTGACAATAATTACAACCCATACAAGGTTGTAGGAACAACAATCTCCCCCTTTGTAATTGTTGGCAACACTTATAACAAAAGCCACTATGCAGCAGTTTCAATTCCTCCTAAATATACACTCCCTCTTTCTTAACAGCTCCCCCTACATTGTTGCTTCTCTTCCCTTTTGCCAACCAATTACAAATTTGAAAAACTCACAAAGTAGAGATGAAGGATTCACCTGATTGTCAGGCTTGAGGAGGCATTCGCACAAACAGACTCATTCTGTGCTTTTCAAACAGCTCTGTGGACAGAAATTTAGTTAGATCTTGTGTAGCATCTTCAGCAGATTTATGTTCAACTTGTGAGAGTAAAGCAATAGCTCCCACAATTCTTCTTCTTGTTGTAACTCCTTCTGATAGTTCACCTGTGATCTGATTTTCTTGATGAGCACTGGTCCACGTTTTCTTTGGCTTTCTTTCTTGCACAGTCTTAATTGCAAGAAGATCTCTTTCTTCATCAATCACATACAAATTTCCAACTGTTCTCTTCCCAACTGCAACAGTATTGCCTTCTTTACTCTTTATCTGGCAACCTGTTTTTGTGAATATTACCTTATGGTCTTCATTGCATAGTTTGCTGACAGATGCTAGATTATATCTGAGTCCTTTAACATGCAGAACATCTTTCAGCTTTCCTCTTCCAATATTTACTGATCCCTGACCATTGATGTTGAGTAAATCATCATTGCCAAACTTGACTCTACCTTCTCGACTTGTTTAGCTTTGACAATTTACTCTTGTCTCCCGTCATGTGTGAAGTGCATCCACTGTCAAAGATCCACTGCTTATTCTTGTAGTCAGCTTTGAGTGCAATTTCATCTATATTAGCAACCTCCCTTTTAGCTTTATATTCCTTCTTTTGAATTGGTTGGAAGATAGCTTTCTCCTTTTTCTCAGCTTTGACTGCACCGCTTGTTTTCACTGTGCCATTGAGTGCCTTCTCTTGTTCAAGGAAATGTGTCATGCATCTCTTGGCATTATGGCCATCCTGCTCGCACCTTTCACATTGTTCCAAATCTACCAATATAGCAAACTTGTTCTATGAAATCACTGGTTTGGGCCTCCACCAACAATCCTTCTCAGTGTGTCCTTGCCTTTTACAGTATGTGCAAGAACTAATGACAGGTGTTCTCTTCTGGATTCTATATTGTCTCCCCCTGTATGCAACATCGTATCTTCTCAAGTTGGAGACATATACTGGCCTTCTCCACCAGCAGTTAATTGCCTTATGACCCCAAACTCCACAATAAAGGTTAGAGGCCCATATAAAACAAGTTAAAGCAAAGTCTGAGGAAGCTGAAAGTCAAAAGGATGAAATAAGGGCTAAACATATTGACTTGAAGAGAAGATTTGAAGAACAGATCAAAATATGTGAACACCTTACAGTAAAGCTTGGCTCAAGGGCTTCAAAAATTGAAGAAATAGAGAAAGAGTTGCTCAGACTTTAGCAACAACTCAAAAGTAGCAAAGAAAACTTGCAGAAGCTTAAAATGATAAGAGAAACGAATTCTGTAGAAGGAGAGAAGAATGTAGAGAAAGTGCAGCAATCTGAGGCTGCTTGACTAAAGAAAATAAGAATGTGCCACAGAAGTTGAAAGAGAAGGTTGTGACTCAGAAGAAGATAGCTGAGTATAAAGAAGATCTGAAGAAGCAACCTAGGGTGGCAAACAAGAAGGAAGAAAAGAAAGTTAGCCAGCAGAGGGCTACAGCTGAATAGAAGAAGGAGAAGAAGGTGGTTGAAATGAAAGTCACATAAGCAAAGAAGCCAATTACTTTGCCTACACAGCAAGTAATGAATAGAAGAAGACATGCTGTGATCAGACCCAAGAAGAGGCAGTTTCAAGGTCATTGCCTTTATTGTGGAGTTTGGGGTCATAAAGCAAGTAATTGCTAGTGGAGAAGGCCAGTATATGTCTCCAACTTGAGAAGATACAATGCTACATATAGGGGGAGACAATACAAAATTCAGAAGAGAACACCTGTCGTGAGTTCTTGCACAAACTGTAAAAAGCAAGGACACATGAAAAAGAGTGTTGGTGGAAGCCCAGATCAGTGGTTTCAAAGAACAAGTTTGCTATACTGGCAGACTTGTTCAGCATACTGAGAAATGGAAGCCGGTAGCACTAGCACCACTTACAGCAAGAAGGTTCCAATCTTCAACGGAACCAACTACCATATGTGGAGAGTAAGAATGCAAATGGTATTTGCAACCATGGGCATGAACGTGGTAAAATGCATACAAGAGAGTTTTGTGGCTCTAGAAAAAGGTAAAAACCTAACCCCAGAGGAGTTAAGGCAGTTTGAGATAAATGGGAAGGCCTCAAATGTCATCATTTCAGCATTGACAGATGCTAAATATGCTAAAGTTATGGACTGCAAATCTACCAAGGAGATATGGGACAGATTGCAAAAAGTCTATGAAAGTGATGACAGAATGAAGGACGCTAAGCTTCAAGTGTTCAAGGAGAGATATGAATCTCTCATAATGCAGAAGAATGAGACAGTTCAAGAGTTCTTCACCAAGGTTATTGATGCTGTAAACAACTTGAGAAGTCATGGGAAGAATAAGAAGGACTCATCGATTATGAAGAAAATTCTGAAAATTCTGCCTGAGAGGTTTACCTCAAAGGTAGTAGCCATAGAGAAGAGTAGAGATCTCAATTCTATGTCTCTGTATGATCTCCAATGCAATCTCATTACATATGAGATGAGGATAAATTCAGTTGAAAGCTCTGCAATAACGAAGGTATCAAAGGAGGCAACTTTCAAAGCTATGAAGCACTTAAAGATAAAAGAAGAGGAAGAATCATTCAGTGAGGATGATGATGATGATGAGGAAGAAAGTGAAGGTGAAATGTTAGCATACTTCACAAGGAAGTTAAAAAAGGGGTCTAAGAAGGAAAAAGGACAGTTGTCCTTGAGATGTTATTATTGTGGGCAGATTGGACACTTTGCTTCTTAGTGCATCGGAAAGAACTTAATGTATTTTCAAATTTCTTCAAGAGAGGTTAGAGAGTGTTGCGGTGAAGTTTTAAGCGACAATGGAGTAGTCTTTCAATTCAACAGAGGCAAGACAAGTTAGAAGAAAGGTAGACATAGTAAGTGACACTCTTTGTACTGTACTTGCTTAGTAATTGCAATAGTGAAAGGAGCAGAGGATTAAGACATCCATTGTAACTGGAATTCTCAAGTATAGTGGATAGTCTCGGTAAAGGAAAGTCCCTACCATCGTGGATGTACGTCACATTGACGGTACCACGTAAATCTCGTGTGTCCTTAATTTGCTTTGCGTTCTGTGTTTTGAATTGAGTTATGAAAGGAGCTAAAGTATCAGCCAACCCATAACCTAACGAAGACCTAAACAAGAACATCTGAATTGTCTATTATGCAAGGTGTTTGAAAGGTGACTTTGGGGACTATTGTGATTAGTAGGTAGCAATAGATCTATCTTAGTCGAATCTAAGAAAGATTTCGCTTTTAAGAAGAGGTTGAAGTTGTTCACTTACCTGTGAATTGCGAATTGTAGTGATACTAATTCACCCCCTTCTCAGTATCTCAAACTAGTAGATCCTAGGGAGAAGTCGGGAACTTCAAAATTATTAGATAATGACTGAAAATGAGCACATAAACAACAAACATAATATTTAGCCTACTAGTAATAATATAACAAAGGCTTCTAATCATACCTTGATATAATTTTTTTATCTATATTTTTTATTGATCTCATCCTTATCAACCTTCATGCATTCTAACATTAGTGTATTGTAAGGGTCTGAATCCTCAATTCCAAACTTTTTCAATATTTCTCTTGCATACTTTACTTAGCTAATAAGAATCTCATTTGTGTTTTGCCTGATTTATAGGCTTAAGAAGAAACCAATCCCTTATCATGCTTATTTCAAATTTCTTCTTTATTTGAGAAGTGAATTCCTTGCACAAATAATCATTAGTGACACAAAAAATAATATCATCAACATAAATTTACATAATTAATAAATCTTTATCTTTTACCTTTGTGAACAACATGGCATCCACCTTACCTTTTACAAATCCCTTTTGAATAAAAAAAGAGATAAGTCACTGATACCTAACTCAAGGAGCTTACTTTATTTCAAATAAGGCTTTAGAGAGCTTAAGCACATGATTATAAATTTAATGCTCTCAAAACCTAAAGGTTGTTCAACATATACTTTTTCAATAATAAAATTGTTAAGTAATGCACTTTTTACATCCATTTGATATAACTTAAAATTCATGAAAGATGTATATGCTAAGGTGATGCAAATGGCTTCTAATCTAGCCATAAGTGCAAAGGTCTCATTTGATATAACTATATATGCTTTGCTAAAGTAAGAGTATTTTAAAATAATACCTTCATTAGCCTTTGAATCAAAATTTCCAAGATTGTCTTTAATGTTTAATGGGAAACACTTGCATATAATGACCTTAAAATAACTGATTTATGACTTTCTCAGGGAGTTGCTTCCCTTCTCATTTTGTGATTGCTTGTAATATCTCTCTAATGCTTTTAATGCATAATCCTTATGAGAAAAGGAAAAAAGAAATTCATTCAAACTTGATTTAATCATTTATTATAACAAACATATAATGCTTGCTACCTAAAGTAAACTTTAAATAAATTAAAAAATCCATATGTAATAATTCAAGTGTTCTGCAAATAAAAAATACAATTTTGCTTTTAAAATAGCTTTTCACCTATTTGCTTATCTAAAAAATATCACAAAATTTCTCTTTCTCAAATTTAAGCTGAAAGTCAAAAGGGTGAAATAAGGGCTAAACATATTGACTTGAAGAGAAGATTTGAAGAACAGATCAAAATATGTGAAGACCTTACAATAGAGCTTGGTTCAAGGACTTTAACAATTGAAGAAATAGAGATAGAGTTGCTAAGACTTCAGCAACAACTCATAAAGAGTGAAGAGAACTTACAGAAGCATGAAATGATAGGAGAAACAAGTTTTGCAAAAGGAGTGAAGAATGTAGAGAAAGTGCAGCAATCTGAGGTTGCATTGGCTAAAGAAAATAAGAATGTGCCATAGAAGTTGAAAGTGATTCAGAAAAAGATAGTTAAGAATAAAGAAGATCTGAAGAAGCAACCTAGGGTGGCAAACAAGAAGGAGAAGAAGGTGACTAAAATGAAAGTCACACAAGCAAAGAAGCCAGCTACTTTGCCTATACAACAAATGACGAACAGAAGAAGACAAGCTGTGATTAGACCCAAGAAGAGGCAGTTTCAAGGTCATTGCCTTTATTGTGGAGTTTGGGGTCATAAGGCAAGCAACTACTAGTAGAGAAGGCCAGTATATGTCTTCAACTCGAGAAGATACAATGCTGCATACAGGGGGAGACAATACAAAATTCAGAGGAGAACACCTGTCACGAGTTCTTACACATACTGTAAAATGCAAGGACATACTGACAAGGAGTGTTGGTGGAAGCCCAAACCAATGGTTTCAAAGAACAAGTTTGCTATATTGGCAGACTTGGAACAATGTGAAAGGTGTGGGCAGGATGGTCATAATGCCAAGTGAAAACAAGTGGTGCAGTCAAAGCTGAGAAAAAGGAGAAAGCTATCTTTAAGCCAATTCAAAGGAAAGAATATAGAGCAAAAAAGGAGGTAGCTAATCTAGCTGAAATTGCACTAAAGGCTGATTACAAGGATAAGCAGTGGATCCTTGATAGTGGATGCACTTCACACATGACAGGAGATAAGAGTAAATTATCAAGACTAAACAAGTCAACAGAAGGCAGAGTCAAGTTTGGCAATGATGATTCACTCAACATCAATGGTCAAGGGTCAATGAATATTGGAAAAGGAAAGTTGAAAGATGTTCTGCACGTTGAAGGACTTAGATATAATCTAGCATCTGTCAACCAACTATGCAACAAAGACCACAAAGTGATATTCACAAAAACAGGTTGCCAAGTAAAGAGTAAAGAAGGCAATACTGTTGCAACCAGGAAGAGAACAGCTAGAAATTTGTATGTGATTGATGAGGACAAGACAAACAGCTGTTTACTTACAAAAAAAGAAGAAAATCAACTATGGCATAGGAGGCTGAGACACTTAACACAAAAGAACATGGGGAAGCTGACCACTACTCATGCAATCAGAGGCATTCCAGATCTTAAGAGAGAGAGGGAGTATGTTTGCTCAGCATGCTCTAAAGGAAAATAGGTGATATGGATGCAAAGACAATTGGCAGATTTGGGTGTTGAAGTGAAGCCACCAGTGAGTGTACTTTGTGATAATCAAAGTGCTATTGATCTCAGCAAGAATCTGGTTCAACATTCAAAGAGCAAGCATATTTACATCCGTTATCACTTTATCAAGGATCAAGTAGAAGAGGGCACAATTTAGTTGAAGTATGTTGGTACTAAAGATCAAATCTCTGATATTCTAATTAAACCTCTGTCCACAGAGCTGTTTGAAAAGCACAGATTGAGTCTATCTGTGCAAATGCCTCCTTAAGCCTGAAAATCAGGTGAATCCTCCATCTCTACTTTGCGAGTATTTCAGATTTGTAATTAGTTGGCAAAGGGAGAGAGAAGCAACAGTGTAGGGGGAGCTGTTAAGGAAGGGGGAGTGCATATTTTAGGGGAGTTGTAATCCATCTACTTCTGGATTATTACTCTAAGAAGATTATGAAAGACTGCTGCATAATGGCTTTTGTTATGAGTGTTGCCAACAATTACAAAGGGGGAGATTATTGTTCCCACAGCCTTATATAGGTTGTAATTGTTGTCAATTAGGTTTAAGTGTGTAAGAAAGTAAAGCCATATGGAAGGGCAAGAAAGTAAAGCCACATAGAAGGGCAAGAAAGTAGAGCCACATGGAAGGGCAATAAGGTAAATATACATAGAAGGGCAAGAACGTAAATTTACCGTGTAAAACCTGAAGGGGCAAGAACGTAAATCTGCTGCTTAAGCCCTATTAGGGTTTTATGGAAGAGAGTATATAAAGGTCTTAGAAGATAAAATTAGGGTAAGACCAACAAAATTGAATACACGGTAAAAAGAAGAGGAGCACGGCAATTGAGCATTTGGTAACCAGCATGGCAAAGAAAAGTTGATGGACGAAGAGAGAGAAAAAGGGAGAAGAGGAGCAGCCGACGGACGAAGAGAGAGAAAAAGGCAGAAAAGGAGTAGCCGTCGGACAAAGAGAGAGAAAACACTTAGAGGAGAGAGAAAAGCTATCGTTGGAAGAAGGAGAAGTCGGCAATTGAGCAAAACGGACAGCAACGCTAAAGCATCCATTCGACCGACCAAAAGAGAGAAACACCAGACCCTAAAGCGTCGAAAGTGAGTGCCGGCCAAAACGAAAGAGAACGTTCAAGGAGAAGAGAGAGCAGACAGCCAAACAGTACCCGGCAAAACACAGCACCCGGCAAAACACAGCACCCAGAAAAACACAGTACTCAACGAAGGGTGTACACGGCAGAACGAAAAACAGCAAAAAGATTTTGAGAGAGAAAACCCTACATGTTGGAAGAGACCAAACCTGAAAAACCAGAACGTGTAGACCCTGGAAGAGACGATACACCACCAGAACGTGCAGAATCTAACCTGAAAAACCAGAACGTGCAGACCCTGGAAGAGACGATACACCACCAGAACGTGCAGAATCTAACCTGAAAAACCAGAACGTGCAGACCCTGGAAGAGATGATACACCACCAGAACGTGCAGAATCTAACCTGAAGAACCAGATACATCACGACAGGAGAGAAGACCAACCCTGAAAAAATGATACACCATTGGTAAGGGACG
>CM038602.1:6545237-6565020 GCA_021533255.1 Ceriops tagal
GAGAGAAGACCAACCCTGAAAAAATGATACACCATTGGTAAGGGACGTGACGGTGCACCACCGGCTGGAAGAAAACCAGAAACGGAAAGGAACGTGCGATGGCTAAAACCAGAAACGAACAAAAACGTGCATAAGATCAGAACGTGCGTGAGACCAGAACGTGCATGAGACCAGAACATACATGAGACCAGAACGTGCATGAGACCAGAACGTACTTGTGACTAGCAAACCAGAATGTGCGTGTGACAGGGGTACAGCAAAAACGAGCGACGGGGAGAGCAGACCTGGTTTCCGTGAGGTGTGAGACCAGGTGAGGCGTAAGGTAGGCCGTGTGACTTAAACCAGCAAAACCAGAAAGTGGTGCAGGCCAACAGAAGTCCAACGGCAGTGAGGCAGGCCATGTGACTTAAACCAGCAAAACCAGAAGCGTGTGCAGGCCAATAGACGTGCAATGGCAGACCGAAGTGTGAGGACAGGCCGTGAAACGGTGAGACGGTGAAATAGGAGACGGGTGAGACCGTGAGACGGTGAAAGCAAGAACTATGTGAAACAACGTAGAGAAGGAATTCAACAAAGCATTGAAAGAACTCAACGTATTTCTAAATTTCTTCAAGAGAGGTTAAAGAGTGTTATGGTGAACTTCTAAGAAGCAGTGGAGCAGCCTTTCAATTCAACAAAGGCAAGACAAGTTAGAAGAAGGATAGACACAGTAAGTGACACTCTTTGTATTGTACTTGCTTAGTAATTACAATAGTGAAAGGAGCAAAGGATTAAGATATCCATTGTAACTGGAATTCTAAAGTATAGTGGATAGTCTCAGTAAGGGAGAGTCCCTACCACTGTGGATGTACATCACGTTGACAGAACCACGTAAATTTCGTGTGTCCTTAATTTGCTTTACATTCTGTATTTTGAATTAAGTTGTGAACGCAGCTAAAGTATCAGCCAACTCATAACCTAACAAAGACCTAAACAAGAACATCCAAATTATTTATTAGGCAAGGTGTTTGAAAGGTGACTTTGGAGACTATTGTGATTAGTAGGTAGCAATAGATCTATCTTAGTCGAGTTTGAGAAAGAGTTCGCTTTTAAGAAGAGGTTGAAGTTATTCACTTACTTGCAAATTGCGAATTGTGGTGATACTAATTCACCCCCCATTTCAGTATCACAAACTAGTAGATCCCAGGGAGAAGTCGGAAACTTTAGAATTTCTAATAAGTCATCTTTTCTTCTTCAAAAATTTACCAAATTTTTGTACAAATATCACAAACTCTTCTTAATCTTGTTTATTAAATGAACTATCATTCTCGTCATCTTCTTAAACATCTTTGGCTGCACTTATAGTCAAGATGGATGACTTAAATGCCACACCTTTATTCCTTTTAATGGATTTCTTTTTGAATGTCATCTCATATGTGGGTAATGATCCCACCAACTTATTTAAAGGCAATATGTTCATATCCTTTGAGTCTAAAATTGCAAGTACCTTCAAATTTTATGATTCTAAGAGTGACCTAAGTAACTTCTTGCTAAGTTTTGCATTATCAAGATTCTTTCCAAGATTTTCTTAAAGAATTAATAGTATTTGTAAATCTTTAATACATTTTAACAATGTTCTCATCATTGCATGTTTCAACTAATTCATACTCATGCATAACATATTAATCCTAGTATCTTAACTTAAGTGGTCCCTTGTATGTTAACACAAGATTGTATTATATCTCTTTGCCTAACTGACAAGAGAAGATACAATTGTACTTATCTAAGGTAATGGCATAATAAAGCAAGTATTTAGCTTTTACATTGAGATTTTCATTTTTGAAATCTTTTGAGGTGTATTTACTCATTAGTTGATCAATGGTGACCCCATTTTTTTATTTTAGTAATTCTTTTATGATATTGAGAAATAATTGGTTAAATAATTATCATAACATTAAAGGTACATTGTCATTTTATTCTTCCAATAGCTCAAATTTGTGTCATCAAAGATGAAAGGTCTAAAAAGGTTACCACCATCAAGGTCATACATAGGTGGAAAGGAAGCTATAGATTGACTTTAAGTAACAAAGTTAGTGATTCAAGGACAAAGATTTGATACCAATTATTGTTTCCCAAAAATCCAAGAGAATGGGTAAATTGGGTTGATGAAGGACATATGTCTATAATGTGTGGAGCATGACATATAAGTTGATTATAACAAAAAATTAATTTAACAAAGTATGCAAGTGAATTAATTAAATTACAAAAACTTATATAAATGCTTATATTAGCTAAAGTCAAGAAAATAAATCGACCAAATTTAATTTGTAAGACCAATAACCTAGTTGTGTACATAGAAGTTATTGAATAATTAAAATGCGCTATGGTGAAGTAGTATTAAGTGTAAGAGCTTGTACAATAATAAAAGTAGCCTAAAGCAAGGAGAGTAAAACACAATAATTTATAAGAATTTGGAACTTTTGGTGAAAAATCTTGATATTCAAGGCTTCTAAATTTGGTTTAAATAAGATTTTTCAGTCCTAATTTCTTTCATTGTTGATCATAACATAAACATTGTGTAGCTAAAAAAAATTCCAGCATTAAGGTCTTGAATTTCTTACCAAGAATGAAGATTTTTCAAGTTAGAAAAGCTTCACTCCAATATGATCTGTGTGTTATTGTGATGTTCATTTTGGACCATGAAATTATTTCCATGTGGAGCTTTTAAAAAATTAAATTTGTCTTTGATCTCCTTACACGTGACAGGTGGTATCAGAGCAAGGTAATCCTAAGTCTCTACTCTATTCTTGTTTGAGTTGTGAGTATGGTAGGTGAGGAAGGAATCGTTGTTGCCAACATCGAGGAGCAACAGGTTGAGCTTCAAGCCCGTGGTCGAGAGGAGCAGCGTGCCCCAGCTAAACGAGGGAAGCCCAAGGTCGCAACAAAGGAGCCTGTGGAGTCTCGTGTTGCTGTCCTAGAAAGGAGCATCACTGATGTGAGTTCCTTGGTGGGAGAACTAAGCGATCAAATTGACAATTTGATCCACGAGAATGCTGAAATCACCAGGGCTACCAAGTCTATGATCGGGGAATTCAGCTACTCATTCAAGGGAGAACTGAGCTCCCTTAGCCAAGAACTGTCGGATCTACGAAAGTTTGTTGAAGGGGAGATTCACGATCTTCGTAGGGAGATGGGTTCACTTCGTCGAAGCAGTCCACTTTTGACGAGTACTGCTGGCACAAGCAACACTACGGTTGGGCACGGTCTAAAGGTGCCCAAGCCTGCCATGTACAATGGCACTCGTAACGCCACTATTGTGGAAAACTTTCTCTTCGGCCTTGAACAATACTTTGAGGCCATGGGAGTTGTTGATGACATTGCTAGGATAAGCAATGCCTCAATCTTCTTCCGGGATGCTACTCAACTATGGTGGAGAAGGAAGCATTCTGAATGGGAAAAAGGCTTGTGTGTGATCAACACATGGGAGCAATTCAAGGTTGAGTTGCGCAAACACTTCATCCCTCACAATACAGATAGCGAAGTCAAAGGGAAGCTGCGTCGTCTCGAGCAAACAGGTAGCATTTTTGAATATGTTAAAGAATTTACTACTCTTATGCTTGAGATAGATGACTTGTCTGACAAGGACTTTCTCTTCCACTTTAAAGATGGTTTAAAGGATTGGGCAAGAGTAGAATTGGAAAGGCGTAATGTGCAGACTTTGGACGATGCCATTGCTGCAGCCGAAACGCTAACCAACTACTCGACCCATTCCAAGAATAAAAAGTCTAATTCTAATAAAAGTGGGGCAGAGAAGTGTGGACAGAAAAGAGAAGCAGGTCAAAAGGAGGGAGGACATCAAAAATCCTCAAATGGCAAACCCAACAACTCTTCGGGTAAGCGTGATGGACCTCCAAAGCCATGTTTCATTTGTGACAGACCACATTGGGTTAAAGAGTGCCCCAACCGCAAGGCAATGAACGCTATTGTGGCGGAACTCAACAAGGAAAGGTCCAAAGAGGAGCCTCAAGCCGATTTGGGAGCTATCTAACACTTAGGTACTCTCTCCAAACTTTTCTCTTCAACTGTCCCCAAGGAGAAAGGTTTACTGTACGTCGATACGTCCATTGGAAGTAAAGTTGTGGGTGCAATGCTGGACACAGGAGCCACACACAACTTCATGGACGTACAAGAGGCCAAACATCTAGGCCTCAAACTTTCCAAGGGAGTTGGCACCATCAAGGCCGTCAATTCTGAAACCAAGCCAATTCATGGGGTAGCAGAGGGAGTAGTCGTCAAGATCGGCGATTGGCAAGGTAAGCTAGACTTTACCATTGTCCCTATGGATGATTTTAAAATGGTTTTGGGTCTTGCTTTCTTTTGCATGGCTTTAGCTTTTCTTGTTCCTGTATCAACTTCCCTGTGATTCTCGACAACCACAAGATCCGAGTGATTCTGTTGAAAAGCATGGAGAAATCTAAGGCATCAATGATTTCTGCCTTGCAATTCAAACGGGGTCTCAAGGTGGATCAAAGTTACGTTGCCACCATAAGGGAATTAAGGGATAAGGAAGACGTGACAAAGCCTACTCCTGTACTCCCACAACCCATTCGAGCTGTCCTTGAAGAGTTTAAGGACGCGATGCCTTTGGAGTTACCTAAGAAATTGCCTCCCAAGCGAGATGTAGATCATCACATTGAGCTGGAACCAGGTGCCAAACCCCCTGCCATGGCCCCTTATCGCATGGCACCTCCAGAACTCACGGAATTGAGGAAGCAACTCAAAGATTTGCTTGACTCAGGCTACATCTAATCATCAAAAGCCCCTTACGGTGCCCCAGTCCTATTTCAAAAGAAGAAGGACGGATCGCTACGAATGTGCATAGACTACCAAGCCTTGAACAAGGTAACCATCAAGAACAAGTACCCAATTCCATTGATAGCTGACCTTTTTGATCAATTTGGAGATGCAAGGTACTTTTCAAAGTTGGACCTAAAGTCGGGGTACTATCAAGTTCGTATAGCACCTGGTGATGAGCCGAAGACTGCGTGCGTAACGCGTTATGGAGCTTTCAAGTTCCTAGTGATGCCCTTTGGTCTCACCAACGCCCCTGCTACCTTCTGCACGCTAATGAACAAGGTACTTCATCCCTTCCTTGACAAATTCGTTGTAGTGTATTTGGATGACATAGTGATCTACAGTAACACTCTTGAGGAGCACAAAGATCACTTGAGACAAGTCTTTCATGTTTTACACGAAAATGAACTGTATGTCAAGAAGGAGAAGTGTTCTTTTGCGGAGCAAGAGGTGGATTTCCTTGGTCACAAGATCAAGGATGACAAGCTGATGATGGATCGAGCAAAGGTCCATGCCATTCAAGAGTGGGAGCCTCCAACAAAAGTCCCTGAATTGCGATCATTCTTGGGACTAGTTAACTACTATCGGCGGTTTATCAAGGGATATTCTGCCATAACCGCGCCATTGACGGATCTATTCAAGAAGAACATCACATGGCATTGGTCGAAGGAATGCCAATCTTCCTTTGAGAGATTGAAGCATTCAATCTCTAAGGAACCCGTCATGGCGCTGCCCAACTACACGTGCAAATTGTATCATAAAATTACTTAAGTTACATTAAGGATGGAAGACTTCATTAATGCTACAAATTACAAACAACAATTACGTTTTGCCTATGTAAAGAATTATTACAATTAAGTTTCTTTAATGAAAACTTAATTTCTAATTTAAATTGTATTAGATGAACTCTAATATTTTATTTACATACCTTCTAAGTCAATGTGCAGTAAATAAAAAAAAACTTTATCAATTTATTGAGTACTCTTGCTTATAGCCAATTTAGAATTTATAACATAAGATAACACTTAGCATAATAAAAATATAATGCATATAAGCATGATTGACTATATAAAAATTTAATTATCTAGGCATATTAAAATAAAGAACACATGATCTAACAATATTGTTGCCAGTGCACAAATTAATCATAAATAGGGACAATACAATGCTTGTCATAAGGATCATGCTTCTTTTTAATGCTTTCAATATAGATACTTCTATTAAGGTTTCATGAAAGTGAAAGTAGTCATTCTTGATTGCTTTGATATTAGTAAGCAACTCTTGATTCCATCAACCAAGCACTTGGTAACTTGGCTATAAGCCTCATTCCCATGAACATCTTTGACAATATAATATTATCTCCTTTTTATCTTTGGATTGACCAAAAAACATTCAATGTACAAAATGATGTTTAATTTCATCATACTCATCATTAAAGGATACAATTAATGGACAAATCAGGTGCCTTCCTCGTACCATTCTTAACATCATTGGTTACCCTTGCCACCATTTTCTTCCATTGCTTGCTCTTCTTCTATTAATGCATGTTATTGGTGTGTTTTATTGGAAGATTTAAGAATTTAGTGTGAAAGATTAGTTGTAGCTAAGGGCATGAAATGGGCATCACTATTCAAGTCCTAACACAAATACTAAATAAGAACCTAGATAATCCTTTAACCTAACACTAATTATGAATCCTTTACTTTAATAGTTAATTCTAATCTAAATAAGACATGGATTCCATTCTTAGATTGTTATGAACATAGAAAAACTAACCATCTAATTACTCTATGTCTGTATTTCTAATTGCTTTACTTCTCACAAAATATTTGGGCAACAATGATTATCCTTAATTATCAAATTAAATTCTTAAAGACTAAGAATGATTTAGTTTTCTAGTGATCACTTCCTTATTGTTGTCATTTTTATAGTTTCTTAGCAATTACATTAAAACTTTCATATATATACATAAAATTAATCTTCAAGTGTATTTTAGTACATATGATAAGATAAGATAAGATAGTCTTATTAAACCATGTCTTGATAAATCATTAGGATTGCTTAATATGGGATAGTTGTACCATAAATAAAGGTTAGTCTTATTTCATTAATCTTCTTGAGTTAAACTATCTCATCATATGGGTTGAACTTAATTCCAATATAATCTAAACATAAAAGTTCAAAATATTAAACTAAATTCTATTTGTGTCTATTTTTTCTCATTTTTGCTCACACCACTACCACACAATCACCATTATAGTTGCCACTAATGAACATAGTTGTCTAGCCATAACTATCATTCTTGTCATCATCATTTAAATTATCACTTTCACTACTACCACCATTACTACTAGTTTGCCACAACCAACTTCACCATCCCTACCTTTGACCATAATAATCATTATTGCTCCCTTTACCACTAAGGGTGTTCATCAAATAATCATTTTGTTTATCTATTTTTGAAAATTTACTTTCTCTCATTTGATATTTTAAAATTCAATGTTTATATACCAAAAACTTTGTTTATAAACAAGTTGACAAAATGAAAAAAAAAAAAATCAATGACAATTTTAGTCTCAATCAATGCAATTTTAAACCACCTAAATGATCAAACCAACTTGCAATTTTAACACTAGATGAGATAATCTCCCAATCACTCTAAGAGTATCCTACCCTTTTTTAACAAGTTTATCAAAAGTTTAGTAACTAACACATTCCTTAAAAGGATCACTCAATATGCACAAGCTACTAATGCAGAAAGTAGATCTTCTCCTTCCTCACTACCGGTCTTTGCTCAAACATTGTCGGTCTCTTCTTTACAAGTTATCTCTGCTGTAGGTTCCCTCCTCTTGCTGCTGGTGTTACCTCACCTGCTGCCTCAGCAAGTTCTCTACTCTACTATTAGTGCTGCCTTCCTTATTGCCTCGACAAGTTCTCTCCTCCTGCTGCCAGTACTGCCTCCTTTAACTTTGACAGGCTCTCTTCCTCTGCTACCGATGCTGTCTCACCTACTGCCTTGGCAAGTTTCTTCCTCTATTATTGGTGCTACCTCACCTGCTGCCTTGGCAGGTTCTTTTCTGGTGTTGCTTACCTTGTTGTCGGGGCACATTTTCTCCTCTGCTGCTACAAGCTATCAGGCCTACTGTCGGGACACGTTTTCTCCTTTACTACTGCAAGCTACCAGACTTGCTGCTGGGGTAAGCTTTCTCTTCCTGTTGCTAGTTATGTTTCCTGCCCTACTATTGGGACACATTACTAGTTGTGCTTGTTGCTAGTTGTGCCTACAAGCTACAATTTCTGGTTATGCTTATTGGGATTGCTGCCTGCACTTACTGGTATTGTTGCCTACCCATTCTGCTATTGTTGCCTATAGTGCTATTATCGCTGCCTACACATTCTGCTATCGTTACCTGCACATGCTATTTTTGTTGCCTGCGCATTTTGCTATTGCTACTTGTACGTGCTACTATTGCTATCTACACATGCTACTATTGCTGTCTACACGTGTTGTTATCACTGTTTGCCCATTTTGCTATCATTGCCTGCACATTCTGCTATCGTTGCCTGCACATGCTAGTTATGCTACCCTTGCTTTCTCCTACTGCTACAATTGCTAGTTATGGTTGCTTATAGTCGTGCCTACTGCAAGTTGCTAAATGTGCTGTTGGTGTTAAAATCTATGATTGCTAGTTTTTTTGCACTTACTGGATTGCATGCACCTTCTATCTAGACCTTGCTATTGCTCCTACAATCTACAGTTATTGGTTTGCCTCCTTCTCCTGCCCAGACCTTGATGCTGCTTTTGCAATCTACAGTTGCTAATTTGCCTACACCTTCTTCCTAAACCTTGCTACAACTATTGGGATTGCCTACTGGACTTGTTACAATTGCTAAGATTGCCTTCTGGACATGCTGCAATTTCTAGGATTACCTTTTAGATGTGCTACAATTGCTAGAATTACAGGCTATAGCTAGTGTTCTGGACTGCTGCTAGTGTTGTAGGTTATTACTAGTTATTGTGGGCTGCTACTGGTATAACTCCCTGCCCTTGCTGCAATAGGTTCCTTCTCCTTTTGGTTTGACTGGCTGCTGCCTTCTTCTTTCTTTGGTGTGGCTGCTACATACCTTCTCCTTTGTTAGTTTGGTGTGGTTGTCGGCTGTTGCACTCTCCTTGGTTGCCGGCTGCTACACTCTCTTTGGTGGCCGACTGCTGCACTCTTTTTAGTGGATGGTTGTTGCACTCTCATTAGCCAGCTGCATCTCCTTTGTTAACTACCTTCTTTGCCTTGGCCTGTCACTCTCTCCTTTAGTGGTTGCCTCTCTCTTTGCTGTTCACCCTCTCCTTACCTTTAAGTTTTCCATTCTCTCTCCTTTGGCCAGCTCTCTTAAAATTCCACAGCACATACCCTTGTCTTGCAAAGTGCACGAGGTTATTTATAAAGCCTTGAGATTAGGGTTGCACACTCATTAATAGAAAACTTTGATTCCCAATGGTTGCCCTACAATCAACAACCATATTTGATTCTTAAAATTTAGGGTCAATGGTCAAAGGTTAACCGTCAGCTTTTACCCCTAAAATTTAGAGTCAACAATCATCATTGACTTATTAACTTCAGTTGACCTACCATCAACGATTTTGCCTAACGACTTCTATACATCTCAATGGCATTCAAAACATCAAATCAACACGAATAATAATATGAGATGTTGTTGACAACAAATCCAATATTAGCCATCAAAGATAGGCTCAACAATCTCCTCCTTTAGATTTGTTGGCAACACATTAAATCCAACAATGCACATATAACAACCTTTGACATTCACAGACATTTACAGCTCCCCTTGAAACATGCATCTCCCTTAACTGGGAACAGCTCCCCCTAAAAAATGTATCTCCCTTAACTGGGAATAATCTTTAACTCCCTTTTTTTTTGCTTCTCCCCCTTAACAATTTCTCCCCCTTTATTCATTTAGCTACTCCCCTTTTTAATCAGTATATACTATTTTTAGATTTATGCAAAATATCTTCCTCTTTGACAACAAATCCTAAGAATAATAGAAAAGGAAAGGGGAAAGGGGTTAGAGAATACCTCAGCCTCTAGGGGGTGGTTGAATATTTAAGTTCAGCCTCTTTTATCCAAGATGTCCCAATCTTTTATACCACAACAAATTCTCATCTTTCATGCTCATGTAGCATGTGTTGTTGCTTCTAGAAACTTGGTATAAGTTTCCATTTTTTTTTTACCCTTAGTAAGAATAACACCATCACTTAATCTCTTTACTATGCAGCCACTCTTACTAAAAGTAACTTCATGTCCATTATCACAAAGTTGGCTTACACTGATAAGATTGTGTTTTAGCCCTTCAACATAAAGCACTTCCTTCGATTTCAACTTTTTTGCACCAAATTCAGCAGTTTTAATACCTTAAATCTTTAAGGCACCATCATTGCCAAATTTGATTGACCCTCTATTAAGTTTTGCTCCTTCCTTCAACACCTTGGAGTCTCTTGCCATTTGTGAAAAACATCCACTATCCAAGATCCATGGCTTTTCTTTCTTGGAAGCTATTAAGGTTACTTCCATAACCATAGTCATTTCTCTTCCTTTTCTTCTTCTTTGGCTGAATGTAGGAGCATGTGTAGGTGTTCTCCTTTGCACTCCTTGACCAAGTAGCAATGTTTAGCTGAATATGGGAGCATGTGTAGGTGTTATCCTTTGCATTCTTTGACCAGGAAACAATGTCAAGCAATCCTCAACAGTGTGTCCAGCCTTTTCACATCTTCCACAGATTTCTTCCAACAAATCAAATCTATTTCTTAGTGGAATATGGCTTCATTTCACCTAAAATTGTCTCCTTTCTTGATAGAGCCTCCCCCTAGACTCTTGCTTCACATTCCTCTTCATTATAGGCCTAGTATTCTAGCATATATTAGCCTTATGCCCATACTTACCACAATTCTAGTAAAATCCTTTGAATCTAGATTTTCTTCTTTTACCAAGTTTATGTCTCTTATCTTCAACAACTATTATGGCAACCTTCTCTCCATCTTTAATAGTCTGTCTCCTTTTGATGGGAGTCTTCACGATATCTTTCCTAACCCATTTTAGCTTAGGTTGGTCTCTCTTCTCCATTACATAATTATGCTTGCTTTCAAGTACAAACACAATTTTCTTCTTCTCTTCTACCTTCTCACTCAGCTTTTCAATATAACTAAGTCCTTTCTTCCCTATGGAATAAGGTCTTTATTGGCTTAGACACTCATCCAATATTTTGGTAGCATCCTCCTTGATGGAATTTGCTAAAGATGACTCTCCTCTCACTTCCATGGCCTGTATAAAGCTTTCTTTATGCTTCTTCAATTTGGACTTAGCCTTGTGGAGCTTGGCTTGCAAAATCAGCACCTTTTGCTCTTGTGCAATCACTTTAGTGCCAAGATCTTCATTTATCTTGCCTTACTCTGCCTCAAGTACAATCAGCTCCTCAATTCTCTTCAAGTACTCCTTTTTTTTTTTACTTCAAACTACTTTTCTTTTACCTAGAGATCAAATTCATCAACAGCAGAATTTTCATATAGCTTCTTGAGATGCTTTACCCCTTTTTCCAGCTTACTATTTTTGTGCAATCAAACTCTAAACTCATTCTCAAGTTACTACATCAACTCATCCTATTCCTCTTCAATTGATTCCTCATCACTTGAAGATTCTAGAATATCATCTAGTATAGCAACTAGCACATTCTTTACAGCATCATCATCATCAACTTTTTCTTCAAATCTTCTTCATCTAACTTGCTCAAAAAATTTCTTCTTTTGGATCTGAAGAGTTGCTTTTCCCCTTTAACACTTGAATTTCCAACTTTAAAATAGTTGAATTTCTTTGTTCTCCTTCATAGGGTCAACTTATCATCATTATCACTGTTTGCTTCTTTTCTTTTTAGGTAGTCCACAGTAAAGTACCCTATGTCTCCACAACTAAAGCACTTCAAGGGTAATTTTCCCTTGTACTTCCCTTTTTCTTTCCTCATATTATTGGTGATGTATGTCATGACTTTATCTAATTTAGTATCACCATCTTCTTCTTTAAAGCTACTATCAGATTCTTCTTCTTGGTTTTTAATTTTTAAGTTCTTTATTGCATTAAAGGCCAACTCCTTCTTCACCTTAGACTTCTTCTCTTTCTTCATCAAGGCTATTCTCATTTCATAAGCCATTAATATGCTGTGCAAATCATCTAAAGGCAGCCTATCCAAGTCTTTATCTTCTATGGTAGAGACTTTGGCATTGTAAGCTTCTAGTAAGGTTATGAGTATTTTCCTTACCATAGTAACATTGTTGATCTTCTCTCCATATCCTCTAATAGAAGTACACAATTTCGTTAACTCTTGTAAGGAAGGCATCCACTAATTCATCATTCTACATCTTTATATCTTCAAATTTGCTCCTTTAGATTTGTAACTTGGCTTCCTTCACAACCTTGTCTCCTTTATAAATGTTCTTCAATTTGTCCCAAATTTGTTCAACTATGTTGCACCCCATCACTTTGGTGAATTCTTCATCTAATAATGAGGCATACAAGGCATTTCTCACCTTTCCATCACACTCCAAATTCTTCTTATTAATAAGCGTCATAGCATTACCTTCAGCAATAAGGATGAAGCCACTAACAGCAAACTCAAACATATCAAGACCAAATGACATCAGATATGGGAGCCTTCTATTCTTCCATAATTGATAATTCTGTCCATCAAAGGTAGGAATGCCTTTGTCATTAAAATTGTTCAAGTTATCCATGATTTCAACCAATAAAGATTCATAGCAACAATAAACACTATTAAATCAAAGTAGACAAATTGGATCAACAGAGGAAACTAGCTCTGAGATGAGGACCTTTTTAAATCTCACACTAAAAAGGAAAGGGGGTGAATCAATATGAGATGCTCACTTTTTACAAATCTTTTCGGATTAATCTTTATGACTTGTTAGAGTCGATGATCCAATGTTTTATCTTTCTTCTTTATATGAGAGCAGTTGTACAGATATCAATCAAATGCAAGCACCAGAGAACATAGAGATTTTTACGTGGTTCACCTACAATGTGTGAGTTGTGTTTATGGTGTGATAGGATCACTCTTAAATCACATAATCCACTCTTGTTATCAAAGGATACAATTATGGTGTGGAAGGATCCCTCCTTAATCACTTATGGAAAGATCACTCCTTAGCCACTTACAATGATCTCTAGATCACTTGACGAGTTAATCTCCCAATCACTCAAAGGTTTGATCTCCCAATCACTAAATGAGATGATCTCTTGATCACTTCAAAGGTATCCCACTTTTTTTCAACAAGTTTATCAAAAGTTTAGTAATTAACACATTCTTGAGAAGGATCACTCAATGTGCACAAGATGCTAATAAAGAAAGTAAATCTTCTCCTTCCTCACTGCCAATCTTTAATCAAGCTTTGTTGGTCTTTTCTTTACAAGTTATCTGTGCTATAGGTTTTCTCCCCTTGCTATTGATGTTGGCTCACCTACTACCTTGGCAAGTTCACTCCTTTGCTGCCAGTGTTGTCTCACCTGCTGTCTTTGCAAGTTCTCTTCCTTTGCTGTCGAGGCATGTTTTCTCCTCTCCTACTACAAGCTATCGGACCTACTGTCGGGACACATTTTCTCCTTTACTACTGCAAGTTACCAAACTTACTATTAGGACACATTTTCTCCTCTACTACTGCAAACTACTGGACTTACTACCAAGGCAAGTTTTCTCCTCCTACTACTAGTTTATTTTCCTACCTTGCTGCTAGGACATGCTACTGGTTGTGCCTACAAGTTACAATTTCTAGTTATGCTTGTTGGGATTGCTACCTACACTTACTGGTATAGCTGTCTACACATTCTGCTATCACTGCCTGCATGTTCTACTATTGCTACTCGCACGTGCTGCTATCATTGCCTACCCATTTTGCTATTGCTATTTGTACGTGCTACTATCACTACTTGCACATTCTATTGTCACTGCCTGCACATTCTACTATCGCTGCCTCCACGTGCTAGTTTTGCTACCCATGATTTCTCCTACTGCTTTAATTGCTAGTTATGGTTGTTGTTGGCCGCATCTGCTACAAGTTGCTAGATGTGCTACTATTGTTAAAGTCTACAATTGCTAGTTTTTTGGCACTTGTTGGTTTTCCTGCACCTTCTGCTCGGACCTTACTGTTGCTCTTGCAATCTGCATTTACTAGTTTGCCTACACCTTCTGCCTAGACCTTGCTGCAACTGTTGGTATTGCCTGCTAAACTTGCTGCAATTGTTAGGATTGCCTGCTAGACATGCTGTAATTACTGGGATTGCCTAATGGATGTGTTGCAATTGTTGGGATTGCCTTCTAAATGTGTTGTAATTGTTGGGATTGCCAGCTAGACGTGCTACAATTGCTAGGATTGTCTTCTGGACATGCTGCAATTGTGGAAATTGTAGGCTGCAGCTAGTGTTGCAGGCTACTACTGGTGTTGAAGGTTGCTGCTGGTTATTACGGGTTGCTACTAATATAACTCCCTGCCCTTACTACAATAGGTTCCTTTTCCTTTTGGTTTGGCTGGCTCTACCTTCTTCTTTCTTTGCTGTGGCTGTTGCATACCCTTTCTTAACTATCTATATCAAGAAAGTTATGTTCACTCCCAAAATCTACCAAAGTATGTACTTCTTTGGATTCCATAAAGCATATTATTCTTAATGATTTGAAGCCTAAAGGCTCTACACTAGTGATAGCATACAGACATATTTGAGCATGTTACTCTATTGCATTCACCTACAAAGCATCTATTTCCACCTACTCCATTTCCTTAACCAATTACTATCTTCCATATTCATCACAAAAAAGCTTCTTCTATTTGCATTTATGTCCCACTCGAAATGTTTCATCACACTAATAACATAATCCCTTGGCCTACCTTTCATTGACTATTTCACCATTATTATGCCACTTAGATTTTGGAATTACCTGCACTAGTAATTATTGGATTATTAGAAAAGTTTATAGTTTGACTTGAGAAAATGGATGTTGACGTAGGTAGCAAGCCAAGAGTGTGAGAAATAGGACTAGTTTTATGTGACATAACAAGATTAATGGCTTCTTACTATTTTGCTAAGCAAAGGTATGTTGTAAAGTATTGGGGCTTAACATCTTAACTAGCATTTAAATATTATCTATTAGTACACTTGAGAAAATGCTAATTGTTTATTCCTTTATCAACTACATCCTACTCATTAGCATGTCAAATTGACAATGATAACTAGTAATGATAGAAGTTTGTTTCAATACAAAAAGCTTTAAAAAGAATCAATATGTATACTTGAATCAAACCTCAAACTAATGGCTTCCATATACTTAGGTCATGTTGGGAAGTCACCTTTAAGTTGTTTAGCCATGAGATTATGGTGCCACTATAGAGCTACATATTCCATATAACCAACAACTACATAATCCTTGGAGTCCTATGAAATTTTTTCAAGATCCAAAAAATTCTCACATTTGTAAAGCCAAGTATGTAAATTCTCACCATTAAAAATAAGGAAATCTATAAGAAATTGTTGCTTATAGAATAAGGATGGTTATCTGAAGATGAAACACTTTTAGTATATATTTAATTAATGAACTAAAATTTTCACCAAGATTGATAAGGACCTTCTTAAGTCTCACATTGAGAAGGGGAAGAGGTGAATCAGTGTGAGATGCTTACCTTTTACAAATCTGTCTAAATTAAACCTCTGTGACTTGTTAAAGTCTATGATCTATTTTTATCTTGCTTCTTTATGTGAGAATGGTCGTATGAATGTCAAACAAGTACAAGCACCCGAAAACACACAAAATTTTTACGTGGTTCACCCACAATGTATAAACTGCATCCACAGTGTGATAAGATCTCTCTTAGATCACATGTTCCACTCTTACTATCAAGGGATACAGATGATGTAATGGAAAGATCTTTTCTTAACCACTATGGAAGGATCACTCCTTAACCACTTACAATGATCTCCTGATCACCCCAAGAGTTTCTTACCCTTTTTCAAGAAGTAAATAAAAAAATTATGGAAAAAACTTCCTTAAGAAAGATCTCTCCATGTGCACAAGCTGCTATAGCAAAAAACTGATCTTCTCCTTTCTTTTCACTATTCTCTGTTCTCTTTTTGCTGTTCTCTTATCTCTGCTGTTCTCACCTCTTTGTCATGTTTCACAGCTTTCTCTATGTCATGTTCATACTCTCTATTTACTGGTCTCAACTCTCTATTTTTACTGGTCTTAACTTTCTACCTCTCTCTGCTTTCTGCCATTTTATGCTTTCTATCAGCTATGCTCTCTGTCGTTCCCCTCCTCATTCTTTTTGGTGGTTGCATAGGTATTTATATGCCTTGACTTTAGGATTGCCCTACCATCAATGATCAACATTGATTACTCTCTCTACTAATCTCAACTCTTTGTCTCTACTAGTCTTAACTCTCTACCTCTATCGGTCTCAACTCTCTACTCTCTTTGCTCTCTACCATTCTATGCTCTCTATCTACTATGCTCTCTGTCGTTCCCTTCCTCATTCTTTTTGGTGGTTGCATAGGTATTTATATGCCTTGAATTTGGGATTACCCTACCATCAACGATCAACATTAATTCCTTGAATTTAGGGTTGACCTACCATTAATGGTTAGTATTAACTCCTTGAATTTAGGCTTGACCTACCATCAACGATCAACATTGATTCATACCTAACAAGTGACTTACAATGCCACTATTAAACGTAATGCCAAAGGCAATAATGACACTTGTCTGGATGATGATATTCTCTTGCCTAATGAAAGGTTGCTTCAAGAAGTTAAGCTTTTAAACAAAGACAAACCAAGACTTCAGCATCGCAAAACCTAACAAGTTAACGGCCACGTTGAGAGAAGGAATAACATCAGTGGTGAGATTGAGCTTGCATATAATAAAGTTAAACACTATGCTCAAGAAAAAATTGGTCACTGTTACCCTGAACGTTGTTTGCTTGTTCCAAGGCAGCACCTTTGTTGTCTTGAACGCTTCCTCCACCATCAACTTTTCCTCAATGTCAATCCTTATTGGGCTATTCTTTCCCACTGCTTCTCTCCTTCTCTCCATCGATTCTCCTTTCTAGGAATAAGAGTACACCATCTTCCTTAACTCTTGAATAAATTAGTTGCCAACACTTTGTAAATGTAGCAAATACATCTCAAAGGCACATATAACATCAAATTAACAAGGACAAATATATAAAATGTTGATAACAAATCCAACATTAGTCATCAAA
This sequence comes from Ceriops tagal, assembly GCA_021533255.1. Lineage (NCBI taxonomy): Eukaryota > Viridiplantae > Streptophyta > Magnoliopsida > Malpighiales > Rhizophoraceae > Ceriops > Ceriops tagal. Next base: position 6,562,390 of record CM038602.1, read on the forward strand.
GATAGGCTCAACAATTTTCTCCTTTAGATTTGTTAGCAACACAATAAATCCATAAATCGGCAATTAAGCACAAGCAGCAATGTTAATAAAAAGAAAGACATTCGCTTTTGACATTCACAGTTCCCCCTAAAACATACATCTCCCTTTTTGCAAGTGGGCATGATACCAATTAAAAACAACCTCAATTTTTAACTTCCCCTTTTTTCTACTTCTCCCCCTTAACAATTTCTCCCCTTTTATATGATTTTCCCCTTTAGATTTATCAAGCTACTCCACCTTTTGATCAGTATATACTCTCTTTGGATTTATGCAAAATATCTTCCCCTTTAACAACAAATCCAAAGAATAATATAAGAGGGAAGATAAAAGGGGTTTAGTGGCATACCTCAGCCTCTATGGGGTGACTAAACACATAAGTTCAGCTTTAACTTTTGGAACATCTCTCTTGATAAAGGTTTGGTGAATATATCTATAACTTGCTCCGTAATAAGCACATACTCTAGCTTTACTTCATTTTTTCCCACTTTTTCTTTAATAAAGTGGTACTTGATTTTAATATGTTTAGATATGAAGTGTTGAATAAGATTCTTTGATAAATTGATGGCACTTTAGTTGTCACAACCAATTAGCAATGACAACTACACATTTATTTTCAAATCTTCAAGTTATTGTTTCATCCATAGCATTTGAGTACAAACCTGAGTAGTAGCCACATATTCATTCTCTGTAGTGCTTAGAGTCACTAAATTTTGCTTCTTGTTATACCATGAAACACATCTACTGCTAAAATAAAATGCACCACCTAATGTAGACCTTCTGTCATCACAATTTCCAACCCAATCAGCATAGTTATATAAATTAAGTTGTCCACTTCTATCATAAAACAACCCATAATTTTTTGTGCCCTTAACATATCTCAAGATTCTTTTAGCAACCATGAGGCGGGATTCTTTGAGCTTACTTTGAAATCTAGTACAAAGTGTTATAGTAAAAACAAGATCAAGCTTTGATGCTGTCAAATATAGTAAACTTCCAATCAACTTTCTATATTCCTTTTAATCAACCATTTTGCCTTTTTTATCTTTGCTCAACTTTGTTCCAACAGTGATGGGAGTGCATACTTCTTTAAAGTTCTTCATCCTAAACCTTTTTAACATCTTACAATCATATTTTTCTTGGGAGAAGAAAATTCTAGCCTTGCTTTGCAAAACTTGTAATCCTAAGAAAAATTTCATTTCACCTAGCATAGACATCTCAAATTTCTTCTTCATCTAATTGGCAAAAGCAATGCAAAGGGCCTCTTTTTCAGCAGCAAAAATTATGTCATCAACATAAATCACAACAATTAATTAGCCCTCTTTATCTTCCTTTATGTACAAGTTGTTGTCCACATTCTCTTTTCTAAGTTTCATATCTTTGATACATGTATCTTGCTTGGAATACTGTTGTTCCCACAGCTTTGTATGGGTTGTAATTGTTGTCAACTAGGTTTAAGTGTGCAAGAAAGTAAAGCCACATGGAAGGGCAAGAATGTAAAAGCCATATGGAGGGGCAAGAACGTAAAAGCCATATGGAGGGGCAAGAACGTAAAAGCCACATGGAAGGGCAAAACAGTAAATTTGCTGCAAGTAAGCCCTAAATTGGAAGACAATTTTGGTGGACAAAAAAATATACCATCGAGAGAGAAAAAGAAGACGGTCGAAAGTGGGGCTGAACGAAGAACAGAGGTCAGAAAATTGAGCAAATTAGAGCAGACTGGCGGAAGGAGAGAGAAACCCAGCAGCCAAAACAGACAGTTGGCAAAAATAAAGAAACAACTGAAAGGGGTTGAACGATTGGACAACAAACCAGAAGAGCAAAACGGCAAAATCCTATTCGACCAACCAAGACCACCATCAGTAGAACAGGGGAAAAAGAGAGAAAATACGTGACGGCCGAAGAGGGGCTGGACGGTAGGCCAAAGAAGAGCCACCACCAGTCGGAGGAGAAAACCAGCACGGCAAAACAGGGGAAGGAGAGAAAAATCTGATAGCCCAAAGAAGAGAGAGAGACCGTTGGCAAAACAGAGCAATCGGCTGAAAGAGAGGAAGGAACCGTCCAAACACAAAGGAGAAACCGTTGAACCAAGGGAGTCAGCCAAAACCTAGAGAGAAACCATCCAACACAAGAGAGGTCGGCCAAAACATAGCCATTGGAAGAGAGAGAAAAATCAAGAAACGCCCGAAAGAGAAAAATGCCAGAACAAGGGGTCGAAGGGGAGAAAATACAATACGACAAAAGAAGGGGCTAGATGGCAAGGAGACAACATAGCAAGAGAGACAACACGACAAGAGAGCAAAATGTCAAAAGGAGAGCACGGCAAGAGAACGGCGTGACTAACCAGAAACAGGAGACCAGAAACGGGTGACCAAGCCGTGAGACCTAAAACGGGAGACCAGCAAAGCTGAGGAGACCAGCGAAGCTGAAACGGGAGACTAGCAAAGCTGAAACGTGAGACCAGAACATGTGACTCATGGTAAGAGGAGAGGCAAACACACCATTGGTAAGAGAGGAGATAGCACACCGTCCGTAAGGGAAGAGAGGAGAAACCGTGAAAGAGGAGACCACCGGCAGAGCAAACCAAGCTGTCCA
>CM038602.1:6574711-6638384 GCA_021533255.1 Ceriops tagal
AAGAGTTCATTTTGAGGGTCAGCAATATCTGTTCTCGAAAGCGACTCGGATCCCGCCAGTAGTTAGCCCAAAAAGGCATTTTATTACAACTGCTGTGCACAAGTGTTTTAATTTACTGGCCTCCAAATTTCCAGCTGATTTTGTCATTAGATCTTCTTTGTTCTTTATCAATGGTTCATTTGGGTTTTTAAGTTGATGCTCGGTAAAGAGGTGTACAAGGTGCCTGAATAAGATTTGACAGTATTGTCCAGAAGAGGAATCGATTCTTTTCGCAAACTGTAATTGATTTTAAAACAAACAAAACAATTTATTGGGTAAAGTAATTCTGGCAAATTATCTTGCTTTCTCAACGAATGAAAAGGCAGTCACTAACTAACATGTAACTGTATATGTTCTTGCTAAAGGCTGCTCCTTTCTTGCCGGCAACAATCATTAGAAGATTGAGACCCCAAAATTGTAACACTTCTGCAATCGCATTCTTTGTTTTGCCCTGCAATAGAGCTGATCCCCGTCCTTGATTGCTAACGCAACTTCAACTTTTGTCAGCCCTTCTTATCCTGTCACTGATGGCATTTAAACTTAGATACCAGAGATTGTATCATAATCAGGAAGCAAATACGTTTTCAGAACCCAAGGTGCCACTTTTTAACCTGCCAATAAAACCTGAATGGAGAAACAATCTGCAACTAGCAGTGACAGCCAAGAAAAAACAAAGAAAAGCAACCCTTAAAGCAGATCAATGCAGAAGATCGATGCTCGTGTGGATTTATGTTGGCTTGCATACAATGTAAACTTTCACATTAATTCTTTCACAATAATTAGACTAGAAATCAATTTACGGAAAAAAAAAAAAAAAACGGAAATCCAGTGAAAGATAACCAGAAGTCACCCAATTGATTCCCATACGTTTTCATTTTCATCGAGGAACCATTGAAACTGAGAAATCAGTTGGCATATCAATCTTCTCGGCCCAATTCTTGGACTCCAAATACATTCCGGACACTCTACCTGCAACATGGCCCATATCTGGCCGGTTCTCTGGATCATCCTCCACACACTCCAGTGCCACCAACACCATCTTCTCCGCCACATCCACTGGATAGGAGTCCTTCAACCTCCTATCCACCCACCTCCTCACACCACCATCACCATCAGCCAATGCCTCTTTTGCCCTGTCAATTACACGAATTCTCTTATACCGTCCACTCTTCTCATCAAACAAATACCTCAACGCCTCCTCCCCGGACACCAACTCCAAAATTACCACACCAAACGCATAAACATCAGACTTCTGTGTTGCTACTCCTGTCAGCTGAAACTCAGGCGCCATGTACCCTCTCGTCCCCTCGATCTTCACATCTTTACTTTGTGTTCTAGGGAATAATTTCCCCTCAAAACTTTGGCCTTCCACAATTTCCCCGCACAATTCATTAGTCCCAAAATGACAGATCTTGGCACTCAAAGATCCTTCAGAGACTAAAATGGTCGAGCTTTTTATGTGGTTATGCACAAAACTAGAGTTCAAACCCGAACAATGGTGGATATAATCAAGCCCGTGAGCGACATCAGTGGCAATCTGCATGCGCGAGAGCCAATTTGATAAGACCGTGTAACTGGGGTTTTGAGGGTTTCTCAGACAAGTAGCTAAATTGGGACCATTGACATACTCGTAAACAAGGTATATGTAATGCCCCGAAGTGGCTGCACCCAGAAGTTTAATCAGGCTACTGTGGTGGCACCGGCAGACTGTCGCTAGCCGCTGCTGGAGCTCCGGCAACTCGATGCGGCGGAGGCGGAACTTGCGTTGGAAGAGAATCACGTCCTTTCCTCGAATCTCGCAGCGCCAGGAGGTGGAGGAGGAGGACGAAGAGAAGGGCTTTAACAAGAAGTTGCCAGTGGCTTTGAGGATTTCAGGGAAATCGTAAATACGGGGGTTCTCTGGTAATGAGCTTTCGAGGGCAGAGAGAGAGTTTCTTCTGCTTATGATTGATGATGAAGATGAGTAATTTGATGTTGAGTTGTTATTGAGGTTGGAAGGCATCGATGATGATGATCGGTTTACAGAAGAAGGGGACGAAGTTGTTGCTGTTGATGATTTGTGGGATTTCGAGGTACGGGACTTGAGTGCGGTGGATTGAATTGTTTCTGCACTTTTCTTGGTCTTACACATGGCGGGAGAGAGGAGGGCCTACCACTGAAAAACAGGTTTGTTCAAAAAAAAAAAAAAAAACAAAAATGATCTTGGAATAAGCGCCTACAGATTTGTTTTCCTCTTCTTTAAGTGAAACAGAATTGGAAACGGGGGATGACGTACCACCGAATCAGGTGAGCGTTTTTAGAAGGTGTGCTAATGAAACAAGAAAAGGTAACGAAATGAATTTTGACTATGACATGTTGTATTGTAATTATGAAGCAACAACCTACACTTCAGACCATCGCCAGACATTCAGATAGACCATGAATGGGGGTAAGTCCGGGGTTGAATTTAGTATTAATGCACCTATAAAGTAACAAAGCGAAAATTTGTCAAATTCTTAGCATGGACCCTTGAATGATAATGAGAGATATTTGGGCTTTCAGATCAAGATTGTTAAATCAAGAAACAAGATCATAAACTACATGGTTGAAAACGTGGAGAACAAAACTCCATTAAAACAGAAGCTGTTATCCAAAGTAGAAAGGGACTATCCTACATTATTTTATGTTTACTTTTAAATTCTTTGATGTGCTTTATCACAAATTAAACAGTAAGATTGCCAAGTTTTGGTGGGATAGGATTCATTGGATTGGTGGGCAAAAGATGGTTACAACAAAGTCCCAAAGTAATTTGGGTTTTCGTTATATGATCCATTTTAATAGAGCCCTATTAGCTAAGCAATGTTGGAGACTTTTGATGAATCCTATAGCTTTGTGGGGCAAGAATCTATGAAGTATGTTTTCTAACAGATGACTTCTTAATAGACAATAAACGAAGGCGAGCTTCATAGGTTTGGCAGAGTTTAATCCATGCGAGAACTCTAAAGGTGAAAGGAATTTGACGGGACATAAGGAACAATAAGTACGTGACCATTTGGAATTCTCCGTGGGTTCCGACAACTCCAAACTTCAGGATTGCCACACCAAGACTTCCTCAATCCAAAGCTCTCCTTGTAGCCAACTTAATATATACCAAAAACAGAAGTTAGGACAAAAGTAAGATCAGAAACCTTTTTAACCAGCAAGATGCTTGTGCCATAAAGGAAATTCTTCTAAGTCTAAGTGATGAACTAGATATGGAAGCAAGTAACAGCCATAACTCACAAGCTGGTATATCATCACGGGCCACTTCCTCCACTTGGAAACAAGTGTGTAGCCTTAGGCCACCACTGAAAATCAAACACTTCATGTGAAGGGCAATCCAAGATTCTTTGCCCACATAAGCTAATTTATTTCAAAGAACAGTACCTACTAGTAAAGAATGCCAAATTTTTTGAGGTGGGGAGGAAACCATCAAGCATATCATCTAATTCTACAACCATGACTTGTCTAGCAAGTAAATTTGGTTACATCCCTAACCATATGGTGGAGAGAAAGCAAGTAAATTCCCTTCCTTTCAATTATGGTGAAATAATATAGCATATTTTATGGTGGAGAGAAAGCAACTTGATGTTTTGATTAAAATTACAATAACCTTTTGACAAATATGGAAATCAAAGAATGAGTCATGTTTTGAACATATACTGCCAAATCCAATGATAACAATAACACGAGTACAACGAGATTGTGAAGGCGGAGATGAATTCAAATTGGCAACTTTTAAGACAATGCCTTGCCCTTAGCCAAGGAATGATGCATGAACCTCTCTAAGATAAAGAGTTATTAAGATTAATCGTAATGTCTCTCATGGTCCCACATCAAAAGTGGCGGGGTGGTAGTTATATGCAAAAATTGGAGAGGAAAAATGGTGGATGGATAGGTTATAAGGAAAAAGCACATTGATGGCTGAAGCAAGAGCTCTAGTAAAAAGACAAAACTAATAAAGTCTAGCGGTTGGCCAAATACAGAGATAGAACTAAACTCACTCTTAGTTCATAATGTCCTCGTGGCTTCAGAAGAGGACTATCCTTGGGAGATAAATACCATTATTTGAGATGCAATGAAACTTCTGTGATTATAATGATTGGAAATATATGAATATTAGTCGGAATGCAAATTTAGTGAGACTTGGCTCTTATCCTTGTGACTAGTGTGACAGAATACCATATCGGATAAGAAGAAAGAGATCTTGGACCTTATAAATGTGGATTCTACATACCATACTAAGTTGCCTTTTGGAGAGAAAGTAATAACTCCATAATACTAGGTTGGGAATTATTTGATGATTTCAAAAAAGACAAAAAGAAAAAAGAAGGTTTTCCTTTCTTGTTTAAATATATATATATATATATATATATATTGAGTGTGGTACTTTAACGATAAAATGGAAAGATAAACTACCTATTTTGTTCTTGCAAGGAGATGAAAGAATGGCAAGTGTTGTTCCCACAGCCGTGTATGGGTTGTAATTATTGTCAACTAGGTTTAAATGTGCAAGAAAGTAAAGCCACATGGAAGGGTAAGAAAGTAAATCCGCTACGTAAGGGCAAGAACGTAAATCCGCCACGTAAGTCCTACTAGGGTTTCATGGAAGAGAGTATATAAAGGCCTTGGAAGACAAAGATAGGTGTGGGTCGACAATTCAACGATTCAAAAAACCTATACAATTGGCCAACCAAAGAGACAATCAAGAAGAAAACCCCATTCGGCCAACACAAGAGAGAGCAACTGGCTGAAAGAGAGAAAGGAACCATCCAAACACAAGAGAGAAACCGTCCAAAAAGACAACTAGCCAACACAAGCTAAATGGCAAAGCAATCAACCAACAAAAGAGGTGTGGACGGCAAAGAGGAGAATGACCAAGGCAAGGTGAACGACAATAAGGAGAGCATGATCACAACACATCAATGGCAAGTGAGACCTTGGTGAGTCAAAACCCTACAACAAGGAAGAGTAAACCGGCTGGACAGTAAGAGTGAACACATGGCAAACCAAGGGAGACCTTGGATAGCAAGGGAAATCAGGCAACGGCTGGAAGAAAACTAGAAATAGACAGGTGAGGCGTGAGGCATGAGACCACCGACTAGAAGAAAACCAGAAACGGACAGGTGAGGCGTGAGGCGTGAGACCACCGACTAGAAGAAAACCAGAAACGGACAGGTGAGGCGTGAGGCGTGAGACCAGCGAAGAGGAAGAAAACCAGAAATGTGAGGTGAGAGCAAAAGCCAGAAATACACCACCCCTGGAAGAAATGGGTGACCAGGCCGTGAGACCAGTAATGGGTGACCAAAAACTGGTGACCTGAAACAAAAGACCAGCAAAGCTAAAATGGGAGACTAGTGAAGCTGAAATAGGAGACCAGCAAAGTTGAAACGCGAGACCAGCAAAGCTGTGATGGGAGCGCAGCAGAAGCATGGGTGTACGTCAGGAGACGGCATGGACTAGAATGTGCGACAGCGTGATAGACCAGAAGCGTGAGGGTAGGCCGTGAAATAGTAAGACCATGGAACTAGGAGACAGGTGAGATCGTGAGATGGTAAAAGCAGGAGTTGTGTGAGACAACATAGAGAAGAAATTCAGTGAAGCATTAAAAGAACTCAACATATTTCTAGATTTCTTCAAGAGAGGTTAAAGAGCGTTGTGGTGAACTTCTAAGCAGCAGTGAAGTAGTCATTCAATTTAACAGAGGCAAGACAAGCCCGAAGAAGGGTAGACACAGTAAGTGACACTCTTTGTATTGTACTTGCTTAGTATTTGCAATAGTGAAAGGAGCAGAGGATTAAGACATCCATTGTAACTGGTATTCTCAAGTATAGTGGATTGTCTCAGTAGAGGGAGAATCCCTACCATCGTGGATGTACGTCACGTTGACGGAACCACGTAAATCTCGTGTGTCCTTACTTTGTTTTACGTTTTGTGTTTTGAATTGAGTTGTGTGAACGCAGCAAAAGTATCAGCCAACCCATAACCTAACGAAGACCTAATAGGCAAGGTGTTTGAAAGGTGTCTTTGGGGACTATTGTGATTAGTTGGTAGCAATAGATCTACCTTAGTCGAATATGAGAAAAAGTTTGCTTTTAAGAAGTGGTTGAAGTTGTTCATATATCTGCGAATTGTGGTGATACTGAATCACCCCCCTTCTCAGTATCACAAACTAGTAAATCCTAGGGTGAAGTCGGGAACTTCAATTGGTATCAGAGCCCAGGTTCACCAGTTTGAAGTTTAACAGCTTGGTGTACTAGTTTGAAGGGTTTCAAAAGTTTTAACTTGTTCAGCATATTGAGAAATGGATGTCGGTACCAGCACTAGCACTACTTATAACAAGAAGGTTCCAATCTTCAACGGAACCAACTACCATATGTGGAGAGCGAGAATACAGCTTGGTGTACTAGTTTGAAGGGTTTCAAAAGTTTTAACTTGTTCAGCATATTGAGAAATGGATGTCGGTACCAGCACTAGCACTACTTACAACAAGAAGGTTCCAATCTTCAACGGAACCAACTACCATATGTGGAGAGCGAGAATGCAGGTGCTATTTTGCAACCATGGGTATGAACGTGGTGAAAGCCGTACATGAGGGTTTTGTGGCCCCAGAAGAAGGTAAAGATCCAACTCCAGAAGAATTAAGGCAGTTTGAGATAAATGGGAAGGCCTAAAACATCATCATTTTAGCATTGACAGATGCTGAGTATGCTAAAGTTATGGACTGCAAGTTTGTTAAGGAGATATGGGATAGACTGCAGAAAGTCTATGAAGGTGATGGCAGAATGAAGGAGACCAAGCTTTAAGTTTTCAAAGAGAGATATGAATCACTCAAAATGTAGAAAAATGAGACAGTCTAAGAGTTTTTCACCAAGGTTATTGATGCTGTAAACGACCTTAGAAGTCATGGGAAGAACAAGAAGGACTCATTTATTGTGTAAAAAATTCTGAGAATTCTGCTTGAGAGGTTTGCCTTAAAGGTGGCAGCTATAGAGAAGAATAGAGATCTCAATTTTATGTCACTGCATGATCTCTAGTGCAATCTCATTGCATATAAGATGAGAATAAAGTCAACTGAGAGCTCCTCAACGTCAAAGGTATCAAAGGAGGCAGCTTTTAAAGTTATGAAACACTTGAAGATAAGAGAAGAGGAAAAATCATCTAGTGATGATGATGGTGACGATGATGAGAAAGATAGTGAAGGTGAAGTGTTGGCATACTTTACAAGGAAGTTCAAAAAGGGGTCTAAGAAGGGAAAAGGATAGTTGTCCTTGAGATGTTATCATTGTGGGCATACTGGACACTTTGCTTCTCAGTGCAAAGTGAAATTTGATGATGAAGATGAGGATGGTGATGATGAGCTGAATTCAAAATGGAGAAGACCATCATTCAAATCAAAGAAGTCCAGTAAGAAGACTGCCAACCCATAGAAGAAGAAGAGAGGCTCATTTAAGAGTTATGTGAGTCAAAAAAAAGAAGCTGATGGGGAGGAAGATGAAGAATCATCAGATGAGCAGGCCTTTATGGCATCAACTTAAGGTGGTAGTTCAACCTCTGAAGAGGAAGAGGAGGTTGATGAAGAAGAACCAGATCTTAAAGTTGAGTTGGAAGTAGCTTTAAAAAAGATAATCAAAAGGGGCAAAACCATAAAAAGGTTAGAAGCTCACATAAAACAAGTTGAAGTAAAGTCTGAGGAAGCTAAAAGTCAAAAGGATGAAATAAAGGCTGAACATATTGACTTGAAGAGAAGATTCAAAGAACAGATCAAAATATGTGAAGACCTTACAATCGAGTTTGGCTCAAGGGCTTCAAAAATTGAAAAAATGGAGAAAACGTTACTGAGACTTCAATAACAACTCAAAAAGAGTGAGGAGAACTTGCAGAAGTTTGAAGTGGTAGGAGAAACAAGCTCTGTAAAAGAAAAGAAGAATGAGACTTTGCTACAGAAGTTGAAAGAGAAGGTTGTGACTCAAGAGAAGATAACTGAAGAAAAGAAGACAGTTATCAAATCATACTCATGGCCAAAAATGATGTATGTGGTTAAAGAGTAGCAGCCCATAGCTGCTACATCTCAGAAAGAAAAAAAGGTCAACCAGCAGAGGGCTACGGTTGAACAGAAGAAGGAAAAGAAGGTGACTGAAATGAAAGTCACACAAGCAAAGAAATTAGCAACCTTGCCTACACAGCAAGTAATGAACAAAAGAAAACAAGCTATGATTAGACCCAAAAAGAGGTGGTTTCAAGGTTACTGTCTTTATTGTGGAGTTTGGGGTCATAAGGCAAGTAAATGCTGGTGGAGAAGGCCGATATACGTCTCCAACTTGAGAAGAGCCGATGCTATATACAGGGGGAGACAATATAAAATTCAAAGGAGAACAACTGTCGTGAGTTCTTGCACATATTGTAAAAGGAAAGGACACGCTGACAAGGATTGTTGGTGGAAGCCCAAACCAGTAGTTTCAAAGAACAAGTTTGCTATATTGGCAGACTTGGAACAGTGTGAAAGGTGCGGGCAAGATGGCCATAATGCCAAGAGATGCATGACACTTCTCCCTGAGCAAGAGAAGGCACTCAATGGCACAATGAAAACAAGCGGTGTAGTAAAAGCTGAGAAAAAGGAGAAAGCTATCTTCCAGCCAGTTCAAAAGAAGCAATATAAAGCTAAAAGGGAGGTGGCTAATATAGCTGAAATTGCACTCAAAGCTGACTACAAGGATAAGCAGTGGATCCTTGACAGTGAATGCACTTCACACATAACGGGAGACAAGAGTAAATTGTCAAAGCTAAACAAGTCAAAAGAAGGCAGAGTCAAGTTTGGCAATGATGATTCACTCATCATCAATGGTCATGGGTCAGTAAACATTGGAAGAGGAAAGCTAAAAGATGTTCTGCATGTTGAAGGACTCAGATATAATCTAGTATCTATCAGCCAACTATGCAATGAAGACCATAAGGTAATATTCACAAAAATAGGTTGTCAACTAAAGAGTAAATAAGGCAATACTGTTGCAGCCAGGAAGAGAATAGCTGGAAATTTATATGTGATTGATGAGGACAAGACAAATAGCTGTTTACTCACCAAAGAAGAAGAAAATCAACTCTAGCATAAGAGGCTGGGACACTTAACATAGAAGAACATGAGGAAGCTGACCACTACTCATACAATCGGAGACATTCTCGACCTCAGGAGAGAGAGAGTGTATGTTTGCTCAACATGCTTTAAAGAAAAATATGTCAGAAAGCAGTATAAGACCAAAGAGTTCAGTTTTGAAGCAGTGTTTGACATTATGCATACTGATTTGTGTGGACCGATGAGGACAAAAAGGTTGAATGGTGAGAGGTACTTCATCTTGTTTGTTAATGATTATTCCAGAAGGACCTGCATCATGCACCTCAAACACAAGTCAGAAGTTTTGAAATGCTTCAAGAGATATAGAAGATTGGCTGAAAATGAGAGTGGAAAGAAGATCATAGTATTGAGTTTAGATCAGGGCACTGAATTTACAAATAAAGCTTTTGAAGATTACCTTGAGAAGCATGGTATTCACCATCAGATGATAGCAGCAATAACACCTTAACAGAATAGGATGGTAGAGAGGAAAAATAGAGATGTGGTTGAAATGGCAAGAACCATATTGCTGGAATCCAAGCTTCACACAAGATTTTGGACAAAAGCAACATTTACAACTGTACATCTATTGAACAGAGTCTTATTAAGGCCCAATACTGATAAGACTCCATATGAGCTATGGAGTGGGAAGAAGACAACAGCCAAGTATCTCAGAATCTTTGGCAGCCCATGTTTTGTGAAGAATAAGGAGCAAAACTTGGGAAAATTCAATGCTAGGTCTGATGAAGGCATCTTTGTGGGATACTCAGCAAAGACAAAAGGTTACATAATTTTCCTACATAAGCTGGGAAAAGTGATCACGTCCAGTGATGTGAGAATAGATGAGAACTGGAAAACAATGCAGAATGGAGAAGCTAAGGACAATAAAGAAGATGACTTCAATGTAGATGAGAAATTAGACCAACCTGAAGAAAAGGAACAAGAAGTAAGTTCAGACTCGAGAAGAGTGAGTCTGAAGATGAAGAAAGAGATCCTCTTGCAATTAAGACTGTGCTAGAAAGAAAGCCAAAGAAAACGTGGACCAGTGCTAATCAAGAAAATTAGATTATAGGTGACCCATCAGCAGGAGTTACAACAAGAAGAAGAATTGTAGGAGCTACTGCTTTACTCTCACAAGTTGAACCTAAATCTGTTAAAGAGACTACACAAGATCTAACTAAATCTCTGTCCACAGAGCTGTTTAAAAAGCACAAAATGAGTTTGTCTATGCGAATACCTCCTCAAGCCTGAAGTTCAGGTGAATCCTCTATCTCTACTTTGCGAGTTTTTCAGATTTGTAATTGGTTAGCAAAGAGGGAGAGAAGCAACAGTGCAAGGGGAGCTGTTAAGAAAAGGGGAGTGCATATTTTGGGGGAGTTGAAATTGCTGCATAATGGTTTTTGTTATGAGTGTTGCCATCAATTACAAAGGGGGAGATTGTTGTTCCCACAGCCGTATATGGGTTGTAATTGTTGTCAACTAGGTTTAAGTGTGCAAGAAAGTAAAGCCACATGGAAGGGCTAGAAAGTAAATATGCCGCATAAGGGCAAGAACGTAAATCTCCTATGTAAGCCCTATTAGGGTTTCATGGAAGAGAGTATATAAAGGCCTTGGAAGACAAAGCTAGGTGTGGGTCGACAATTTAACCATTCGGAAAACCTATACAATCGGCTAACCAAAGAGACAATCAAGAAGAAAACTCTATTCGGCCAACACAAGAGAGAGCAACCGGTTAAAAAAGAGGAAGGAACCGTCCAAACACAAGAGAGAAACCGTCTAAAGAGACAACCGGCTAACACAAGCTAAACGACAAAGCAATCAACCAGCAAAAGAGGTGTGGACGACAAGGAGGAGAACGGCCAAGGCAAGGTGAACTGCAATAAGAAGAGCATGGTCATAACACACCAATGGCAAGTGAGACCTTGGTGAGTCAAAACCCTACAAAAAGGAAGAGTAAACTGGCTGGACAGCAAGAGTGAACACACAGCAAACCAAGGGAGACCTTGGACAGCAAGGGAAACTGGGCAACGGCTGGAAGAAAACCAGATATGGACAAGTGAGGCATAAGGCGTCAGACCACCAGCTGGTAGAAAACCAGAAATGGACGGGTGAGGCGTAAGGTGTGAGACCAGCGAAGAGGAAGAAAACCATAAACGTGAAGTGAGAGCAAAAACTAAAAACGCACCATCCCTGGAAGACGTGGGTGACCAGGTCGTGATACCAGTAACGAGTGACCAGAAAGAAGGATACCAGAAACTGGTGACCTGAAACGAGAGACTAGCAAAGTTGTGATGGGAGCACAGCAAAAGCGTGGGTGTACGTTAGGAGACGGCGTGAGTCTAGAATGTGCGACGGCGTGACAGACCAAAAGCGTGAGGGTAAGCCGTGAAACAGTAAGACTGTGGAACCAGGAGACGGGTGAGACCGTGAGACAGTGAAAGCAGGAGTTGTGTGAGACAACGTAGAGAAAAAATTCGATGAAGCATTGAAAGAACTCAACGTATTTCCAAATTTCTTCAAGAGAGGTTAAAAAGTGTTGTGGTGAACTTCTAAGCGGTAGTGAAGTAGCCATTCAATTCAACAGAGGCAAGACAAGCTAGAAAAAGGATAGACACAATAAATGACACTCTTTGTATTGTAGTTGCTTAGATTTGCAATAGTGAAAGGAGCAGAGGATTAAAACATCCATTGTAACTGGTATTCTCAAGTATAGTGGATTGTCTCAGTAGAGGGAGAGTCCCTACCACCATAGATGTATGTCACGTTGACGGAACCACGTAAATCTTATGTGTCCTTACTTTGTTTTACATTCTATGTTTTGAATTGAGTTGTGTGAACGCAACAAAAGTATTAACCAACCCATAACCTAACGAAAACCTAATAGGTAAGGTGTCTAAAAGGTAACTTTGGGGACTATTGTGATTAGTAGGTAGCAATAGATCTACCTTAGTCGAATCTGAAAAAGAGTTCACTTTTAAGAAGAGGTTGAAGTTGTTCACATATCTGTGAATTGTGGTGATACTAATTCACCCCCCCTCTCAGCATCACAAAATAATAGATCATAGGGTGAAGTCGAGAACTTTAGCAAGGTTAGTGAGGAAAGGGCTTACTTGAGAACTTTAGAGGAAGAAAGAAAAGTATTGCTAGTTATGGTTGTTTATTGTGATATTTTTTCTTGTTAGACATTTTGCTTGGTGTGATGATAGCATAATAAAACTAGAGCATAATGTTAAATAGAAATGGCGAGAATAAAGAAGAAAAGTATAAATGACTTTAGATGGTGGCTAACATTCTAAAAAACAATCTATGATTATCTTCTTTTTTTTTTTTTTTACTTGTCAAAAATAAGAAGTCGATTATCAAGGACCTTATTCTGATAATTTGTTAATCTATCATGAAGATGTAAAAGAAAAAGAAGGTAGTAACTCAAAATATTAATGGTAGTAATATTTAGCTAGGATAGACCATCAAGTAAAAACCATAAGTCTAAATATAATTACAAGAACAAAAGACAAAAAAGGTAACAAGAACAAATCAATAAGCTAAAAAAATGGAATGTAAGCATTAGGAATGGGAGACCTTTACTTTGATTGATTTTTTGGCTTATTACAAGCCTCCCTTAATCATTTCTAGGTCATTAGAATATTAGAAAAGTGAATCCTTTAGTTTGGTCCATTACTTGCTCACTTTGAGCTTTCTCTGACAATTTTGCAATGATAGTTACATTAAGTTTATTAGTTTTATGTATTTTATGTCATGGTGACTGTATGTTCTACTTGGTTAAAAACATTTTGCCTTATAGGAAGAAACGAAGAGAAAGAGTACTTGATGAATATTAAAGGTACCTATTTGTTTACTTTTTATGTCAAGTGATTTTTTTTTTTGTTTTCTAAAAAAAAGTCGATGGTGATATCTAGTTTTTGTTACTTTTATTGAAAGTAATCCCACTTTTTAAGAGATTTTCATAAATTTGTTAGATATGGATCACTCTCTTTTGTCTATTTTATTTTTTATAAAGCTTCCTAAAGTTAATACTCCTTTTTATTTATTTATGCAAACACTTTTTTTGTTGTTGCACTTAAAGACAAAATACTATTGTTGTCTCCCCTAAATTATTATTGTTCTTTTTCTCTCACGTTATACCCTTTGTCTTCTTTTGTACTTTAGTGTTAAGGACCTTTACTATTGAATATAATTTGGTTGTTTGTGTTTGATTCTTGAAAGATAAGGAAGAATCTTTGATATTGTTACTTATTCTTTATTTAGCTACCATTTTTTGCTCTTGGTTTGGGCAACTTGGGGTTTTCTTATTGGTGGACTTTGAAGGGCCTTCTATAGGCTTCTAAGAGGTGAATTTAACTGCTAGGATACACTAATTTGCTACCTTTAGGCTTGGTGAGTCCTTTTAAAGGAGGTATACTAGAGTCTTGGGTTATTGGATGGAGTAGGGTTATTATCTTTAAATCCTTTTGTATTTCCTCAAATTGTTTCGTTTGGGTGATGGGTGTTTTTTCCTTGAATTTTTGGCAATAATTAATGAATGGGGCATTGACCATCATAGTTAGTGTCAAATGCTCTTTCTCTTAATGGATTGACATTTTATTGCATATAAGCTTTCTAATTAGATTTGGAATTATAATTATTATTTTTTCATTCTTCTTTTTTTTTGCTTTTCTTTTGCTTTTACTTTTTCTTTTTTCTTTTTCCTTTTTTTTGTCCTTTTTTTTTTGCATTCAAATTCAAATATTTGCAATTCTAGTATATACTTAAATAAAAGAAAGAGCTAAAATGCAAAATCTAGATTTGATGAAATAAAATAAAGGTACAATAATTATCTCTCTTTGTGAGTTACTTTATAATAAATTAACAAATAAGTATTTTTTTGCACCTCCTATTTTGTCCACTTTTTAAGTGAATAATGTCTATGTGAGAGAATGATCATTTATATAAAGATCTTACCTCAAATTATGGAATCAAATAATTACTTATTTAGCTTTGCAATGAGCAAGTTGGAATCTTATTTGACAAGGATGCTTGGTGTGTTTGTGATTTAATTAAACGTCTCACTATAGTTTATAAATGCCTTAGGATTTAAGATGTTTTGCTATAGACTTTTTTTTTTTCCTATAAGGATTTATTTTTAAGTTACCTTATAGATTAAGGTAAAGCTAATTGATTTTAGATGATAACTCTATTTGGAATTGCATCTTAAAAGACTATAAAAGTCACAAGTATTATAACTTAACTTAGTGAATTATAAAGACTATATCAGGTGGTACTCATCTTTGTTGGGTTGTTAAAAGTTAGGTTTTCATTGGTATACTTAAACTTACTTAAGATGATAGCATTATCCTACTTTTTATGGTTTCAATTGCAAAGTGTACTTGAACGTGACTAAATTCACCATTTCAATGAATTTTTAAAAGTAAGATTGCCATTAACATGCTTTAACCTATCTAAGATGATTACTTCACCATAACTTTTGAGGGTTATAATTGCAAAGTATATTTAAATATGCCAAAAACTTTTTCCTTTGAAAGTGTATCCTAATGAATCTTTCAAAAGGTTTCCTCCTTTCTATCGTTGTAGAGCAAAAGGCAACATCTCATGTAAATATTTATATGTAATGGTCATTTTTTTAATGATTCACTTAAGGTTTCTACATATTGCTTTAACTATTCCATTCATCTTTGGTCTGTATGGGATAAAATTATGGTATTTGATCTTGAATTGTTCATTGAGATTTGACATCATTTTATTATTTAGATTGGTAACATTATCTATGATTAGCCATTTTAGGATGCTATATTAGTAAATGAAATATGTTTTAAGGAACTTGATGAGTAACTTTTGTGTAATGTTCAAATAAGAAGTTGCTTTCACACATTTGGTGAAATAATCAATTGTTGCCAAGATAAATTAATGTTAGTTGAAGGGAGAAAATCTGATATGGCCAAAGGAGGTGTGAAACGGACAGGTGAGGGCAGGTCGTGAAACAGTAAAGTCATAAGACAAGGAGACGAGGAGATAGTGAGACGGTGAAAGCAGGAGTTGTGTGAAACAACGTAGAGAAGGAATTCGGTGAAGCATTAAACTCAATGTATTTCCAGACTTCAAGAGAGGTTAGAGAGCGTTGCGATGAACTTCTAAACAGCAATAGAGTAGCCTTTTAATTCAACAAAAGCAAGACAAGATAGACGAAGGGTAGACATAGTAAGTGACACTCTTTGTATTGTACTTGCTTAGTAATTGCAATAGTGAAAGGAGTAGAGAATTAAAGACATCCATTGTAACTTGTATTCACAAGTATAATGGATAGTCTCGATAGAGGGAAAGTCCCTACCACCGTGGATATACGTCACGTTGATGGAACCACGTAAATCTCGTGTGTCCTTAATTTGCTTTACGTTCTGTGCTTTGAATTGAGTTGTGAATGCAGCTAAAGTATTAGCTAGCCTATAACCTAACGAAGACCTAAACAAGAACATTCGTATTGTCTATTAGGCAAGGTGTCTGAAAGGTGACTTTGGGGACTATTGTGATTAGTAGATAGCAATAAATCTACCTTAGTCGAGTCTGAGAAAGAGTTCGCTTCTAAGAAGAGGTTAAAGTTGTTCACTTACTTGCGAATTGCAAATTGTGGTGATACTGATTCACCCCCCCTTCTTAGTATCACAAACTAGTAGATCTTAGGGAGAAGTCGGGAACTTCAGTCCTTCATTACGTTTTCTACTTAGTTCCATTAATCAATGATATATCAATGTTTTACAAATTGTTTGCAATATATGTTATCTTTATTTTATGGTTTTGTTTTCTTAATTTTAATAAATCTATTAAATAATATATGCTTAATTTAATGTAGGTTTCTATTAACATTGAAATTGTAAATGAAAAATAAAGCACATCTAGAGGTCTTAGATGCAAGAGGATATATTGCAAATGAGTATATAACACATTGAT
Source organism: Ceriops tagal (assembly GCA_021533255.1). NCBI lineage: Eukaryota > Viridiplantae > Streptophyta > Magnoliopsida > Malpighiales > Rhizophoraceae > Ceriops > Ceriops tagal. The sequence goes on from CM038602.1 coordinate 6,590,838, forward strand.
TTAGATATTTTGAAGGTGTTGAGACAAGATTCAATTGCATACCAAGGAATAATGATGATTTTAATCATATTACATCAAATAATGCTTTATTACCTTTGATTCCAAGTCATTTATTTGGCAAAGAGTATAATGTTTTTTTTTTATGAACAAACATTGGTTTAGGCGCGCACACACACACACATATATCTTGTACAATTGTGATCTAGTCATCCCATTTACTAAGTAAATCTCATAAAAAATTGCTTATTTTTGTTTTTCTTATATATTTTAATGAAGATACATTGCTAATTTGTTGCATTGAAATTGTTGGATTCATTTGTTTTCTTTTTTATATGCATATATTAATGCATATTTTTTGTATTCACAACAAAGAGCATCATAAACCAATTAAGAGAGAGTACTATAATTGAAATCTATAACCTTCTTAATATAGGATAAAAAAAATTCATCATTCAACATTTATGACATAGTTTCAATATCAGGTGAATTACATTTTTTTTCGTCTTTAAGCTTGATGGGTTTTACCTTTTTTAAATTCAATTTGTTTAAAGTTTTATTCTTTGCTCATATAATTTTATTTATTAAATCTACAATATCACATATATTTTAATCATAATTATTTTACTAATGCTCTTTTTTTATTATTCTTATTAAGTTGAATGATTAACATAATTAAATAGTCCAAAAATTACTAAACATATCAAATGACTAGCTCTAGATCCAAATAAAATTAGGAAGAGGTTTAAAGGATATATCATTATAGATTTTAGATTCCATACAAAAGATGTAAAAAATAGAAGAAAAACACAAAATAATTGTGTTATCGTGTTAATAAAAATATTATCCTTAATAGAAGATGTGGATTATTATGGTGTGATAAAGGACATGATAGAATTGAATTATTTTAACAAATTTAAAGTTGTGTTATTTAATTGTAGAGAGAGGAAAGGGAATGAAAAAAGACAAATTTGGATTTACTTCAATGAACTTCTCAAAGTTGGTTTATACAAGTGCTTATTTTAAAGGATGAACCATTTGTTTTGCCATTACAAATCAAGAAGTATAATACTTAATTATAATCCTCTTGTGCTTACTTTTAAAGGTATTTCCCTCATCTTAGCTTTCTTTTTGGTCACCAATACAAGTTTATTTTGGATTATGTTGGAATAATGTCCAAGAGAGGAAAATCTAGATAATATGGTTGATTAATATGGTTTAGGGTGTCAGAGGAGGGACTGATGCCTTTGTTGTATTTGGGAAGGAAGATAAGAAAAGTGCATGGAGTACAACACTCTTTGATATAGAGGATCCAAGGCCTAAGATACCATAATGTAAGCAGAAGTTCTTGGACACAAATCAAGCATGTGAATTAGCTAGATATGACATTTAATATCGTGATTGGCGAGCTTAACAGGATATGCTAATCATTATGCTACTTCATGAAAAGGTCATTTCACTCTAACTAGTTTAGATATTTTCAAATTTCATTAGTTTAAGATATCTTGGAAATGGAGCTCAATATGTGATGGTCATTTTTAAATTTCATTTAATTCATTTTCTTTTCTATTCATTATTGACAATACTTTATGGTCACATGTTTCTAATTTTTTTGCATTATTGTGTGAAGGAGTTGTATTTTTTATGTGCCAAATTATTTGTCGTCATTTTCTTCTAATTGCCTTTATGACTTCTCCTATTTAGATTCTAATTAATTGCTTTGAGAAACCATAGATTCTCTTTTGTGAAAAAAATGGAAAACTAACATATGTCTTAAACACAAGTACAATTTATAAAGAAAGGAACATTATTAATGTGTTTCAAATGTACAATAGTATAAATTTTAAGTAATTTTGATGATGTTGAAAGAAGTAAATTTCTATTTTAGATATAATTGTATAAATTTATCATTAATATTGATATTTGATATTATATTTGTTCTTCAAATTATCATTTTAAAATTTTTTTATTAAAATAAATTAGTTATTGTTATAATATGATAACAAATGTCAAGAAAGATTTAATTGTCTTTTTGGATATGTCTCTACAATTTATAAATTTTTTTATTAATTTTTTAAGTAGCATGTATCAAATATTATAAAAATTATAATAAAATTATATTTTTAAAATGTTATATTAGTTATTATTTATGATATTTATAAATGTCAAAATATGCTTATAATTAGCATTAATTATGATTTATAATAACAATTATATATGCTTATAATGATAATTATATGTATTATAAGAGATCTTGTTATAATGTCAAATCTCAAATGTTATTATAATTTCTACTCTAATGTTTTTAAGAAATGTCACTTTAATATTTAGTGACATTGACAGAAGTGTCATTTAATTAACACTTGTAAAAAATGTGGGTGTAGACTAATGGTGATAATTTTTTTTATTTATTTTAATATATGTTAAACATCAAAATAAATTTATTTTGTTGTAGTATATTTATTCAAAATATTCCCTTCCATATATTATAATACTTACAATCTATTATATCAAGCTCATAAGATATGTATGTCATAAGATAAAAGGAAATACATAATGTATGTCAAAAATATATCAATGAGTTTAGAATGTCATTATATTATATATCATCAATTATTATTATAATAAAAATTCATTCTAAGAATAAATTCTCTATATAATGTTGATTATAAATTTTTATATTGATTTACCATCATGAGATCAATTAATGCTTTTAGGCGGTTTTTGTTTTTAAATTTTCTTGTTAATGAAAAAATATTTCAATTCTCATTAAATTTGGTACCTTTAAATATTTTTTGTTCTTGGATAAAAATGATGCTATAGAATTATAATATAAATTTTTAGAAGCTTGATAATGGTATTGACAATCTCAAATCTTGAAATAAAATTCCATGGCTTTAGTGCATAAATTATAACTTTAAAATATGCTATAAACTTTACTTTTATAATAAATGAAGTAATAATAGATAATTTTTTATTATTCCACAAAATTGTTTATTTTTTTAATAAGAACACATAACCAAAAATGGATTTTTGCTATCAATGCATTTTGTAAAATCTAATTTTGAATATTCAATCATATCAAAGTGGTTAGTTTTTTTTTTTTATACATGAGCATGTAATCATTTTTTTCTTTCAATACCTTGGTATTTTCCTTACAACTTTTTAATGATTCATTATAGAATTACTTTTGCACCTAATCAATATTTAAATTGCAAAATTGATATTTGGTATAGTATAAGCTAGTAAATATATTAAGTTACCAACAATAAAAGTATATAGAATTGATTTCATTTCCTTATATTTTATATCATTCTTAAAACATTGCATGAAATTGAATTTATCACTTTTTTATATAGAAATAACCTTAAGTGAATACATATTTGTATTAAATTTTTCTAAAATTTTTTCAATATTATTGCTATTTTGACATAATCCTCATTTATTATGATCTATAATAAAATATATTTATTCTAATAATATAAAATATTTCTTTTATATCTTTTATTATAATATTTTTTTCAAAGAAAATTTTTAATCTTATACAATATACTTAAACATTAGCAGCAAACACTATATCATCAACATATAAGATTAGAAAACAAACTTACTCCTACTAATCTCTTGGTATATACATATCTTAATAATATTCTTTCTTAAATCCAAAAGATATAATGATATTATTGATCTTAATATATATAATTACAAGGAAACTTGTTTTAGTCTATATCTTGATCCCTTCATGATATTATTGATCTTAATATATATAATTATAAAAAAAACTTGTTTTAATCTATATCTTAATCCCTTTAGTTTACATATTATTTAAGCCTTACTTCATATAGAACAAAAAAGAAAAAAACTTTCAGTTAATCTATATAACTATCCTCTTTAAAATTTTCATAAAGAAAGATAATTTTCACATATATTTGATATAACTCTAAATTATACTGAACCACTAATGTCATAATTATCTTTAATGAATACTCTATGATATGTGAAAATGAAATTAAATTCTTATTTATTTTCATATCAATATTTTGACTCTTATAAATAAACCATATAATTATTTGAAATAATTAATTTCTTTTCACTTTGAAATCTTAATATTATTTCTTATGGTTTATTTATATTTGTTAATTATAAGTTAGTTTTTTCACTTTCTTTAGATAATATCTCTTTATTCAAATGTTTTTTATTTTCTTGAATGATATTTGGTATTGTAATGGATGAAGAAATAGTTATGGGTTAAAAAAATAGTTATCCTAATTTCTTTTATATCTATATTTTGACATTTATTACTTTTAGTAATTTCATCACTTTCAATGAATCTTACATGACTAATTTTTACAATTCTTAAACTATGGTTATATACCCTTTGAACTTCTCTGAGTAATCAATAAAATAACTATTAATTTTTTGAGTCTAATTTCTTTTCATGTGATTTATCACTTCTAGGCAAATCCAAACATCTAGATATCTTAAAGTAAGTTTCTTTTTTATCCATAGTTACATAAAAGTACTTTGAATTGCCTTACTAAAAATCCTATTTAACAAATAGTTTATAATTTTGAGTGCATATATTCACAAAGATTTAAGTACTTTTCTGACAGATAGAAAGTCAATAGAAAATATTCCAAGTGCCTTTCTTGCTTTGATCTGTTAAAAGACATACTCTGGTCTTTTATATTCATCTGAAAAAAAAAAAGAAATATAACAAAGATGACAATAAAAAAGAATAAAGTATTAAAATAATAAAATATAATAATAAAATATATGATACTTTAACTTTACTAATTTAATGCACATAAAAATTATAAGAATAGATAAAGACAAGTTTTTTTTATTTGCTTTTAATCATATCTGTTAATGTTTAATGACACTTTTCTATTATACCTTTTGCTAAGGCATATTTGACATGATTTATTGTAAGTATATATCATAACTTTTGAAAAATTTTATAAATGGACTTAAATATTGCCTTGAATCTTTTTATTTTTTATAATATTCATCACCTAAATTAGATCTTATAAATTTCATCTTTTATTTGATTGCTTTTAACTTCCTTTATATATACTATATAGGTATCTAATAATTAAAATTTTTATAAAGTAAATAAACATAATTATAATATAAAAAAATCTATAAAAGTAATGAAATATAATTCTTTATTAATGAAGAACCTCATTTGGCGTCATTAAAATAAAAATCATGAATTATATGCTACCAAGGCTAGTTAACTTGTAAATGGCAATGCAAGCTTAGAAAAAAAAAAATAATGACATCTTGTGCCTATTACAAAATATAAATATATCTTTCAAAACATGTGTAATAAGACATTACCTTTCAAGTCCATAACAATATAATCTATAATTCCAAAACATAAATTCAAAACATCGACAAGTATAGGCCTTTAATTCATAATTTGAGGTAAAACTAGGTATTATGAAAATCATTAATAACATGGTTACAAATAGGAAAAGTTTAGTGAAGCATTAACAATAGAAATGAACAAATTAAATTACAATGCTAGTAGCTTACCTTCCTTTCCCACCAAGGCCAATTAGGGCATAAATTGCTATTAATGCTTTCCCATTGATCTCTTCTGTAATAATACATGGAAAATTGGATGGCTAGCTAATCCTAAAGAGAGTTGTAGCCTGTAGGCTACTTACCCCACCTTAACAATCACCTTAAAAGGCCTACAGTATTTAGTAGGAAATTTAAGGTTTTTGCACAAAGCAATTGAAATTTGCCTATATAGTTAGAGTTTAAGATACACCCATTCTCTCACTTCAAACATTCTTTCTATTTTTTTTTTTTTATCTACATAATACTACATTCAATGTTATGCCTTAACGCTATTCCTTTAGCAATCCATTTAGCTTTTGCCTCTCTTGAATCCAAGCTTCCACTTATGCTACCCTTGTGCTGTCTAAGGAAGCTTAAGTAAGAGGGGGATTATACTTGTAAAGGACCTCAAATGAAGACATCTTTAAGGTTGAATAGTAACTACTATTATGCCACCATTTAGCTAAATGTAACCATCTATGTCACTGGTAAGGTTTTGAAAGACCATGCAATAAAGGTAATTCTTGAGACATTTGTTAAGTCTTTCTAATTGGCCATTTGCAACTTGAGTAGCCCCTTGCCTCTTTGTTGTTCCCTATATCTTCACAATGTTTCCTTCATTCACAAAAGATATCTAGAAATTTTTTAAATTAAACATTACAAGACTGAATTAGCCTAACCAATTAACCCCTAAAATCATATGTAGCGAACCTAGATTCTTAAGTTTAAAATTTTCCTTAAAACTATGCCCTTGCATCTTCCACTTAAAATCACTGACTTGTTCTTTGCTATTCACCTTATGACTATCCTTTAATGTGACTAATAAAGGATGGGTGGGTACCATTGAGCATGATAAGCATTTAAAGGAAACATTAAGGAAACTATGGGTATTACCAGAGTCTATCAAGATCATCAAGCTCATGTTTCTTATCTACCCTTTTACATGAATTGTGTTATGGACCTTTGATCCTATTAATGCATATATTGATATAGCCCTATGTGTTTTTATCATTTCTTCTAACTCCTCAACTTATAGCTCCTCCCCTACTTTTTTTTGCCACTTATTTTCTTCTACTACTCCTTCTAAGACATTGATTTAGTTCCTTCTATTACATTAATACTCTAGAAAGTATCTTTCCCAACATTTCCAACAAGAGTTGTTTCTTCTCCATCCATCTGTGCCCCTTTTTTGATTCTATTCATCACTACCAAAAACTACACCCCTAATGGAAAAATTTGGCATTTTGTTAAAGTTACCACCATTAACTAGTCTAATATACCTTCCCAGTTTTCTTTCTTATATCATATTACCCGGATTCTGTCAAGTACTCTCATTTTGAGTCAGTTTACTTGCCTTTCCTAAACTTTGCACCACTTCCTCTTACAACCTTGAAAGCTTATATAAGTGGCTTAAGGATCTTGACTCTCACATTTTTATGATAGCCTTGATAGTCCCACTTAGCCCACTGATATAACAAGAAATGAAATACTCTTCAGTTAGAGATGGATTTACTTGTTTTATAAAGGCTTTCAACTCTCTAAAATTATCCTAATATTCCATTAGTAACCCTGTTTGAGTTAACTTGTTAAATTCTTAAACCACATTTGAATATTTGCTGGTATCAAACCAAACACAAAGATCATCCATAAATGTATCCCATTTCACCTCATTTTGTTATGCTAGCCACCCTTCATACTAGATCTTAGCTTGCTCCCTTAAATACATCATAACCAACTCTTCCTTATCTTTTTAAGCCATATTATAAATCTTAAAATATTTATTGCACTTTATGAACCAATTCCTAGGGTTTACTCCTTTAAAGTAACGAATAATAACCCTAGGATTTGACATAAGCCCTCCAACTACCTGCCTAACCTTTTCTCCTTCACTTACTCCTCTTCTTACAAACTCCTTAGGTAATGGTTAGACCTAATTGCTTTGATGGCATTACTATCTCTCTCATAGGTCAATGTACATGATTACTAAAAAAGGATTTATCAGCCTTACCTTGTTCAAGCATGGCAATAACCTTTTAGGATAAGAGCTCCACCATTTGCCACAAGGCTACATTATCTTCCCTTAGATAGGTGAACTGCTCCTCTAACTTCTTAACAAATTCTTCCTTTTGCCCTGCCATTCCATGTGTGCAGCAATCTTTGTCTTCCTAGCTAGTTTGTTCTTCTGTTGCCCATTGAATCAAACTAGTCTGATACTACTTTGTTATGCCTTGGATTTTAATAAACATGTGAATTTAAGAGAGTCAAGGTTGGCATGAAAATGCTGAAATTGCAAAGTTGAGAGAGAGAGTTTTAGATGAGGGAAAGGAGGAAATGAGAGAGAAAAGTTGTTGCATTCTATTATGCCCGGTGTAACTACAACAAACTTTCTCACTGTACCGAACCCATCTCCTCAGCATCCCGTTTCCCCCTTTTATATTTACATGAAAATGAATTGTTTCATTTATTCTTAATATCCCTAACAGCAATAGTTGACAGCATCTGCTTTAATGGTTGCTAGCTACTTCTGTCCATCAATTTGGCTGCATTAATGACGCCTAGAACTTCCCACTTACCCCTTTATTCCCCTTATTATTCAACAAACTTACTTTCATAACCAACCTAGATTCTTGACAAAGAAGTTTTAGAAATTGCCCAAAATTGATTCAATCCACCATAGTTAATTTTAAAATTATATAGATGTTAACAAAAATGAGATTTGAAAACATAGTCGACAATGTTTCTTTGAAGGCTTTTTTCTTTTCTGCACTTTTAAGAATAAACAAGCATAACACATAAACATCAATTCTATCTAATGTATCAAAAGAAAGAACATGTAGTTGAAAAGCACAATCTACATTATTTTGAAAAGAGCAACTTTATGGTTACTCAAAAAACTATGACTAGTTTGGTCAAAATTCAAGCAATGGCTTAGATTTGCGATTAAATAACAATATATTTTTGGTTTCAGTGAAATGTACTCTTTAAGAACATTGCAACAGTATTTATAAGAAAGACTAGTCACATGCTTGCATTTACATCCTTCAAATTGCCCATGATCAACTTGCAACCACTATTTCATTTTGGACAGATAGGGCAATTGATGAACTAACTACTTATTGAGTTTTAGAAAAACTGTTACAGCTTAGACATAGAATATCCTCTGAAATCACTCAATTCAATCCACAAACACCCCTAGACATTATCATGCTAGGCCTTTAGCCCATCACTTGTAGAACCAAATACATGGTATGACTTGGAGGCCAGCTAAGGCCAGCTTGTCCAAATAATCCCTCCCCCAAACAATCATGACATTTCAATGTACGAGATGTGTCCACAGGCACCATCCTAACACTTGTAGAAGGACTTATGCCACCAATTATTTGCTCCACTAACTCAAGAATATGTCAAAGACATGTGCCTGAACTACCCACCTAAGATACCTAACTAGTGTGCCAACTTGCTTCATGCTATGCTCACCAGCCAATGGGAGCCCTCCAAGGTCCCTCTAAATATTTTACACATCAGCCAAACCAAGGTAATACCTTTTTTCTTACCAAGCCTCCATTATGTCCTTTTTGGTACTAACTTAAACATCATAATGCTAATACTAGACTCCCATCTGACACTCCTAATCTTTCTTTGTTTTGAAGGTGTCCAACCCTTAGCCCAAAAAGCCTTCACCATCAACCATCCACTAAGAATATGAGCTCTTAGATGGGGTTGGCAAGAGATGCAATATTTGTTTAATGATTTCTTTTAAAAAAAAAAAGAAATTAAATTGTTTGACTACCTAACAAGAAATGTATATACATCTCAATTACATGCGTGAATTTACATACAATTCAAGTCTGACTTTAATTATTCTGAACTTAGTATAAGCTCAAGCCACAACAACCAGAGCTTAATTATTGTCAACAAACTCACTTAAGCCATATCTGAATAGACAATATTAGGTTTCAGGCAACCCCAATCCAATTGACAATCATAGACACTACGGGAAAGATTATTGAACTTATTATTCATGTTACTATAGCGGCTACAAGAATAGGAAAATGACTGACTTGCATTTTTCAGAACATCAGATTCTGCCAAACATTTTTGGGCAGTGAAAATGCAAAATAGGAAAAGAAAAATAAAAAAAAAGGGGTAAACAAAAGTTACAGCTACCTTCATCCAACTGGTGGATTAGCAACACAGGCATATCACAAATAATGTTGGAATCAAATAAGCAGCACTCACCAAAATTCATCAACTAACATTCTAATAATGCAAGCTAGCACAATCATGATTAATATGGAATAGCACAGCAAAATTTTTGCAGTGAAGGATAAAGGGATTGGAACAGAAGCACCAATCTAACTGAAGTTCGGCCTTTCTGGGAATGTGCAGCCAGATCTTTGAATAATGACATTTGCTGCATAACAGCCAGCTCTCACACACAGTTCAATGGGCTTCTCTTGCACCAGCTGTGACAAAAAACCACCAACAAATGCATCCCCTGCAAAAACAGAGAAGGCATAATGATTTGTGGGAAGATGAAAATAATTAACACTCACTTTTACTGCATGCCTTCCTACATTTAATTTATTACTTTTAAGAGCATAATATGCCCTCCAGCAATTTACACAAGCCAAGAATAAAATGTTTTCAATCTCCAGGAACATGAAATGTGACCTAGTTGCCTGAGGGGGTGACAGTATGAGATAACTCCCAGATAGCAGCACCAGTAAATGTATCACTGAGACATTACTATGTCCAACTTATTCTCCAAAAATCAAGAAAGAAAAAAAAGTACTTGTGAGAAAAAAGGATCCAACTTCATATAGTATGAGATTCCAGCCAAGGTGCATTCCAAGATTATGTTGGCATTTCAACTGTGAAAAGGCCGACTGAACAGAATAAGGTAACTCGTACCAGCTCCATTGGTATCAACAAGCTTCTCCTTGGGCAACAAAATAACAGGGAATAGCTTCACCTTCCCATCTCCAGCAACTATGACAGGATCTGCACCTTGAGTGATAACAGTGATCCTCTTATGTGTTCCTGATGCCTTGGGCCACTTAGAAATATTTATCGCAATCTCCTCAACATTATCAGTCTGATAAACAAAGAGAGTACCTTTTGATTATTTCCAAATGTTGTACTGGTATAGAATTCTCTAAGTGATCAAAATAAACAATAGAAAGCAATTACCTGCCAACCATGAACCTTTGAGAAAGCTCTAGCTTCAGTTTCATTCCCAAAGACATAGTCCATGTACCTAAATACAAAAGGCAGATAAGTTGATGAAGAATAAATAAGATTTTTTATTATTTAGGAAATCATTGATATCTTAAATTTATGTTATAATTTACTTTATTTCATTAGACTAGTTATGTTAGAATTTTCCAATTAGTTATGTTAAACTATTCTAGAATAATATTCTTATTAAAGATTCAATCATAATGTGTCTTGATTCGTAAGGAATAATTTTGTATACTATTATGCTATTAAGGATTATTGTCTTAGGTATTGATGGACATGCCTAATTTAAGTCATACAACTGCGTATATATATACATGACTAGTCCTCTCTTTTCTTATCGCACACTAAAACTTCATCTAAGGTATATAACTACAATAAAAGTTAGAAGAGTGAAATCAGTTATTAAAGCAAACTCTTTAGATGCATGAATGATTTTAACTTTACAAACTTAGGCATTTTATGTATGGTACTATTTATATAAACATATTTAGATTCAATGTTTGAAAAATAAATGTTTAAGATGATAGTCTTATTAAATAATTTAACAAGTGGTATCAAAGCATGTATTTTGAAAATGATAATAGATTTATTAAGTAATTTAACAAGTAATATCAGAGTATGTATTTTGAAATTGAATATTTTCTATGTATAACAAAAGACATATATATTTGATTAATGATTGTTCTTTAACCCTACGAGGTAATAGGGTTTTATATTAATTCATTATTGATTGTTAGGCCCTTATATATATATAAAAATTTATGTTTAACCTTAATACAATGAAGGATAATGCTTAGTTCTTAATTGTCAATAGGTATTAAACAATTTGTAAAATAATTATTTAAAATAGAAAAGAAAAAAAGGACTATTATATTTTGTTCATTACTTGTCAAATAAAGAATTAATAATGTTTAAGGCTATGAAAAAACACACTTATGTTAATTTAAAAAACACACTTATGTTAACATAAAAAATCAACTTATAGTGTGTACTACATATTATAAGCTTGTCTAAATATGCATAAATACTCTTCATTAATGTTATTTATAACCCTATATTACATAATTTTAATTTCAATTTAAATAAGATATATAGTGTATGTTTAATGACATAGTTATAAGCTCAGATATTGTGATCTTTATTATTATTATTAATAAATATTAAGTTATATTTTTATATGCATGAATTAAAATTATAATTTGTTAGTCACCAAAGTGACCAAATTAGTATACTTGACAACATGCATAAATAAGTCATTTATCCATAATTTTAATCAAATACCTATAAATGAAAACTAATTAGATAAATTAACATTATTAATCATTAAAACTTTAGGATTTGCCAATAAGTAAATTATTATTCTATAATTAGTAACATAATTAAATTAAATTAATGTTTTGGTTAAATATATTTATTTATTCAAAAATATCAAGTATATTTGATTAAAATACATTTAATTACCTATTGAAATTAATGATATTACTTATGATAATATATCATAGAATTTCCTACAAAAAAACTACAATATATTCTAATTGTTTTATCCAACTTATATTTAATTATGAACATTTATAGTTATGCAGTTATTGTAATTTACTTATATGTCTCAATTATTGTTTCGTTTAAAGATTGAACTTCTTGAAACAACAAAAACAAGTTAAATGCTTACTTATGTGTTATAAATATTGACTTCTACTATTAGTGAGTAAGTTTGTTACTATTATAAATTTCAATAGTAAAGAATAAAAGTTACATAATATATATAAGAATGAAACAATAGGTTGAGTTTTACATTTATAAAAGTGATTGTTAACAACATTAAAAAAACCTATTTCACATGTATAAAATTTAAAAGAATATTTATAATTTGTGAAAAGATAATTTCATTTGATAAATAAGTCATTTGTGGGTGCTCTTATAATAAAATTGACAACCACAAAATTTATTAGGTCGTGAATTATATAAGAGCACATTATAGAAATTACTAATTTTACAACAAAAGTTAAGATTTTAAGATTAATGTTAAATAACCTTTTTTTGTGTTCATTTTGAACTCATTGCCTTCAAGTATGGAATGTTTCAAATTCATTACAATACTTAAAAACGAAAAAGGTAAAAAGTTAAAGAATTGACTAGTAAACTCATTTAAGAGGAAATGAGAAAAACAAATTAAATAATTCACTTCATTAATCTCATGAGCAAGAAAGTTGAGAAATTAATGAGAGTAAAAGTCAACTAATTTAAATAATCCAATAGCTTACTTATGTTATTTAGATTAAAAAGAAGGAACAAAAGGATGGTAAGTGTCACTTTTATAAAAGATAAAAAGTTGAATACTATCCGAAAGATTACTCAAAAAGTAAGGTTTGAAAAAGAAATGTAAATTAAATATCTTAACATGTTTTGAATCAAATTTAATTAAATTTCCTTCTAATACTTGGTGACTTTAGTCCAGTGATATTATTTGTACATCCATAATAATACAATGATTTGATTGTTTTAATTGATATAAAAATATAAATATTTATCTTAATGTATTTTTTATTAATGTTTTATATTAATTGAAACATCTTACCATGCATCATAACATTGAATTTAAGTGTAGCACAATAAATGAAAAATTTTGTTTACTTATAGCATAATTGTTAAAATTATACATCTAAAGAATGATTAGTGAGATTGGTCAATAATAAAATTCTTTCGAATCTAGATTTTGCTAATCTTAAAATGTCCATAGATTATCAAATATGATATAGAAGAAGCCGCAAGAAGTACCTAATTTCTTAAAATTATACACACTAATATTTGCAAACATTTAAACACTTTAATCCTCAATGAAGAATTGTATTTCATTACCTTTATAGATTTTTTTTTTTGTGTGTGTGTGTGCGTGTGTGTGTGTGTGTGTGTGTGTGTCTGTTTATTTGCTTCATGAAATTTCTAATTATTAGATACCTTTGAGTTACAAACAACTGAAGATAGCAGCAATTAAATAGAAGGTAGAAAATTGTATCATCTAACTAAATGGTGAATATTATAAAAAAAATATAAGAATTCAGAATAATGTTCAACTCCATTTATGAAATTATTTGAAAGTTATGACATATAAGTATGGTAAACTATGTTAGATAAATCTTAGCAAAATGTATAATAAAAAGGCATAATTGAATATTAATAGATATGGTTATGAGCACATGAATAACTCCTATTTACCCAAATCTTTATGGATGTATTACTTAAAACTGCAAACTATTTGTTATATAATATTTCTAGTAAAGTAATTCAAAATACTCATATTAAACTGATGGAAAAGAAGTAAATCTAATTTAAAGCTCCTAAATATTTGGGGTTGTATAGTGGAAATGAAAATCCATATAAAGGAAAATAAGGTTTTCAAATATTTAGTGATTACTTTATTGATTATCTAGATAAGTCAAAGTATATAACTATAATTTAAAAATTGTAAAAACTAATAATGTAAAATTCATCAAAAATAGTAAAATTAGTGGAAATAATGAATGTTAAAATTTGAATATAAAAGAAGTTAAGATAAATATTTCTTTACCCATAATAGTTTTTTGTCCACTATAATATTAAATGCTATTCAATAAATTGAAAAATATTTGGATGAAGAGATAACCTGAGAAAACTAACTTATAACTCAAAAATAATTTTTTGATAAATTACTAAAAAGTTATAAAGAAAGTATTAAGATACCTAAAGAAATAAAAAATTACATGCTCATAAATATAAAAACCAATCACTTTAATGTGATTGAATATTCAGTTTTATACTTTGTTAGATACATTGATGGTAAAATTTTACTTTTGGTATGTTTCTATCTAGAGAAGTGATTTTGTGAAATAATAGAAAATTGTCTATCATGACTTCATCCATTATAATAAGAAAGTTTTGTCATGATTTAAAATTATAATTTGTGTATTATGGTTATGAAACTTTATTTTAGCACTTTGAAGTAATTAATGTCATTATCAAACTGTTGAAAATTTATGTGATAATTTTATAACAGTATTATTTTCTAAGAACAACAAATACAGTAATAAGTGCATAGTTAAAATTATGTAATAATTTTAGAACATGCATTACATTGAACTTACCTTTCTCTTTCGACTTGTTCATGTCAATGACATGCTCCACTATTCCATTGAAGGGCACATAGGAGTTACAAGTCCTTTGTTCATGAAACTATGAACAATGTTGGTTTGCTTTACTACTTTTTCCTTTTTGATAGTTTAGAAAGTTTATTTTTAGTTTAATAAAAAAATGGCAAAAAAATTGTCCTCTATTAATTTTTGTCCCATATATCAATGAGCATTCTCTCTATAATCAGACTAAGATAATGAATTTTTTTTTATTAAAGGAGAATAAAGAATAATTTTTAACAAGAATGAATTATTTATTTTATGCAAACAAATAGCAAAGCAAACTATTCAAGAGAAATATTGTGTCATTGCCTATAAAATTTGAAGGAAGGAAATTTTGAATTCAAAAAATAATAGAAATATTGTATTTGGAAGTTGAAAAAACAATATGTTATAACATATTGAGAAGTTAAAAAAAACACTCTAAATTTCGATGAGGAACATAAGTCTTATGCATTTTAAAGTTATAATTACATGCAAACATATTACAAAAGTAATTTTATAAATTTATTTTGTTTCAATGATTGTAAATAATAATAATATTATAAATGTAAAGTTTAATTTCACATTCATTATTGGAAAAAATAAAATTAAATAATTAATATTTGATATATTTAAATATCAAAAAAATTAATTTTAAAAATAATTAGTATTCATAAACAAAAGTTAACCAAATAAAAAATAAATTTTCAATTAAAAATTTTCCAATAATTTTGAGTTTGTATTAAAATAAATCAAGTCAAGTTCAATTTCAATTAGGTTGTATTGTTACAAGTTTTAAATTACTTGAGTTTATTTTTCAAGTTATCTCAAGTTTAAGTTATTTGAATTTCAGGTTATTTGAGTTTTGAGCTATTTCAAATTTGAATTATTTGGGTTATTGGTTGTGGAACTTTTTTAGCCAAAATGGGTTGAGTAAATTTTGAGACTAATTAAATCAAATTATTTGAGTCAAGTCAACTTATGCCACCTTTTAATGAGATATTCAACTATTTAAATATTTAAGAATATTTTCTTATTTTACAATTTTATTATTTTCTATTTAATTCCTTAGCCATCTTTATAAGATGACTTGCTGATATTCTTATTGGATAACATTTATATTGAGCATTAAGTCTATTTTTGCTTGTATTCCCATATTTGTTTTCATTTTTAGGTGAATTCTGACGTTTTTTAGTATTTTTGTTAGTCCTACATCATAAGTACTAGACTACTATCTAACATTATAAACAAAGAAGGGAAGATAAGGTTTACGGTAGGGCTTTCTCCTGCACATCCTTGAAGAATTCACATATGAAAGGAGCAGATAGATTCATTAAGAAGACCTGAAAATGCATCGATTACATCTCTAAGATTTCCAAAACACAAAAGTTACAAAGGATAAGATGATCTATCATGCAAGCTTTACCTTCTTGTTTGCAACAGCATGTTCAGCAACAAGTTGAATTGACTCGGGAGACACAGTAAGGAAAAACCCAGCAATATAAATATATTTTGCCTTTTCAACTGTTAAAAAGGTGAATTATTTCAAACACGAGACCAAGAAAATACGCAACTGTCACTCAACAAAGGGAATGAGGGAAAAGCATAAAGAAAATAAGGAATAAAAACAAACCTAATGCCCAATTTTCTGGTCTCTTCAAGTGTTCAGATTTGTAACAATTTGCAGCTGACAAATTAGCTATAAGTGACCTGCACACCAAATCATTAGACACGTGACCAATTATATAAGTCAAATATCCATAAAAAAGCAAAAAAAAAGAAAAATCTAAAGCATTAATTGGAGACAATAGGCAAGCTAACCTCTCACCACCAACAACACAAACAGCACATGTCCCAGTTGGAGCAGTTTCATCCTCATAATAATGCACCTGAGTGCACGTTCTGGTTAAATCTCCCAGTCAATATAAATGAACAAAATCTGGAAATAGAAAATGCAGGGCAACTTACATTGACACCAGCTTGCTTTATATTTTTCTTCATCTCATCTCCAAACTTGTCCTTCCCAATGCAACCTATGTAGCTAGTTGTGCCAGGGATTTGGAGCATCCACTGAAAGAAAAGTAGGAGACCAGATAGGAAAGAGCTATGAGTACATAAAAGCATAGCTATCATGGGTATCCAATCATATGCCTCATGTATATGAAGAAACCTGGGCAACTTTGATTGAATTCTGTGTAGCACCTAGAATAAGGTAATACTCATCAGTCGATAGACATGGGATTATTTAGTTACTAATGATCACCAAAGTGCAAAACATGACCTAAGTATTTTCCACATCAAAGAAATTGTGATATTACCTCCAGCAATGTATTCTACATTGTATTTATTAGCCATTTCCTCATACCTTCAATAATCAAATTTCATTTAGCCATCAATACCCATTTGAAACCCAAAGCAAAAGTGAAAAGCTGGCAAAAAAAGGCATTGACACAATATGCCATCCAAAAAATTATCAAGGCATCGTATTAAAAGGACATGCTCTAGATCTTCCAACATTGTGGTCTCTAGGAAAAGATCAAATGTATATAACCTTTAATCCTAGTTTTACACAGAAGTTATTTTATTAGTTGAA
Source organism: Ceriops tagal (assembly GCA_021533255.1). Classification (NCBI taxonomy): domain Eukaryota; kingdom Viridiplantae; phylum Streptophyta; class Magnoliopsida; order Malpighiales; family Rhizophoraceae; genus Ceriops; species Ceriops tagal. The sequence goes on from CM038602.1 coordinate 6,608,388, forward strand.
CCTATGACCTCCAGTTTATGTAACCTTATCCTTAGTGTAAAGCTCACCATTCAAAGAGTTATATTAACTTGAGGAATTAGAGATTTCACTTTTCATTAAGAAATGAACTCATAAATTATCCATGATATTGATAGCAAAAGCCAAAAAATCTAGATGATGTGATGAGGAAAAACGTAAACTTACATAGGCAAATGCTTGTCTTCGGCAAGAATGGCATTGTTTAATTTAACGTCATATCTGTTCAAAATATAAAATCAGAAATACGAATCAAAACAAAAAAAGAAAACAAAGAACAAGAGAATTATCGTCTACGAGAACAAAACTATAAAAGGGCCAAATCCATTCTTGGGACCTCAATCATTATCGTCTATGAGAACAGAACCATAAAGGGCAAAAAATTTCACTTCCAAGAGATTTATTTAAACATTAAAGATTTAAGATTTTTCCACTCCTAAACTTTCACAGCCATTGAATCCTAATAAAATCCCAAAGTAGTATACAACATAAAGGAAATTTTCATCCTGAAATGAAAGCCATGGATCGGTTATTTAGAATCAAACCCACAAAAGGAAAATGCTCACTCAGATCAATAATAACAAAAAGAAAAGGAGAAACAAAGAAAGAAGGAAATAGTGACCCACAAAACTGGGTAGATTTCATTTTTCTCGGGCAACAAAACGGAGAAGAATGATTGAGTTGGGGCAATCGAGTCAGTGAAACACGGGACAGAATCACTCACTTGTTCAAGAACTCGTTGTCGACAGCAGCAGAGATGTCGAGAAGTGGGTTGCCCATGCCCAACAGGATTCCCTCGTCCGCCATTTTCCGAAGAGATCTTATGCGTGGTGTGCGCAAGGGTTGCTGGCTTAGGTTCGCTTGCCTTTTCTTTAATATTTATAGCCCGAACAGGAGAGCCAGATCTGCGTGAGATCGGTGATTATAAGGTGAGTTCGTGGTAGGAGTGTTTATCAAATTGTTCAACTTGATTAACCAACTTAATCTTAATTAAGATTATCAATTGTTAAAAATTAAAGTGGATGCTAAACCACCAATTATAGTAGGTTATGGATTTATAAATCCACAATTAAATTAAACCAAACCCTATTAATATTTATCTGATGTATTTTTTTAAAATAATATTTTATAATGCATACCATTGATATTTAATTTTATTTATTGTCATTTTTAATTACACATATATTACTTTTAATTTTCATTTCATATTCTTTTTTACTTTATATAATTGTTATTGCATTTGTTTTTCTTTATATTTTTCTTTTTATTTTTGGTTTCAAATTATAGGTCCTCTAAAGCCTCTTAAATTTAAATTCAATCTCCATTATTATACAAATACAAAAGGAAATTATTGTATGCAATTGACTCCTTTGATCTCCACTTTTATGTTGCCTTTAATCCCAATTTCTTTCATATTAAATTTTCTTTTGTTTTGAATTAATGCATTAATAATCTTGCTTTTTAACCTTTATTCTTATTGCTTAATGACAACTCTCTTATAACTATTAAAAATCGATCTATTTTAAGGCTAAGCATTAATAAAATGAATAGAAAACAATAGAGAGTAAAATTATATATGTTGATCATTATATGATTATATGAATTTATAAGAGAATGTACGTTTCATTTGTATACAATAAATAAAAATAAAAAAAAAGGATAAGGATAATGTCAAATGATGAAAAAAGAGTTGGTTCTTATCAATAAGGTTTAAATGTTTCCCTTCAAACTTAAGATGGTAACATTGTTAACTTGAGTTTGTGAATTAGATCAGAGAATTATCTTGGTTGATGAGCTTTTGCAAAAATATCAAAAATTGATCAACATATATAATAGAAATCAAATCAATGGCATCATACATAATGTAACAAATTGTTGAGCCCATCTTTGATGTTTGGTGTTGGATTTGTTGTCAACAGCATCTCATATAGATGTCTTTGTTGATTTGATGTTATGAGTGTCTTTGAAATGTATTTGTTGTATTTACAAAGTGTTGGCAACACTAACAAATAAATAGTTTATTAAGGCAAAAACCAAGGAAATTGCTTAGAAGCCACCAATGGTAACAGTTATTACTGTACTTGTTAAACAATTATGAGAAGAAACATGAGTTGGAATGATGGATTATAAGAAAGCTCAGTAAGAAACTAGTAGAAATGGTAGCATGTTACTTAAACAGGCCAAGAGATGTAATCCTAATAATGTTGCTTTTGCAAATGACCTTAAGTCAATGTTGACCATTAATCCTAAATTCAAGGAGTTAATGTTGGTCGTTGACCTTAAATTTAAGGAGTCAATGCTAATCGTTAATCCTAAATTCAAGGAATCAATGCTGACCATTGATGATAAGACAATCTTAAACTTAAGGCATATAAACACCCATGCAATTACCAAGAGAGTTATGAGCGAAAACAGAAAGGAAGCTAGAGAGGCAGAGAACATAAGAAAAAGGGTGAGAGCGTTAGAAGGTGTGAACGGCAAAATAGAGGTAGAATGACCAAAAGAGAACAAATGAAAAATTGCTAAGAGAGAGCAGAAGAAAAATTTCCAAGAGAAAGCAGGAGAAAAACTGCCAAAAGAAAGTAGGAGAAAAACCGTCAAGAAAGAGCAAGAGAAAAATTGCCAAGAGAGAGCAGAAGAAAAACAACTAAAAGATTGCAAAAGAAAACCAGCAAAGAAAATGGCAAAGAAAACTAACAAAAAAAAAGGTAGATAAAACCAACAAAGGAGAGAACCAACAAAGAGTTGAGAACCTACATAGAAAAGAACCAATAGAGAGTTGAGCACTTATGAAGGATAGAAACCTAGTAGAGGCAAGAGAGAAACCCGGTAGAGGTAAAGAGTTAAGATCGGTAACTATAAAGGAGGGAATCGACAGTGAGGAAGGAGAGAACAATAGAATAATCTTATTAGAGCTAAGAATAAGATGAACTATATGTCGTTCTTCATATTCTTTACCATTTAAAGGGACTATCTTCCATAGTCTCTATTTCTTAGAGCTACAAGCATATTCTAATGCTGATTAGATAAAAATCCTATTGATAAACACTCCATAATCATCCTCTCATTTTTTGGCATAGTATAAAATAAATAGGTGTTGCTCAATCTAGTATTGAAGTTGAATATTAAACCTTTGTAGACATTATGTCTAAAATGTTAAGGCTAAGATGGCTTTTACAGGACATGGATATCGTGCACTCCTCCATTACACTTATTTATTGTGATAATTGTAGTGTCATACAAATTACTTATAATGATGTATTTAATAAGTAAGCAAAGCAAAAGGATTACTATTGGTTTTTGATAAGGACCTTCTTAGATTTCACACTAAGAGGGGGAGGGGGTGAATCAGTGTAAGATGCTTACTTTTTACAAATATGTCTAAATTAAACCTCTTTGACCTGTTAAAGTCTATAATTTAATTTTATCTTACTTTTTTATGCGAGACTAGCTGTATGAATATCAAGCAAGTACAAATACCTGAGAACACATAGAATTTTTATATAGTTCACCCACAATGTGTGAGTTCTAAGTTAATTATAGTATTTAATTTTTCATTAGAATATGCTTGTAGCTCTAAGAAATAGAGACTATGGAAGATAGTCCCTTTAAATGGTAAAGAATATGAAGAACGACATATAGTTCATCTTATTCTTGCATAAGTAAGCAAGTTTAAGGCATATTTAGTAAGAGATAAATAAATTTTTTTTTCTTATTAGAGGGAATTTCTAATCTTAAATAATAATTGAATAAACTAAGATCTTTCATCTAAAATTATTATCTAAGGTATTACTTGTGTTTAGTAATTCAATGCAAATAATCTCTTATAATAATTATATCATTAATGTAGTGACATACGAAGTTTTGATGGCCTAGCAATCTTTTATCAAAAGTTCATCTATAATTTCAATACTATTATGATACCTATTACTGAGTGTCTTAAGAAAAATAAATTTTAGTAGAGAGATAAGGAAAAATAACGTTTTTCTCACATCAAGGATAAATTATGTATTATTGTAGTGCTAATTTTGCCTAACTTTAATAAGTTATTTAAAATTGAATGTAATGCCAATAAAGTTGAGTTTATGCTTTTCTTTCTTAAGAAAAGATGCTAGTTGTTATTTTTATAAGAAACTTAATGAAAATTGATAAAAGTGGTCCATATATGAAAAAGAATTTTATGCAATTGTAAAATCTTTAAAGTATTAGGAATATTACTTGGTAGAATATGAGTTCATCTCATACTCATATCATTAGGTCTTAAAGTATCTTTATGGTCAAAAATAAATCAGTAATGATATGCATGCAAGGTCATATATTTCATTAAAAAAGTTTCCTTCCAAGCTATTTCACAAAGTAAGTCAGTAGAATAAAGTTGTTAATGTCTTGTGTAAGAGAGCCTCATTATTAATCACATTATGTAGTGAGATAGTGGGTTTTTAATTTGCTTTTGTGAATTTTATAAGCATGATGAGGATTTTGAAACTATTTAAGAAAAATGTATTCAAAGGTATCTAATAGATGATTTTCCATATCTATAACAACTAACTGATGTGTGAAAATTAGCTCTATATTCCTTAATTTCCTTTGAAAAAGAAAATTGTTTGTGATATGTATAGAAGTAGTCTTATAGACCATTTTAGATATGATAAGACAATTATGTTGCTTAAGAGTAGTATTATTTGCTATAGTTAAAAAGTGATGTTGACAAATTTATCTAATCATGCTATATTTGTCAAACAATCAAAGGCGAGTTACAACACATCAAACTTTATATGCTTTTACTTGTTCCAAATAATATCTGAAAAGACATGTCCATAGATTTTATTTTGGGCTTGTCTTATACCTAATGCAATATGGATTTTAAGTTTGTTGTTATTGACAAGTTTTCTAAAATGGATCACTTCATCCCTTACAAAAAAACCTTTAATACCTTAAGTGTAGCTAGGTTATTCGTTAATGAGATGGTACATCTACATAAAGTACCTAAATCAATCACTATTAATCATGACATAAGGTTTCTTATTTACTTGTGGGTCACATTATGAAAGTTATTTGATTCATTCTTGATGTTTAGTAATACAATTCACTCTTAAATAGATAGTCAAATTAAGTCACTCAATAAGACCTTAAGCAATCTCATTTAAAGTATTTGTAGAGAGAAACCAAAACAATAAGACTTTGTCTTAGCTCAAGTCAAGTTTGTTTACAATAATGCAATTTACAATACTATAAGGAAGTTTCCTTTCTTTATTATTTACCTTAAATGTCCATAACTAAGGTGAAATAAAAATTAGAAATTTTCAATTAAAAATACAAAAGAGATATAAGCAAACATTAAAGAAGCAAATTATTTCAAAATGGTGACATAGTAATGGTTTAACTTTGTAAAAAGCAGTTTCCTATTGGTTTCTATAACAAGTTACAACCTAAAAGGTATGATCCTCATCAAGTGTTAAAGAAAATTAATAACAATGCCTATATGATTAATTTAATTAAGGAATGAGAGATTTGAAGGACCTTTATTGTTATAAATATTTATTTGTTTTGCTTAACTAATAAACCTCTCTATCAAAAGATTGACTTGAACTTAAAGTCGGGTTTTTTGTGAGTGAAAAGGATTGATATAAAAGAGGTAGTCCAAAATTTCATAAACTTGAAAGACTATTAGAAATCCAAAGGAAAATTCTAGAAAATTTGATTCCTAAGTATAATTCTACTATTTGAGGATTATATGAAATTATTTAGGAATTATGTAAACCATTCAAAAATTTTTATTTTTTGTTTTTAAACATTTACTATTTAAAGGTAGTCCAAAATTGTATTTATGTTTTAATTTATGAATGGTAATGTATTATGTCATATTTATAGCATTGTATTTGTACTTTATATGGATTAAATTCCTACTAAATGTTTAATTTAAATATAAATGCCAAATTGATCAACTTATAAATGTGTGACAAATCCACATTGTAAGAGTAGAAGCTAAATTGGGTAGGTAACCAATATAATAACCTAACCCTAGTAATTTAACTATGGACTAATAAGAGTAAGATTAAGCTTGATTTATATCTGTTTTTGAACTTGAAAAAAGAAATGAACATAAAAATGATTTTGTTACAGTTTTGGAAACTTAGAACTTTATTTTACTACCCAACTGACACACAAACGTAAGGGAAGAAATTGCTCAAGGCTAACTAGGACTTCTGGATAAGTATGTATGATACTAGATATCTGACTATTAGCAAGCATTTGGGTATTTAGAGGAATACATTATTTCTTATAAATAGTGATTATAATGCAACAAATCTTTTACTAGTAATACGTCATAGCTTTATAATAAAAGATTTAATGCAAAAACATTTCTTTTCTAGAACAAATCTTGTTCCTCTCAGATTTTGCTTTTGCTCACCATACAAAGATATATTTAACAAAACACAAAGTGATCTATTAGCAAAGTTTTATTTATTTATTTAAATTTGAACTTTTTGATATAATCATAGGAGATATGTTTTTTGTTACTTATCATCATTAATGATACTTTAGGTTGCTCAATACAAAAAAAAAGGTTTTTTTTTTTTTTTGTATAATTGCATTAAAAACAAAAGAGTTAACCATGAATAAGTCATGAGGTTTAATTCTTACATCCTATCCTAAACCTTATGCTTTGTGACCCTTAATGGTTATAATGGTAAAAAATTGTGGCTAAAAAGTATGCAAGAAGAATATGTAAAAAGGAAAAATATGTGTATCTTTATCGCAATATAGTTGTACGTTAGCACTAAATTTTGTGGTACAATGGAAGAAATTGCTTAAAGCCATTGTTAGGACTCTCTTTGCAACTTGGCTTATTGTGTTTCTTACTTAGACAAATATTAAAATTTCTTTCTCATACTCTAAATAAAATTACTTAGACACTCTGAATGTTTACTTACAATCAAATTATAAGTGATTACCTACACTTTCTTCCTTCTCAAATAAATTTCATCATTTATAATGATTTCTAATTGCTACAATCAAGGACAATTTTTTTAAGAAAATAATTAGATGTATAATATTTGGTAAGGTGCAATTTTTTATAAACATATTTCTCTATTAGATTGTGATTTTTTATAATATCTTTTGGCATTGAGTGCCAACATTTATCTAAGCTTTCATGAGATTAGCTTTGAAAGAAAGTAAATAAGGCTTTTTGAGAAAATATCACAATTTTTTTCTATGATGATGGCATAATCCCTTTTTGCAACCTTTTCATCATTTTAGATGATGAAATTTGTTTAAGAAGGGAAAAATAAGCTCTTATGATTTAATTGTAAACTAAATTTTGGAATACCTACCTACGTGAGGATTTTATTTAGAGAACAAAAATGAAGCTTTGATAAATGTCATAGTAAGAAATAAAAAATTAATTATCTCCAATAATATTTACTCCACGTTGGTATCTATTAGCCATTTTTCCTCCTACCTACAATAATAATAATAATAATAATAATAATAATAATAATAATAAAATGTTCATAGACTATGGTTAAGTTAGGAAAGGGTTAAGGCATAGGACTTAATTGCTTTTACAAGAATCAATGGGCTTGAAAACAAAGGTGTAGACTTTAAGAGGTGGGTTTTTGATCCCAAATGACATTCCTTTAGTTGCCATTTGTTAGGTTTTAGAGAACATAAATGAGGTTAAGAGAGAGTTAGAGAGAGAAACTAGAGAGAGGATGAAATCATTTTCTATTATTGTTGTTTTTATTTACTAGACCCTATCACTTATATACATGTAGTAAATTAAGACTAATCCCTTCTCATTAGTAAAAAGCACTATTTACTAATCAAAGATGGAAGCTAACAGATAGCTAATAGATCTTACTACTGAATTGATTCAGTGGTTGCTATTAAACCATAGTTTAATAGTCATTAACAATTCATTATTATTACAGCATAATATAATCAAATAAAAAGAGATTGAAGAAGAAAATGAATCCTGATCCAAGGCTTTAACTCTATTGATTCGCAATGAGTCGTTATTAACAAGATTAGTCTTGTCCTTAAGGCTTAAAAGTAGGAAATTGAGAGGAAATGAAAGACCAATCTTCCTAAGTGGTATCTTTTAGAGCAAGGTTAGAGCATTGAATTAAAACCTACATAACAATTTTGTTATGCATTTCTTCAATTGTCGATTTAGTATTACAATAAGCTTCACTAAGGGTTAATCATCTTGACCTGTTAAAGGCAATCAAGGCATTAATAGACCTTGATGACCCACAAATCTTTTTAGCAACAACATATAAAATATATGGTGAATATTGGAGCCCTTGGGTAGCTAAAGCTTGTAAGCCATATGTTTGCAATACTATATGTGAATGCGATTAAAGCCTATTTGTGAGGCTAAGTGTTAAGCCTATCTTTGATGACTAATGTTGGATTTGTTGTCAACACCATCTCATATAATTGTTTGTGTTGATTTGATGTTATGAATGTCGTTGAAATGCAGAGAGGTCATTGGGAAAAACCGTTGATAACAGGTTAACCCTAAAGTTGATAAGTTAATGTTGATTGTCGACCTTAAATTTTAGGGGTCAAGGTTAACTGTTGACTTTTAACCATTGACCTTAGATTTTAAAAAGTCAATGTTGATTGTTAACCCTAAATTTTAGAAATCAAATTTGGTCATTGATTGTAAGGCAACCTTTAGAAATCAATGCTGACCATTAATGAGTATATAACCTTAATCTCAAGGTTCTATAAATATCCCCATGCATTTTGCTAGACATATGTGGGCTGTAAAAGAGAATTATCAGCTGTAGAAAAATAAAAGAGAACGACCAACCATAAAGAGAGAATAATAATTTGAAAAGAGAGGGCAGTCAAAGTGAGGTTAAATGGCAAAGGGAGAGGTAACCACCAAATAAAAGAGTGATTGACTAAGGAGAGTATAGTTGTTGACCAAAGAGAGTGTAACAACTGGCCAAGGAGAGAGCAATAGCTGGCTAAGGGAGTTATAGTAGCAGCTACCCAAGGGAGTTGCAGTAGCAGCCACACCAACCGAAGGATGAGTTGTAGCAACTAGCAGCCACACCAAAGAAAGAAGAAGGCAGCCCAACCAAAAGAGAATAAGGTGTAGTAGTAGACAACCACACCAAACCAGCAAAGGAGATGTGCAGCAGCCACACTAAATCAAAGAAAAAGGTGTGTAGCAGTCACATCAAAGAAAGAAGAAGGCAACAGCCAGCCAAACCAAAAGGATGAGTTACAGCAACCACCTAAGGAAACCTGTAATTGTAGTAAGGAAACCAATAAATTGCACCAAGGAAAAGGAACCTATTGCAACAAGGGCAGGGAGCTATATCAGCAGCATATCCTGCACAACACCAACAACAGCTCGCAACAATAGCAGAAGCCTATAACACTAACAGCAAAAGGAAGAACTTGCTGAGGCAGCAGGTGAGGCAACACCGGCAGTAGAGGAGAGAACCTGCTGAGGCAGCAAATAAGGCAACACCAGCAATAAGGGAAGAAAACCTGCAACAGAGATAATTGCCAGTGGAGAGAACCTGCAGAGCAAAGAACCTACAACAAAGATAACTTGTAGCAGAGATAACCTGTAAAGAAGAGACTGGCAAAGCTTGAGCAAAGACTGGTAGTGAGGAAAGAAAAGATCTATTTTCTATAATAGCAGCATGTGCACATTGTGTGATATATCTCAGGGAAGTCATTAATATAAATTGTTTATGTATTTTGTGAAAAAGGGTGGGATACCCTTGGAGTGATCGGGAGATCAGTTTGTTGAGTGATCGGGAGATTATCGTAAGTGGTTAAGGAATGATCCTTCCATAACCAAATTGTATCCCTTAATAACAAGAGTGGATTATGTGATTTAGGAGTGATCCTATCATATTGTGGACATAGCTCATATATTATGGGTAAACCATGTAAAAATTATTGTGTGTTCTTGGGTGCATGTGTTTGATTGATATCTGTATGACCGTTCTCACATAAAGAAGAAAGATAAAAATTAGATCATCGAATCTAATAAGTCACAAAGGTTAAATTTGGAAAGATTTATAAAAAGTGAACATCTTACACTGATTCACCCCCTCTCCCTCTTAGTGTGAGACCTAAGAAGGTTCTCATCACTAAACCTAGACTCCATTAAAAAGGAAAGTTAGACTTACTTTTATTAGTGTAATGTTTCATCCTTTGTTGAGTTTAAAGGAGCTGTTCTTTAAAATGCCTATGGGCTACCTTTCCTACAACATAACTTTAATAGAAGTCACCTTAGGTTGATTAATAAGTAAATTTGTTTATTGAGGTGGAGCAAAGCCATAAAGAGCTTAAAAAAGAGACATGTTCAAAGTAAAGTGATGGCTATTATCGTACCACTACTTAGTCAAATGTAATTATTTACTCTATTAGCAAGGTTTTTGAAAAGACATGCAATGCAAATAATTTCCACATAACTCTCAAGTTTCTCATTTTATTTATTAGATTGAGAATGGAATTTGGTGCTGAAAAGAAGGTTAATCCCTAAGAATTTAAACAACTTTTGCCAAAACAAACTTATAAACACCTTTTCTTTGTGAGAGATAATAAAGTGAGGAATCCTACATAGCTTAAAAATGTTTTGCATGTCTACTTTACTTGTTAAAATAGTAATGAATGGATGGAATAGAGCAATGAAATGGCCATATTTACTAAATTAACTAATGCCTATAAGATCACTTCCTTGCCCACAAACGTAGAAGGTAACTCTTTTATAAAGTCTATATTAATATCCCTTTAGGCCTAAGTAAGCACTAACACAAGCTGTAGAACACTAAGACTCTTCACATATTAACAAGTATTACATTGTTGTATGAAAGTATAGACATCCTTCTAGAGTCTTGGCCAATAAAAGAATTGTTGTAACTATACACAAGTGACCTTAATGCCAAAGTGTCCATTAATTGTAAAATTATGGAATTTTTAAGCATTTGAAGTTGAGGTCATTAATAGATCCAATGTAGATCTTGCTTTTAGTTTGAGTACTCGATTATGAAGAGAAAATGAAGGTTTAGCTATTAGGGAAAGAGTTAGCACCAGAATAAGCTTAAAGGCTAAAGCATCCTTCTCATAGCTATTAATCACTTCATTTAACTACTAAGGCAACTTTGTTATTAAAACACAATAATTAGCAAATTCTTATAATAAGTATTTGGGGCTTAAACATTCTCTCTTTTAGAGAGAGCATTTGCTAACTTAGTCTTAATACCCTTTTTATATTAGATGCTATACTTTAGTCCAAGTAACTTGGTTGCCCCTTTAAGCTGAATGTAAGTATACAACTATTGTTGGAGTGAGAACTTAAGGCTCTCATGGTTAATCTTAATAATAAAGTGGTGTTTCTTTAAGTAATATTTCCATTTATTAATAAAGTTGTGAAATCTAACATAGTTAACACAAGGGCAATGATCATTACTTGCTTTAATAGGTTAAAAGAATTCCTAGCAATCTTATTCCAATTAAAGCTATTCTTCTTAAGTAATTCTACCTAGGGTTTACTAATATGACCATACCTTTTTACAAATTTCTTATAACATCTAGTAAGGTCTAAGAATCTCCTCAATTCTTTGATGTTAGTTGGCACTAACCATTCTACCATGGCTATAACCTTTCTAGGATTAGTTGCCACCTTAGTGTTAGAGATAATATGGCCTAAATATTCTACCTGTGATTAACCAAAAGTACATTTAAACTTTTTAGTATAAACTTTTGATTCTTAAGGATCTATAAAGTTTGATCAAAATGTGAAACATAGTCTTTCATGGTGGCATTGTAAATCATAATGTCATCAAAGAAAACTAATACAAATTTCCTTAAGTAAGAACCATAAATATAGTTTATAAGGGTTTGGTTCATAATGCCCATAATGAGTGATAAAGAGCTTAGAGATAATGTGTGAAGTTCCCAACTTCTTCCTAGGATCTACTAGTTTGTGATATTGAGAGGGGGGGTGAATCAGTATCACCACAATTCGCAATTCGCAGGTAAGTGAACAACTTCAATTTCTTCTTAAAAGCGAACTCTTTCCAGACTCGACTAAGGTAGATCTATTGCTACCTATTAATCACAATAGTCCCCAAAGTCACCTTTTAGACACCTTGCCTAATCGACAATACGAATGTTCTTGTTTAGGTCTTCGTTAGGTTATGGGTTGGCTGATACTTTAGCTGCGTTCACAACTTAATTCAAAACACAGAACGTAAAGCAAATTAAGGACACACAAGATTTACGTGGTTCTATCAACGTGACGTACATCCACGGTGGTAGGGACTCTCCCTCTACCGAGACTATCCATTTTACTTGAGAATTCCAGTTACAATGGATGTCTTAATCCTCTGCTCCTTTCACTATTACAATTACTAAACAAGTACAATACAAAGAGTGTCACTTATTGTGTCTACCTTTCTTTTAGCTTGTCTTGCCTCTATTGAATTGAAAGGTTGCTCCACTGCCATTTAAAAGTTCACCGCAACGCTCTCTAACCTCTCTTGAAGAAATCTGGAAATACATTGAGTTCTTTTTGTGCTTCACTGAATTTCTTCTCTAGGTTGTCTCACACAACTTAATTCAAAGCACAGAACATAAAGCAAATTAAGGACACACGAGATTTACGTGGTTCCGTCAATGTGACGTACATCCACGGTGGTAGGGACTCTCCCTCTATCAAGACTATCCACTATACTTGTGAATACAAGTTACAATGGATGTCTTTAATTCTCTGTTCCTTTCACTATTGCAATTACTAAGTAAGTACAATACAAAGAGTGTCACTTACTGTGTCTACCCTTCTTCTAGCTTGTCTTGCCTCTGTTGAATTGAAAGGCTGCTCCACTGCCGCTTAAAAGTTCACTACAACATTCTCTAACCTCTCTTGAAGAAGTCTAAAAAGACGTTGAGTTCAATGCTTCGCTGAATTCCTTCTCCACGTTGTATCACACAATTCCTACTCTTACAGTCTCACCTGTCTATTTGTCTCACGATCTCACTGTCTCATGACTCGCCTGTCCGTTTCTCTCTCTCTTGCTGTCCAGCCGGATTTCTCTATCTTCTCGCTGGATTTCTCTCTTTTCACTGGATTTCACTTTTTCGTTCACTGTCGAGTTTCTCTCTCTTTCCACCGGTCTGCTTTGATTTGGCTGTTGGGTTTCTCTCTCCTTCCGATCTGGCCATATAGGTCTTTGCCATCCACCCACTTTCAGCCGTCCAGCTGTGTTGTCTCCTCGCCGACCGTTGGTGTACTGGTGGTGTGCCGTTCCTCATAGGTTTCACTCCTTCTCCAGTCTGCGTTTTCTCTCTCTTTGTTAGTCGGTTTGCTTGATTTTTCGGCCGTCGATGGCTGTGTTTTCTCTTTCCTTCCCGTCGACGGCTGCTTAATTGCTTCAGCCATCCACCTTTGTTCTTTGTTCAGCCCCCAAATTTGATTTTGGCCGTGCTTCTCTTTGTTTTGCCGTGTACTATTCGTCGGCCACTGGGTTTCTCTTCTTTTTCAGGCGACGACTACTGTTCACTCAACGACTATTATTCACTCGACAGCTACTGTTCACTCGACGATACTGTTCAATTCCGACAACACTGTTCACTACGGCTACTCTTTTCTTTTTTAGGTGGTGTTCTTTTGTGTAGGGTTTGGTATTTTCTTTGGTTGGTCGATTGTCTAGGTTTTGCTAAATGCTTAATATTGCTGACCCCCTTGTTCTTTGTCTTCCAAGACCATTATATACTTTACTCCATAAAACCCTAATTGGGCTTATGCAATGAATTTACTTTCTTGCCGTTCCATGTGGATTTACCTTCTTACCCTTCCATGTAGCTTTACTTTCTTGCACACTTAAACCTAGTTGACAATAATTACAACCCATACAAGGCTGTGGGAACAACAATCTCCCCCTTTGTAATTATTGGCAACACTCATAACAAAAGCCACTATGCAGTAGTTTCAACTCCCCCTAAATATGCACTCCCCCTTTCTTAACAGCTCCCCCTGCAGTGTTACTTCTCTCCCCCTTTGCCAACCTTATACAAATTTGAAAAACTCGCAAAGTAGAGATGGAGGATTCACCTGATTTTCAGGCTTGAGGAGGCATTTGCACAGACAGACTCATTCTATGCTTTTCAAACAGCTCTGTGGACAGATTTATGTTCAACTTGTAAGAGTAAAATAGTAGCTCCCACAATTCTTCTTCTTGTTGTAACTCCTGCTAATGGGTCACCTGTGATCTGATTTTCTTGATAAGCACTGATCCACGTTTTCTTTGGCTTTCTTTCTTGCACAGTCTTAGTTGTAAGAGGATCTCTTTCTTCATCAATCATATACAAATTTTCAGCTGTTCTCTTCCCAGCTGCAACAGTATTGCCTTCTTTACTCTTTACCTAGCAACCTGTTTTTGTGAATATTACCTTATGGTCTTCATTGTATAGTTTTCTGATAGATGCTAGATTATATTTGAGTCCTTCAACGTGCAGAACATCTTTCAGCTTTCCTTTTCCAATGTTTACTGACCCCTGACCACTGATGTTGAGTGAATCATCATTGCCAAACTTGACTCTGCTTTCTCTTGACGTTTAGCTTTGATAATTTACTCTTGTCTCCTGTCATGTGTGAAGTGCATCCACTGTTAAGGATCCACTGTTTATCCTTGTAGTCAGATTTGAGTGCAATTTTAGCTATATTAGCCACCTCCCTTTTAGCTTTATATTCCTTCTTTTGAACTGGCTGGAAGATAGCTTTCTCCTTTTTCTCAGCTTTGATTGCACCATTTGTTTTCATTGTGCCATTAAGTGCCTTCTCTTGTTCAGGAAGAAGTGTCATGCATCTCTTGGCATTATGGCTATCCTGCCTGCACCTTTCACACTGCTCCAAGTCTGCCAATATAGTAAACTTGTTCTTTGAAATCATTGGTTTGGGCCTCTACCAACAATCCTTATCAGTGTGTCCTTGCTTTTTACAGTATATGCAAGAACTCACGACAGGTGTTCTCTTCTGGATTCTGTATTGTCTCCCCCTGTATGCAACATCGTATCTTCTTAAGTGGGGACATATACTGGCCTTCTTCACCAGCAGTTAATTGCCTTATGACCCCAAACTCCACAATAAAGGCAATGACCTTGAAACTACCTCTTCTTGGGTCTGATCACAGCTTGTCTTCCTTTGTTCATTACTTGCTGTGCAGGCAAAGTAGCTGGCTTCTTTGCTTGTGTGACTTTCATTTCAGTCACTTTCTTCTCCTTCTTCTGTTTAGTCGTAGCCCTCTGCTGGCTGACTTTCTTTTCTCCATTTTTGTTTGCCACACTAGGTTGTTTCTTCAGATCTTCTTTATTCTCCGCTATCTTCTCCTGAGTCACAACCTTCTCTTTCAACTTCTATGACACATTCTTATTACCTTTAGCCAATACGGCCTCAGATTATTGCACTTTCTCTTCATTCTTCTTTCCTTTTGCAGAACTTGTTTCTCTTATCATTTCAAGCTTCTGGAAGTTCTGTTCACTACTTTTGAGTTGTTGCTGAAGTCTCAACAACTCTATCTCCATTTCTTCAATTGTTGAAGTCCTTCAGCCAAGCTCTATTGTAAGGTCTTTACATATTTTGATATGTTCTTCAAATCTTCTCTTCAAGTCAATATGTTCAACCCTTATTTCATCATTTTGACTTTCAACTTCCTCAGACTTTGCTTCAACTTGTTTTATGTGAGCCTCCAACCTTTTTATGGTTCTGCCCTTTCTAATTATCTCCTTTGAAACTGCTTCCAACTCAGCTTCAAGATCTGACTCTTCTTCATCAACCTCCTCTTCCTTTTCAGAGGTTGAACTACCACCTTTAGCTGATGCCATAAAGACATGCTCATCTGATGATTCTTCATCTTCCTCCTTATCAACTTCTTTTATCTGACTCACATAACTTTTAAATGAGTCACTCTTTTTCCTCTTTGGGTTAGCAGTCTTTTTACTGGACTTCTTTGATTTGAATGATGATCTTCTCCATCTTGAATTCGACTCATCATCATCATGGTATAATTAAAGTGTGCATATTTAGGGGGAGTTGTAATCCATTTGCTTCTGGATTATTACTCTAAGAAGATTATGAAGGACTGCTGCATAATGGGTTTTTGCTGTGAGTGTTGCCAACAATTACAAAGGGGGAGATTGTTGTTCCCACAGCCTTGTATGGGTTGTAATTGTTGTCAACTAGATTTAAGTGTACAAGCAGAAGTGGCTCAAATCTTAGGAATTACAAGATAAGACTATCATGTCAAATAACCTTGTAAAGTGATCTCCTTGGAGTGAACTTGTAGAGGGAATTTAGCATTGCTTAATTCTTAGTGTGACATAGCATTGCTTGAGAAAAATAAATTAAGGAGGATAATGTTGAATTTTGAATGGAATAGTAATATAAAACCACATGGAGGGGCAAAAAAGGAAATCCGCCGTAGCTTAAGTAAGCCCTACTAGGGTTTTCATAGAAGGCAGTTATAAACCAAGACTTATCTCTTTTTAGGGCAGCACACACATACACACACACCAGAAAAAAAGGACACAGATACAGACCAGAAAAGGGAGAAATGAGACAACGGTGAGACCAGAAACGTTAGAGATACAGACCAGAGCTCACCGGAAGATCAGAATCCATGAGACCAGAAAAGGGTGACCACCATAAGATAGAGAAACACATTAGAGTAGACTAGAAAGAGAGGACGTAAGACCTGGAGAAGGTGAGACATTAGAGCAGACCAGACCTAGAAACTGTGAGACGTAAGAGCAGATCAGGACCAGGGAAGACGTGAGACCAGCGAAGTGTGCAACGGGTGAGACCAGACCAGAATGTGAGACCAGGTGGGACCAGACTAGACCAGAATGTGAAACCAGGTGAGACCTAGAAACGTAAGACCAGGTGAGACCAGACCTGACCAGAACGGTGAGACCAAGTGAGACCTGGAAACGTGAGACCAAGTGAGACCAGACCAGACCAAAACGTGAGACCTGGAAACATGAGACTAGGTGAGACCAGACCTGACCAGAATAGTGAGACTAGGTGAGACCTGGAAACGTGAGACCAGGTGAAACTAGACCAGACCTGAAATAGGTGAGACTAGACCTGACCAGTACGGTGAGACCAAGTGAGACCTGGAAATGTGAGACTAGGTGAGACTAGACTAGACCTGGAACGGGTGAGACCAGATCAGACCTGAAGCAGGTGAGACCAGGTGAGATTAGAACAGAAACGTGCGACGGTGTGAGCAGACCAGAAATGTGCAATGGTAAGAGCAGACCAGAAACATGCGACAGTGAAAAACAGACGAGAAATGTGGGAGACAAGAAAAGGTTGAAACATCGTGAGATCAGGTGAGGCATGAGACCAGGTGAGACGTGAGACCAGGTGAGGCGTGAGACTAGAAAAGGGTGAAACGTGTGACATCAGAACACACTGTGAGACCAGAAAAGGGTAAAACGGTGAGACCAGGAGATGGGTAAAACCGTGAGACAGTGAGACTAGGAGTTGTGTGAGACAACCTAGAGAAGAAATTCGGTGAAGCATTTGAGAGAACTCAACGAATTTTTCAGATTTCTTCAAGAGAGGTTAGAGAGTATTTTGGTGATTTTCCCAGCAGTAGTGAAGCAGCTTATTCAAATCAAACAGAGGCAACACAAGTTAGAAGAAGGGTAGACACAGTAAGTGACATTTTGAAGTTCTCGACTTCTCCATAGGATTTATTAGTTTATGATACTGAGAGGGGGGGTGAATTAGTATCACCACAATTCGCAATTCGCAAGTAAGTGAACAACTTTAACCTCTTCTTAAAAGCAAACTCTTTCTCAGACTCGACTAAGGTAGATCTATTGCTACCTACTAATCACAATAGTCCCCAAAGTCACCTTTTAGACACCTTGCCTAATAAACAATACGGATGTTCTTGTTTAGGTCTTTGTTAGGTTATGGGTTGGCTGATACTTTAGCTGCGTTCACAACTCAATTCAAAATACAAAACGTAATGCAAATTAAAGACACACGAGATTTATGTGGTTCCGTCAACGTGACGTACATCTATGGTGGTAGGGACTCTCCCTCTACCGAGACTATCCATTATACTTGTGAATATAGGTTACAATGGATGTCTTTAATTCTCTACTCCTTTCACTATTGCAATTATTAAGCAAGTACAATACAAAGAGTGTCACTTACTGTGTCTACCCTTCTTCTAGCTTGTCTTGCCTCTGTTGAATTGAAAGGCTGCTCCACTGCTACTTAGAAGTTCACCGCAACGCTCTCTAACCTCTTTTGAAGAAGTCTGGAAATACGTTGAGTTCAATGCTTCACTGAATTCCTTCTTTACGTTGTATCACATAATTCCTACTTTCATCGTCTTATTGTCTCCCCGTCTCCTTGTCTTACGGCTTTACTGTTTTACGACTTGCCTGTCCGTTTCTCTCTCTCTTGCTGTCTAGCCAGATTTCACTCTTTTACTGTCGGATTTCTCTCTCTTCCCACCGAATTTCTCTCTCTTCACCGAATTTCTCTCTCTTCGTCCGTCTTCGATTCTGCAGGTGGTTTCTCTCTCTTCGTTCAGCCAGATCTCTCTCACTGTCCAGCCGGATTTATCTCACTGTCCAGTTGGATCTGATTTTGGCCGTATCGACTTCTCTGTTCCGGCCATCTCCTCTTTCTTTCTTTCTTGATGATTCTTCTTTGTTGCCGTCAGTATCTCTCTCTTCTATAGCCATCTGGTTTCTTCTTCCACTGGTCTGCTTCGATTTGGCTGTCAAGTTTCTCTCTCTTCTCAATCTGGCCGTATAGGTCTTTGCCGTCCACCCACCTTTGGTCATCCAGTCGTGTCGGGTTTCTCACTCCGATGGACTGGATTTTCACTCTCTTGTCACCTTCCTCAGCCGCCTTTTGGCCGTCTTACGTTCAACGTTCAGCCCCCCTTTGACCACGTCCTTCTCTCTCAATGTATTTGCCTTTTTGCTTGATTTTCCGACCATTGATGGCTGCGTTTTCTTCTCCTTCCCGTCGACGGCTGCTCAATTGTTTCAACCGTCCACCTTTGTTCTCTGTTCAGCCCGGCCGTCGACCATCTCTCTTCTTCTCGTCGACAGCTACCATTTTCTCTCTCTTTTCCAAGTGTTTGACGGTTTCTCACTCTAGGTTTTGCCCTGCCGGATACACTATTCAATTTCTGACAACACTGTTCAATTTTCGACAATACTGTTCAATTATGAAGAAACTGTACATTACGACTACTCTTTTCTTTTGCAGGTGGTGTTCTTTTGTGTAGGGTTTGGTGTTCTCTTTGGTTGGTTAGTTGTCTAGGTTTTGCTGAATGTTCAATATTGCTGAGTCCCTTTTCTTTGTCTTCCAAGACCATTATATATTCTACTCCATGAAATCCTAATAGGGCTTACGCGGTGAATTTACTTTCTTGCCCTTCTGTGTGGTTTTACCTTTTTACTTGCACACGTAAATCTAATTGACAACAATTACAACCCATATAAGGCTGTGGGAACAACACACTTTTTGTATTATGATGGCTTTGTATTTGCAATAGTGAAAGGAGTAGAAGATTAAGACATCCATTGTAATCATAGGGAATACCACACTGGTGTCCTCAAGTATAGTAGAGTGTCTTGGTAAAGGAAGAAACTCTACCACCATGAAGTACGTCACATTGACTGAACCACGTAAATCTCTTGTGTCCTTGCTTTGAATTTAGATTCTGTGTTTTGAATTGAGTTGTGAACACAGCTAAAAAATGATCAAACCCATAACTTAAAAAAAGACGTAGTCAAGAACAACCGATTCATCTAATAGGCAATATGTCTGAAAGGTAACTTTGGGGACTATTGTGATTAGTAGGTAACAATAGATCTACCTTAGTTGAATCTGGGAAATAGTTCATTTTTGGCTTAAATTATCAAAGTTTTTGTTTAAGGGGTGTGATACTGATTCACCCCCCTCTCAGTATCACAGACTAGTAGATTGTAGGGTGAAGTCGTTAGACGAAGAGAGAGAAAACACTTGGAAGAGAGAGAAAAGCCGTTGTCAGAGATAGGAGAGAAACGGATATAACGGCTATACGGTTAGCAAGGAGACAACATGGAACACGACAACCCTACACCATCGGTAGAAAAGAGAGACGATCGAAATAGTTGGTGAAGGGGGCGATGATAGAACGATACGGAAGAGAGAGAGAACTGTCGGTAAAAACAGAACCGTCGAGAGAGAGAAAGAGGAGACGACCGAAGGAAAACTGAACGAAGAACAACCGTCAAGAGAGAGAAAGAAAGGTGAGATGGTCAAAAAAGTGAGCAGAACGGCAAAAATAGACAACCAGCGGAAACCCAAGAACAGCCAAATCGAAGTCGACGGGAAGGAGAGAGAAAACACGGCCAAATTAGGGAAAAGGAGAGAAAATTTGGAACGGCCAAAGAGGGGTGGACGAAGAGAGAGAAATTCGGTGGTAAGAGAGAGATCCGGCAGGATGGTGAGAGAAATCTGGCGGCAAGAGAGAGAAATCTGGCTGGACAGTAAGAGAGAGAGAAATGGACAGACAAGCCGTAAGACAGTGAGATCGTGAGACAAGAAGACGGGTAAGACCATGAAACGGTGAAAGCAGGAGCTGTGTGAAACAACGTATAGAAGAACTTTGGCGAAGTATCGGAAAGAACTCAACGTATTTCTAGATTTCTTCAAGAGAGGTTAGAGAGCGTTGCGATGAACTTCTAAGCAGCAGTGGAGCAACCTTTCAATTCAATAGAGGCAAGACAAGTTAGAAGAAGGGTAGACACAGTAAGTGACACTCTTTGTATTGTACTTAGTAATTGTAATAGTGAAAGGAGCAAAGAATTAAAGACATCCATTGTAACCTGTATTCACAAGTATAGTGGATAGTCTCGGTAAAGGGAGAGTCCTTGCCACCGTGGATGTACGTCACATTGACGGAACCGCGTAAATCTCGTGTGTCCTTAATTTGCTTTACATTTTGTGCTTTAAATTGAGTTGTGAACACAGCTAAAGTATCAGCCAACCCATAACCTAGTGAAGACCTAAATAAGAACATCTGTATTGTTTATTAGGCAAGGTGTTTGAAAGGTGACTTTAGGGACTATTGTGATTAGTAGGTAGCAATAGATCTACCTTAGTCGAGTCTGAGAAAGAGTTCGCTTTTAAGAAGAGGTTGAAGTTGTTCACTTACCTGCGAATTGCGAATTGTGGTGATACTGATTCACCCCCCCTCTCAATATCACAAACTAGTAGATCTTAGGGAGAAGTCGGGAACTTCAATTGGTATCAGAGCATTGGTTCACCAGTTTGAAGCTTAACAGCTTGGTGTACTAGTTTGAAGGGATCTAGAAGTTTGACTTGTTCAGCATACTAAGAAATGGAAGCCGATAGCAACACCAGCACTACTTACAACAAGAAGGTTCCAATCTTTAACAGAACCAACTACCATATGTGGAGAGCAAGAATGCAAGTGGTATTTGCAACCATGGGCATGAACGTGGTGAAATGCGTACAAAAGGGTTTTGTGGCTCCGGAAGAAGGTAAAGGCCCAACCACAGAGGAGTTAAAGCAATTTGAGATAAATGGGAAGGCCTCAAATGTCATCATTTCAGCATTGATAGATGCCGAGTATGCTAAAGTTATGGACTACAAATCTGCAGTGTTGCTAGAAATATGGGACATATTGCAAAAAGTCTATGAAGGTGATGGCAGAATGAAGGAGGCTAAGCTTTAAGTATTCAAGGAGAGATATGAATCTCTCAGAATGTAGAAGAATGAGACAGTTCAAGAGTTCTTCACTAGGGTTATTAACGCTGTAAACGACCTTAGAAGTCATGGGAAGAACAAGAAGGACTCATCGATTGTGAAGAAAATTTTGAGAATTCTGCCTGAAAGGTTTACCTCAAAGGTAGCAGCCATAGAGGAGAGTAAAGATCTCAATTCTATGTCTTTGCATGATCTCTAGTGCAATCTCATTGCATATGAGATGAGGATAAAGTTAGCTAAAAGCTCTGCAACAACGAAGGTATCAAAGGAGGCAGCTTTCAAAGCTATAAAGCACTTGAAGATAAAAGAAGAGGAAGAATGATCCAGTGAGGATGATGATGATGATGATGAGGAAGAAAGTGAAGGTGAAGTATTGGCTTACTTCACAAGGAAATTCAAAAAGGGGTTTAAGAAGGGAAAAGGACAGTTTGCCTTGAGATGTTATCATTGTGGGCAGACTGGACACTTTGCTTCTCAGTGCAAAGTGAAACTTGATGATGAAGATGAGGATGGTGATGATGAGCAGAATTCAAGATGGAGAAGATCATCATTCAAATCAAAGAAGTCTAGCAAGAAGACTGCCAACCCATAGAAGAAGAAGAGAGCCTCATTCAAGAGCTATGTAAGTCAAATAAAAGAAGCTGATGAGGAGGAACATGAAGACTCATCAGATGAGCATGTTTTGATAACATCAGCACAAGGTGGTAGCTCAACCTCTGAAGAGGAAAAGGAGGTTGATAAAGAAGAGCCAGATCTTGAAGCTGAGCTGGAAGCAACTTCAAAGGAGATAATCAGAAGGGACTGTACCATATAAAGGTTCGAGGCTCACATAAAACAAGTTGAAACAAAGTCTAAGGAAGCTGAAAGTTAAAAGCATGAAATAAGGACTGAACATATTGACTTAAAGAGAAGATTTGAAGAACAGATCAAAATATGTGAAGACCTTACAATAGAGCTTGGCTTAAGGACTTCAATAATTGAAGAAATGGAGATAAAGTTGTTGAGACTTAAGTAACAACTCAAAAAGAGTGAGAAGAACTTGCAAAAGTTTGAAGTGGTGGGAGAAACAAGCTCTACAAGAGAAAAGAAGAATGAGACTTTGCCACAGAAGTTGAAAGAGAAGGCTGTGACTCAGGTGAAGATAACTGAAGAAGAGAAGACAGTTACCAAACCAAAGCCAAGGCCAAAAATGATGTATGTGGTTAAAGAGCAGCAGCCCATAGCTGCTACATCTTAGAAAGAAAAGAAAGTTAACCAGTAGAAGGCTACAGCTGAACAGAAGAAGGAGAAGAAGGTGACTGAAATGAAAGTCACACAAGCAAAGAAGCTAGCTACTTTGCCTACACAGCAAGTGATGAACAGAAGAAGACAAGCTGTGATCAGACCTAAGAAGAGGCAGCTTTAAGGTCATTGCCTTTATTGTGGAGTTTGGGGTCAAAAGGCGAGTAACTGTTGGTGGAGAAGGCCAATATATGTCTCCAACTTGAAAAGATACGATGCTGCATACAAGGGAAGACAATACAAAATTCAGAGGAGAACACCTGTCGTGAGTTCTTGCAAATGCTGTAAAAAGCAAGGACACACTGACAAGGAGTGTTGGTGGAAGTTCAAACTAGTGGTTTCAAAGAAAAAGTTTACTGTATTGGCAGACTTGGAATAGTGTGAAAGGTGCGGGTAGGATGGCCATAATGCCAAGAGATGCATGACACTTCTCCCTGAGCAAGAGAAGGCACTCAATGGCACAGTGAAAACAAGCGGTGTAGTCAAAGCTGAGAAAAAGGAGAAAACTATCTTCCAGCCAGTTTAAAAGAAGGAATATAGAGCAAAAAGGGAGGTGGCTAATGTAGCTGAAATTGTACTGAAAGCTGATTGCAAGGATAAGCAGTGGATCCTTGATAGTGGATGCACTTTGCACATAACGGGAGACAAGAGTAAATTATCAAAGCTAAACAAATCAAAAGAAGGCAGGGTCAAGTTTGGCAATGATGATTCACTTAATATCAGTGGTTAGGGGTCAGTGAATATTGGAAAAGGAAAGCTGAAAGATGTTCTGCACGTTGAAGGACTCAGATATAATCTAGCATCTGTCAACCAACTATGCAACGATGACCACAAAGTGATATTAAAAAAACCAGGTTGCTAAGTAAAGAGTAAAGAAGGCAATACTGTTGCAGCTGGGAAGAGAACAGCTGGAAATTTGTATGTGATTAATAAGGACAAGACGAACATCTATTTACTTACTAAAGAAGAAGAAAATCAACTATGACATAGGAGGTTGGGTCACTTATCACAGAAGAACATAAGGAAGCTGACCACTACTCATGCAATCAGAGACATTCCCGACCTCAGGAGAGAGAGAGAGAGTATGTTTGCTCAGCATGCTCTAAAGGAAAACATGCCAAAAAGCAGTACAAGACCAAAGAGTTCAGTTCTGAAGTAGTGCTTGACATTGTGCATACTGATTTGTATGGACAGATGAGGACAAAAGGGTTGAAAGGTGAGAGGTACTTCATTTTGTTTGTTAATGATTATTCGAGAAAGAATTGCCTCATGCACCTCAAACACAAGTCAGAAGTTTTGAATTGCTTTAAGAGATACAGAAGATTGGCTGAAAATGAGAGTGGAAGGAAGATTAAAGTATTAAGGTCAGATCAAGGCACTGAATTTACAAATGAAGCTTTTGAAGATTACCTTGAGAAGCATGGTATTCATCATCAGATGGCAGCAGCAAGAACACCACAACAGAATGGGGTGGTAAAGAGGAAGAATAGAGCTGTGGTTGAAATGGCAAGAACACTACTGCTAGAATCCAAGCTTCACACAAGATTTTGGACAGAAGCAACATTTACAGCCGTACATCTACTAAATAGAGTATTATTAAGGCCCATTACTGATAAGACTCCATATGAGCTATGGAGTGGAAAGAAGACAACAGCCAAGTATCCTAGAGTCTTTGGCAGCCTATGTTTTGTGAAGAACAAGTAGCAAAACTTGGGAAAATTCAACGCTAGGTCTGATGAAGACATCTTTGTGGGATACTCAGAAAAGACAAAAGGTTACAGAGTTTTCCTGCATAAGCTGGGAAAAGTGATCACTTCCAGTGATGTGAGAATAGATGAGAACTGGAAAACAATGCAGAATGGAGAAGCTGAGGACAATGAAGAAGATGACTTCAATATAGATGAAGAATCAGACCAACCTGAAGAAAAGGAACAAGAAGTAAGTTCAGACTCGGAGAAGAGTAAGTTTGAAGATGAAGAAAGAGATCCTCTTACAACTAAGACTGTGCAAGAAAGAAAGCCAAAGAAAACGTGGACCAATGCTCATCAAGAAAATCAAATCATAGGTGACCTTTCAGCAGGAGTTATAACAAGAAGAAGAATTGTGGGAACTACTGCTTTACTCTTACAAGTTGAACTTATATTTGTTGAAGAGGCTACACAAGATCTAACTAAATCTCTATCCACAAAGCTGTTTGAAAAGCACAGATTGAGTCTTATCTGTGCAAATGCCTCCTCAAGCCTGAAAATTAGGTGAAATGTAAATCCGCTGCATAAGCCCTAGAGGGGCAAGAACATAAATTTGCCATGTAAGCCCTATTAGGGTTTCGTGGAAGAGAGTATATAAAGACCTTGGAAGACAAAATTAGGGTAAGGCCAACACAATTGAATACACGGAAAAACACCAAACCCTACACAGAAGAACACCACATGCAAAAGAAAAGAGTAGCCATCATGAACAGTAGTCGTAAACAGTGAAGCCGTCAGACAAAGAGAGAGAAAAAACATGGAAGAGGGAGAAAAGCCGTCATCGGAGATAGGAGAGAAACGGACATAACGGCTAGACGGTCGGCGAGGAGACAACATGGCACACAACAACCCTACTCCATCGGTAGAAAAGAGAGACGATCGAAACGGCTGGTGAAGAGGGGCGACGGCAGAACGATACGGAAGAGAGAGAGAATTGTCGACAAAAATAGAACCGTCGAGAGAGAGAAAGAGGAGAAGGCCGAAGGAGAGTTGAATGAAGAACAACTGTCAAGAGAGAGAGAGAAAGGAGAGACGGCCAAAAAAGTGAGCAGAACGGCAAAAATAGACAACCGGCGGAAACCCAAGAATGGCCAAATCGGAGTCGACGAGAAGGAGAGAGAAAACATGGCTAAATAAGGGAAAAGGAGAGAAAATTTGGAACGGTCAAAGAGGGGTGGACGAAGAGAGAGAAATTTGGTGGTAAGAGAGAGAGCTGGCAGGACGGTGAGAGAAATCCAGTGGTAAGAGAGAGAAATCCGGCGATAAGAGAGAGAAATTCGATTGGACAGCAAGAGAGAGAGAAATGGACAAGTGAGCCATAAGACAGTGAGATCGTGAGATAAGAAGACGGGTAAGACTGTGAGACGGTGAAAGCAGGAGCTGTGTGAAACAACGTAGAGAAGAACTTCGGCGAAGCATCTGAAAGAACTCAACGTATTTCCAGATTTCTTCAAGAGAGGTTAGAGAGCATTGCGGTGAACTTCTAAGCAGCAATAGAGCAGCCTTTCAATTCAACAGAGGCAAGACAAGCTAGAAGAAGCGTAGACATAGTAAGTGACACTCTTTGTATTGTACTTGCTTAGTAATTGCAATAGTGAAAGGAGCAGAGAATTAAAGACATCCATTGTAACCTGTATTCACAAGTATAATGGATAGTCTCGATAGAGGGAGAGTCCTTGCCACCGTGGATGTACGTCAACTTGATGGAACCATGTAAATCTTGTGTGTCCTTAATTTGCTTTACGTTCTGTGCTTTGAATTGAGTTGTAAACACAGCTAAAGTATCAGCCAACCCATAACCTAACGAAGACCTAAATAAGAACATCCGTATTGTCTATTAGGCAAGGTGTCTGAAAGGTGACTTTGGGGACTATTGTTATTAGTAGGTAGCAATAGATCTACCTTAGTCGAGTTTGAGAAAGAGTTCACTTTTAAGAAGAGGTTGAAGTTGTTCACTTACCTGTGAATTGCGAATTGTGGTGATACTGATTCACTCGCCCTTTCAGTATCACAAACTAGTAGATCCTAGGGAGAAGTCGGGAACTTCAGTAAGCTTATAAGGATTAATTAAGGATTAAAAATGAAAATGAATGAAAAAAAGAGAGTGGAAATAAAAGGATAATCAAAATAGAAAAAAAAAAAAGAGAGAGAAAGTGAGGAAACGAAAGAAAAAAAGGAAAAAGAAAGTTTCTATGCAAAAGTAAGTTATGTCAAAAGAGTATATAATGTCAAATAGTCTATGATTGTACTTTTGTACAAAAAGGTTTATTTTAACACTAACGAGCTTGACCCTTTTTTTGTCTAATGTTGTTATTTATCTTTTGTAGGAATTTAATGATGTATTTCTTAATGATGTTTCAAGTACTTTACCATTTAAAAGGGAATTTTAGTACCAAATTGATTTTATCCTTGGTATGTTCACTCTGAATTAGCTAGCGTAGAGAAGTAATGCTAATGAGACAAAGGAGTTCTATAGGCAAGTTAAGGAACATATGTTGAAGGAATATGTGAGATAAAGCGTAAGTCCACACGCAATTCCTATTTTGCTTATACCCATGTAGGACTTAGAGGATGTGTGTTAATTATTAAACAGTTAATAAAATAATTTTAAAATATATACATCTTATTCCTAAATTAGATTATATACTTGATGAATTGCATAAGTGTTGTGTTTTTTCTAAAATTGATCTTACAGGTAGATACCATTAAATTAAGATGAGAGAAAGTGATGAGGAAAGAGAAATTGTACACTAACTTTAAAAGTTTTCCCTTTGCACAAATTAGATTGTATTTCTTGGTTATGTTATTAGCATTAAAGAAATTAAGGTTGATGAGTAAAAGGTTAAGGCCATTAGGGATTAGCTTACACCTTGAACTATTAGTGAAGTATGTAGTTTTTTGTGGTGCAATTAGCTTTTATAGGAGGTCTGTTCAAGACCTTAGCATTATAGCTACATTATAGGCAAAAGTTATTAAGAAGTGTGTTGAATTTAAGTAAGATAAAAAGTAACATAAAGTTTTTAATTTGATTCAGAAAAAATTAAGTTATGTACCATTACACCATTACTTACTTTACATAATTTTACTAAAACTTTTGAAGTTGAGTGTGATGATTTAGGTATTAGCATTCGATTAGTTCTAATGCAAGAATAGTATCTTATGAGTTATTTTAACAAGAAGATAAATGGAGTAGCTCTTAATTACCTTAAGTATTATAAGGAGATATATACATTGGTTTAGGTATGAGAAACATAGTAACACTATTTATAATCTAAGGAGTTTGTCATTCATATTGTTCATGAGTACTTAAAGCATTTAAAGAGGTAAGGAAAATTGATCAAACAATGTGCTAAATGGGTAAAGTTCATCAAGTCATTTTCTCATGTGATTAAGTTTAAGTAAGGCAAAGAGAATGTGATGGCTAATACATTATCTTAAAGGTATACTCTTATTTCTACTTTAAATGAAAAATTGCTAGGATTTGAATACATTAAGAACCTGTATGTTAATGATCTTGATTTTGCAAATGTTTATGGGACTTGTGAGAAAATGACTTTTTGGGAAGTTTTAGAGGCATGAGGTTTATTTGTATAGAAAGAATAAATTGTGTGTGCATATAAGTTCCTTAAGAGAACTACTTGTATGTGAGGCTTATGAGGTTGGTTCAATGGGTTATTTTAGTGATAAGAAAACTCTAGATGTCTTGACTAAGTATTTCTTTTGTCCATATATAAGACATAAAGTTTAGAGAATGTTACATGCAAATAAGTTAAATTTAGAGTTTTACCTTATAACTTATATAACCCTTTATCTATTTCTATTGAATGTTGGGTTGATATTTCTATGAATTTTGTTTTGGGTTTACTTAAGACAAAAAGGGAAAGGAATATGTTTTGTTATTATAGGCAATTTTTTAACAATGACATATTTCATTTTAGACCATAAAACTAATGATGCATATAATATAAAAGATTTATTTTTCAAAGAGATTGTACATTTGCATGATATGCCTATAAGTATATTTTTAAATTAAGATGTCAAGTTCTTAAACTACTTTTGGAAGATACTATGATAAGTTAGAAACTAAACTCTTGTTTTTAATTATTTGTTATCCATAAATGGTTGTACAAATTAAGGTAATAATAAAGCTTTCTTAACTATATTATATGTTATTATTCAAAAGTACTTGAAGCATTGGGAGGAGTGTTTACCATATGTAGAATTTGCTTATAACAAATGTGTTAATTTTGCTACTCATTATTCAATATTTTAAATTATTTATGATTTTAATTAGTTAACTTTATTGGTTTTATTACCCTTACTTGTTAATGAGTGTGTTAGTTTAAATAGTAAGCATATGGTTAAAATGGTGAGGTAAGTACATGAGAAGGTGGGGTAATACCTTAGAAAAAGAATTGAGTAATATATTACTCAAGCAAACAAAGTGGGAAAGAAAGTGGTGTTTAAATTGGGAGATTAGGTGTGGGTATATATATACAATGAGAGGTTTCTAGATTGAAAGCATTCAAAGTTTATCATATAAGAGATGGTGTTAAGCCCATCTTTGATGGTTAATATTAGATTTGTTGTCAATAACATTTCATATATTTGTCTTTGTTGATTTAATGCTATGAATGCCTTTGAGATGTGTTTGTTGCATTTATAAAGTGTTGGCAACTAGGCTAGCCAGTGTGTAAGTCACCTCAGAAGGAGAAGAAGGATGTCTCACTAGAAATTTGAGCACCCAAGGCATAGGTCCCTTGGCTTCCTTTTGAGGAAATGAGTGGCTCATCATAGAGGGAAAATGAACGCTTTCCCCAATTATTTAAGAGTTAAGGAAGATGACATTGGTGGAATATGACGGGAATGAGGAGAGAAAGCAGGGCTGAAATTAGGATGCTATTAGCCCCACCTTGCGCTTGCCAAGTTAGACTGGAGGTAGTAGCCTAAACTACTACAAAACCAACAGCAGCACCAGATAATGAGTAGCCTATTAAGGCATAAGCCAAGGAAATTGCTCAGAAGCTACCAATAGTAACAGTCAGTGCTGCAATTATTAAATAATTACAGGAAAAAATAGGAGCTGGAATGATGGATAACAAAGAAAGCTTTGTTAGAAACTAATGGGGATCTCGAGAAGGCACAGGAGTATCT
>CM038602.1:6676353-6700209 GCA_021533255.1 Ceriops tagal
GTACATCTCTCACAGCTTCATTTTTGGACGACTTTTGCAGCCCCTTTTGTCCAAGATGTCCCAATCTTTTATACCACAATAAGTTCTTATCTTTGGTGCTTATGTAGCATGTGTTTTTGCTTTTAAAAGCTTGGTATAAGTTTCAATTTGTTCTTTTACCCTTAGTAAGAACAACATCATCACTTAATCTCTTTACTGTACAACCACTCTTGTTGAAAGTAACTTCATGTCCACATCATGAGCTAGCTAACACTGATGAGATTGTGTGTTAACCCTTCAACATAAAGCACTTTCTTTAATTTCAACTTTTCTACACCAATTTCAATAGCACCAACACTTTTAATCTTTAAGGTACCATTATTGCCAAATCTGATTAACCCTCCATTATATTTTGCTACTCACTTCAACATCTTGAAGTCTCCTATCATGTGTGAAGAGCAGCCACTATACCAGATCTATAACTTTTCTTTCTTAGAAGCTTTTAAGGCTATTTCCACAACTATAGTCGTTTCTCCTCCTTTTCTTCTTCTTTGGCCGAATTGAGGAGCATATATAAGTGTTCTCCTTTGCATTCCTTGACCGGGTAACAATGTTTGGCCGAATGTAAGAGCATGTATAAGTGTTCTCCTTTGCACTTTTTGACCAAGCAGCAATGTCAAGCAATCCTTAGTAATATGTCCAGCCTTTTCATATCTTCTACAGATTTCTCCCAACAAATCAAATTTATTTCTGAGTGGAATATAACTTCTTTTCACCAATAACTACCTCTTTTCTTGATAGAGTCTCCCTTTAGACTCTTGCCTTGCATTCCTTTTCATTATAGACCCATTACTCTAACACACATTAGCCTTGTGCCCATACTTACCACAACTCTAGCAAAATCCTTCAAATCTGTATTTTCCTTTTTGACCAAATTCACGTCTCCTTTCTTCAGCAACTATTGTGGCACCTTTCTCTCCATCTTTGACAACCTGTCTCCTTTGGATGAGAGTCTTCACCACATCTTTCCTAACCCATTTTAGCTTGGGTTGGTTTCTCTTCTCCATCACATCATTGTGCTTGCTTTTAAGCACAAACATAATTTTCTTCTTCTCTGCTACCTTCTCATTTGGCTTTTTGATATAGCCAAGGCCTTTCTTCTCTATGGAATGAGGTCTTTGTTTGTTTAGACACTCATCCAAATTTTAGTAGCATCCTCATTGATGGCATTTACTGAAGATGACTTTTCTCTCACTTCTATGGCCTGCATAAAGCTTTCTTCATGTTTTTTCAGTTTGGACCCAGCCTTGTGGAGCTTGGCTTGCAAAATCAACACCTTTTACTTTTGTGTAATCACCTTAGCACCAAGATCTTTATGTATCTTGCCTTGCTTTACCTTAAGTACAACAAGCTTTTCAATTCTCTTCAAATACTCATTCTCTTTTGCTTCAAACTCTTTTTTTTTCACTTGGAGATCAGATTCATTAATAGCAAAATTTTCATATAGCTTTTTGAGATGCTTTACCTCCTTTTCCAACTTGTTATTTTTATACAAACAATCTCTCAACTCATTCTTAAGTTGCTAAACCAACTCATCCTCTTCCTCTTTGGTTGATTCCTTATCACTTGAGGATTCTTGATCATTATCTACTTGAGCAACCAACACATCCTTTAAAGCATCATCATCAAAATCATCATTAATTCTTCTTTAGAATCGTCTTCATCCAGCTTGCTTAAAAAATTCCTTCTTTTGGATCTAAAGAGTTGTTTTTTTCCCTTTGACACTTGAATTTCCAGCTTTAGAATAGCTGGATTGCTTTGTTCTCCTCCTTGGGACCAACTCATCATTATCATCACTGTTTACTTCTCTTTTCTTTGGGCAGTCTACGGCAAAGTGCCCAATTGCTCTACACCTAAAGCACTTCAAGGGTAATTTTCCCTTGTACTTCCTTTTTCTTTTTCTCATATTCTTGGTGATGTATGCCATGACATTATCATGTTTAGTATCACCATCTTCAACTTCAAAGTTGCTGTCAGATTTTTCTTGGTTTTTAATCTTTAATTTCTTTATTGCCTTAAAGGCTAATTCTTTCTTTGTCTTAAACTTCTTTTCTTTTTTCATTGGGGCTATTCTCATTTCATAAGCCACCAATATGCTATGCAAATAATCTAAGAGCAATCTATCCAAATCTCTATCTTCTATAGAGGAAACTTTGGCATTGTAAGCTTCTAATAAGGTTCTAAGTATCTTCCTTACCACAGTAGTATCGTTAATCTCTTCTCCATAGCCTCTAATGGAGCACACAATTTCATTTACTGTTATAAAGAAGGCATCCACAAATTCATCATTCTGCATCTTTATGTCTTCTAGATTTATAGTTTGGCTTTTTTCACAACCTTGTCTCCTTCATAAATGTTCTTCAATTTGTCACAAATTTGTTTAGCTATGTTGCACCCCCATCACTTTGGTGAATTCTTTGTTTGATAATGAGGCATATAAGGCATTTCTTGCCTTTCCATCACACTCCAAATTCTTCTTATTAGTAGACGTCATAGCAGCACCTTCAGCAATAGGGATAAAGCCACTAATAGCAGACTTAAACACATCTAGACTAAGTGACATCAGATATGGGAGCATTCTATTCTTCTATAACTAATAATTTTGTCCATCAAACGTAGGGATGTCTTCATTGTTAACACTATTCATGCTATCTATGATATCAACTAGCAATAGATGTAAATATTTGCAACAGTAACAAACAATTTTAGATCAAAGTAGACAAAATGGATCAATAGAGGAAACCTACTTTGATACCACTTAATGAGGACCTTCTTAGGTCTTACACTGAGAAGGGGAGGGGGTGAATTAGTGTGAGATGCTTGCTTTTTACAAATTTGTCTAAATTAACCTCTATGACTTACTAAAGTTAATGATTTAATCTTTTATCTTGCTTTTTTGTGTAAGAGCGGTCGTATAAATATCAATCAAATGTGAGCACCTGATAACACATAACAACTTTTACGTGGTTCACCCACAATGTGGGAGTTACATCTACGATGTGATAAGATCACTTCTAAATCACACAATCCACTCTTATTATCAAGGGATACTGTTAACGTCGTTGAAGGATCACTCCTTAACCATTTATAATAATCTCCTGATCACTCCAATGGTATCCCATCCTTTTTCAACAAGTTTATCAAAAGGTCTATGACTAACACTTTCCTACGAAGGATCACTCAATATGCACAGGCTGTTAATATAGAACATAGATCTTCTCCTTCCTTTGCTGTCGGTGCTACCTCACCTACTACCTTGGTAGGTTGCCTTACCTACTACCTTAACAAGTTCTCTTCCCCTGTTGCCATTATTGCCCCTCCTGTTGCCTTGGCAAGTTCTCTTCCCTTGCTATTAATGCTGCCTCTCTTACTACCTTGGCAAGTTCTCTTCCCCTACTAGTACTACCTACCCTGCTATTAAGGCAAGTTTTCTCCTCCTGCTGCTAGTGCCTTACTGCTAGGGCAAGTCTTCTCCTCTTATTATTGGTAATGCCTACCCTACTGTCAGGGCAAGTTTTCTCTTCTTGTTGTTAGTACTACTTGCCCTGCTACTAGGGTAAGTCTTCTCCTCCTGCTATTGATGCTGCCTACCCTGTTGTCGGGGCAAGTTTTCTCCTTCTACTACTGGTGCTACTTAACCTACTGCCAAGACAAGTTTTCTCCTCCTATTGTTGGTGCTGCCTGCCCTGCTGCTGATTCTACAAGCTATTGTTTGTGATTCACCTACTTTCGGTTTTGCAAGTTGCTGGTTGCTATGCTAGTTAGCTTGCTACTACAATTGCTGGTTGTGCTGCAAGCTGCTTTCTACCTTTTTGGTGGCTGCTGCACCTTCTCCTTTGGGTGGCTACTGCACCTGCTCCATTGGATGGTTGCTACACCTTCTCTTTTATTGGTTTGCCAGTTGCTACACCTCTCCTTGATTGGTTGCTACAACTTCTTCCTTGGGTGGTTGATTGGTTGCTGCACATTCTCATCTAGTTTGGTGTAACTGCTACATGTCTCCTCTGGTTTAGTATGACTGCTACACTTCTCCTCTAGTTTGGTATAGTTACTGCGTGCCTTCTTCTTCTCCCTTTGGTATGGTTGGTTGCTACCTTCTTCTCCTTTTGGTAAGGCTGCTAGTTGTTACAACTCCTCCTTTAGTTGGTCTGGCTGCCTCCTTCTTTGATGGCTACTATCACTTCTTGGTTGGCTGTACCTTTCTTTGGCGCTACACCTCTTTTTGGTACTACACTCTTGGCCGGTCACTCTCTTTTTTGTGGCTACCTCTCTCTTTATTGTTCTCTTTTTGCAACTGGTCAGGGTCTCTCTTTTGCGGCATACCCCCATTTTGAAAGATGCACAAATATATTTATAGACTTTGAGATTTAGGGTTGTACAATCATCAATAATCAGCATTGATTCCAAGGGTTACCTTATAATCAACAGCCAGATTTGATTTCTAAAATTTATGGTCAATTATTAAGGGTCAACAGTCAGCCTTGACCCTTAAAATTTAGGGTCAACGGTCAACATTGACTCATTAACCTCAGAGTTGACCTACCATCAACGGTATTGACCAATGACTTTTCAACATCTCAATAACATTCAAAACATCAAATCAACATGAACAATTGTGTGAGATGTTGTTGACAACAAATCCAATATTAGCCATAAAATATAGGCTCAACAACGATTAACGAGAGTTACATAATCATTAATGACAAAAATACATACATTAGATGTCACTATAGCAATTTACCTTGTTAATGCTATCCTTGGTGACTTAGATTGAAAAATGAAAATGAGCAACATTCACCCTCCCTTTAGTGCATTAGATTTTTTTGTGGTTTAAGATATAGTCATTACACCAAAATTCAAGATTTCAAAATTCAAAAAGTACGATGATACAGGGCCACTTATTGAACACTTGAC
Source organism: Ceriops tagal (assembly GCA_021533255.1). NCBI lineage: Eukaryota > Viridiplantae > Streptophyta > Magnoliopsida > Malpighiales > Rhizophoraceae > Ceriops > Ceriops tagal. Next base: position 6,681,307 of record CM038602.1, read on the forward strand.
CATGTTCATTCAAAAAATGGTAACATATGCTTATAATGAAAAACTTTTGATGTATCGCTTTCAAGATAACTTGACTAATGTGTCTTCACATTAGTATAACAAGCAAGATTGAAAAAATATCAAAACCTAGAAAGAACTAATGATTGCCTTTAAGGCTAGATTTAAGTATATCTTTAAGTTGAAGCCTACCTGGATGGATCATCAGGCCATGGTAAAGAAGCCTGAGGAGACTTTTAAGTAATATGCAAAATAATGGCATAACATAGCCATTTAAGTTCAACCTTTGTTGCTAGAGAAGGAATTGGTCTCAACTTCCCTTAATACATTGAAAACCCCCTATTATGATAAGATGGTAGGAAGTGTATTAGGAAGTTATACAAATCTAGTAATTACTGAGAAAAAAATTGATGAAGATATCTAAAGGGGAAAATTATAGATACTATTATTGACTTTGCATCGTTTAAGAAAATTAATGTGACCAAAAGGAAATAAGGTGAGATTTAAGTAACTGAGTATGATAGTTGGTCAAGACCATCCCTTGTATACCAATCATTTAGCAACTTATAAGGGCAATTTTATCCTCAATAATCTTATTAACCTCATCATACAACAACTTTGTTTGCATATCAAAACCCTTGATCATAACCTCCTTAGCCAAATATCTGTGTGCTAGCACCTCTTAGGAATCAAGCTAACTCTAGAAGGTAATAAAGGAGAAAGATTGACTTGATATTAATCTCTTATTTTGAGCTACTACCTTGACTTATCTAAAATGAATTGGTTACCACCTTAACCAAATAATAGCTAAAATTGCCTTATCCTTTTTGATGTAATGACAATGATAAGTTTGAATATTATGGTAGATAGATTAGTATTCTACTAACAATTGGCAACTATTAAACCCTTAAATATAAAGCTTGAGAGTTAAGACATGGAACTTGGACAAACTTTTCCAAGGTTAAGAGAAAACTCGATGTCAGCACCAACCCTCTCCCTAATCATAGGGTGATAAACTAAATTGAGGAATGCCTTGATAACAATAGCTAACGAATGGATCTTAACTCATATGAAATTCACGTGATTGAAGCACAATCTCATGCATATCTCCCCTCTCAACCTTAAAGAAACCCAACATCCCCAAAAATATTTCACTTGACCACTTTGACTCCACCTCCTCCTCTTACACTATATTACCCTTTTTAGAAGGGTAAAGCCATCTAATATGAAGTTCCCGACTTCTACTTAGGATCTACTAGTTTATGATACTGAGAAAGGGGGTGAATCAGTATCACCACAAATCGTAATTCGCAGGTAAGTGAACAACTTCAACTTCTTCTTAAAAACGAACTCTTTCTCAAACTTGACTAAGGTAGATCTATTACTACCTACTAATCACAATAGTCCCCAAAGTCACCTTTCAGACACCTTGCCTAATAGACAATTCGGATGTTCTTGTTTAGGTCTTCGTTAGGTTATGGGTTGGCTGATACTTTAGTTGCATTTACAACTCAATTCAAAACACAGAACATAAAGCAAATTAAGGACACACGAGATTTACGTGGTTCCGTCAATGTGACGTACATCCACGGTGGTAGGGACTCTCCCTTACCGAGACTATCCACTATACTTAAGAATTCCAGTTACAATGGATGTCTTAATCCTATGCTCCTTTCACTATTGCAATTACTAAGCAAGTACAATACAAAGAGTGTCACTTACTGTGTCTACCCTTCTTCTAGCTTGTCTTGCCTCTATTGAATTAAAAGGTTGCTCCACTACCACTTAGAAGTTCACCACAATGCTCTCTAACCTCTCTTGAAGAAGTTTGGAAATACGTTGAGTTCAATGCTTCACCGAGTTCCTTCTCTACTTTGTCTCACATAATTCCTGCTTTCACCGTCTTACGGTCTCACCCGTCTCCTTGTCTCACGATCTCATTGTCTCACGGCTCGTCTGTCCGTTTCTTTCTCCCTTGATGTCCAGCCGGATTTCTCTCTCTTATTGCCGGATTTCTCTTTTCCGTTGACCCATTTGGCCGTCACGAATTTCCTCCCTTTTTTGCCGGTGGTCTGCTTTTCTTCATCCTGCCGTCCAGCCCCATCTAACCGTCACTCTTCTTCTCGTCGACTCCTTTGTTCTGGCCGTATACCTCTTTTCTCTCTCTTCCAACGGTCGTCTCCGGTGGTGTCTCTCTCTTCATCCGTTTCATGGTTCTCTCCTTGCCGTGTCGTTCGTTTGTCTCACGCTGTCGCAGATCTGCTGCCTGCTCTTCTGGTGACGTCTCTTTCTTTGTCCATCGACTGCATTTTCTCTCTCTTCATCTGTTGGCTTCGTTTTCTCTCTCTTCGTCCGTCGACTACATTTTCTCTCTCTTCGTCCAACCGCTGGTGTGTCGGTGGTGTGCCGTTCCTCATGGGTTTCTCTCTCTTGCCGTCACACGGTTTGCTTCGATTTGCTCAATTTGGCCGTTCTTCATTTTGTTCAATTTCCGATGACTGCACTATTCACGACGGCTACTCTTTTCTTTTGCTGGTGGTGTTCTTCTGTGTAGGGTTTGGTGTTTTGTTGTGTATTCAATTGTGTTAGCCTTGCTCTAGTTTTGTCTTCCAAGCTCTTTATATATTCTCTTCCGTGAAACCCTAATAGGGCTTACATGGCGAATTTACGTTCTTGCCCTTAAGTGGTGAATTTACTATTTTGCCCTTCCATGTGGCTTTTATGTTCTTGCCCCTCCATGTAGCTTTTACCTTCTTGCCCTTCCATGTGGCTTTACTTTCTTGCACACTTAAACCCAGTTGACAGCAATTACAACCCATACAAGGCTGTGGAAACAACATAATAGGACTATAGTTGTCTAATAGACTTCCATGATCTAGCATTAGCACCTTCAGCAACATCTAACATCATAATAGTCATAGGCATCACCTAAAATGGATAATGGTACATTCTAAAATACATGGAAAAACTTAAACAAAGGAACAAAAAAGTCATTGTGATCCTAAACGATGTTGAAGAAATTTTGCAACAAATTATTGAAAGAGCATAATCATTTGCCAAACATGACTTTAAACCTAAGGAAACCACTATTAATAAAGATGATAGGTTATTCCTTAAATGCATGAAGTAAAGTAAGTATAGTGTGGTCAAGTAACTTAGCTAAACCTTTGCCAAAATCTTGATTCTCTTTTTACTATTTAACTTAGAGTCCCATTGAAAGTCCTTGTTGCATATTTTTAACTAGGCATATGTTTTGCCTAACATTTCCTTGGCCAACTTTGATCACATCTTCAATAATATCAATACAGGCAACTATATCTTGTTCTTAGACAACAAGATTCCAATTAAAGGGCATAATCATACCAAGACATTGTACATTTCAATCATTTGTTAAGGCTATAACGTGTCTTATGTCCTTTTCAATAATGGATCATTATTAAATGTCTTCCCTAAAGACACTTTACAATAACTACCAGTAAATTTCACCATCACAATGTTAAGCCACATAATATTTTAAGCATTTGATGGCATAAAGTATGAAGTCATGAGAACCGCAAAACTCCTAATACTAGTGGGACCATGCATTTTTATGTTCATTTTCAAGTCATGGACATCAAAACCATATAGAGTTCCTATTAGATTAGCAATGAATCCATGTTGCAAAAGTCATCCCCTCTATCTTGCATCAAAGAATAAAGTTCATCACATGCAATCGATTAATCAAAGTTCAAGCATAGTATGATTTACTTATCTCTAGACCATATAGAATACCTTATTTTAAATAGCTAAAATAGCATTGGAATGCGCATTCTACTTCTTTAAAGTGGCTAATGTGATTCCCTAGTTAAAGGAGTCATTTCTCAAGGTGGCACTCTTACTATCCAAAGCATTACTAAAGGTGCCAAAGTAATGATAAAGAGTGGTCACTATGCTAACAAAGAAATTGGGAAACATCTTCAAGGCATCACTACTTTGATATCATTTAACAAATAACAAGATGTGTTATAAAATGAATAGTCATAACATTCAAGGGTGACTGTGTAATAAAATGAACAGCCTTTTATTATTGTTAGCAAAGAACGTATCCTTATGTCATTTACACTTATAACCTTTGTCTACTCACCTAAATTGCCATCTTAACATTAGCCTTTATATGCATAAGCCATTCTAGCAATACTTGTTCAAGTCCTATTGTTTCTCCTTATTATATAAGATGTTGAAAAAGAAGACTGATAGTTCAACCAATGCTTGTCTTGAAACAAAGCCGAAAACTACCTTTGATGTGCTAACCTTATATAATCTTAAAGATGAAGAGATCTTGCCAAACCTTTAATACTTGATTGAATAAAAAGAAAGGTAGTTTATAATCAAGAAATAAATAGTTGAGCTAATCCATTTGGGTACTACAAAAAATGTGCAGGAAATCAAAATTAGCATGATTTAGTTGCTTGAGGAATACTCAAATGTGTTTGCTTAGTCTTACCAAGACATGTTGAGTCTTAGCCTTAATGTAGTGGTGCACAAACTCCTTTTAAATTTATAATGTGAACCTATACGATAAAAGTTTAGGAGGATGAAATCTGACATTTTATTGAAAATCAAAGAAGTCGAAAAGCAATAATAAGCTTTTTCATATGGTAAACTATACAAAACGGGTAGCCAACATTGTGCCAATACCAAAAAAGAATGGTAAGGTCTGTATGTGTGTAGACTATAAGAATCTACATAAGGCAAGCCTTAAAGACAACTTCTTTCTGCCATATATCAATATTATAATAAACAACATAACTAGTCATTTAATGTTCTCTTTTATAAATGAGTTCTTAGCCTACAATCAAATTAGAATAGCACTTGAAAACATGTAAGAAACAACATTCATCACAAAGTGAAGCACTTTTTGCTACAAAGTCGTGCCATTTAACCTTAAAATACAAATGCCACTTATTAGTGAGTGATAGTCACCTTGTTTCATAATATAACACAAAGAAATTAAGATTTATATTAATGATACGATCATTAAACCCTAAGTAAGTGAGGATTACCTATCAGTCCTCAAGAAGTCATTTCACTAATTAAGGAAATTCCAACTCAGGCTCAATCTAGCTAGATGCAATTTTGGGGTAACTTTAGACAAATTTATAAGCTTTATAATAAGTCAAAATGACATCAAAATTAATCTTAATAAAATTAAAGTTATATAAGAAATGTCCACACCTTTTACACCAAAAAAGGTGTAGGGATTCTTAGAAAGGATTAACTATATTGCAAGATTTATATCTCAACATACTGCAAAATGTAAGCCTATATTTACATTATTTCAAAAAAGCAATCCAAGTTAATTGGATGATCAATGCCAAGAAGCTTTTAGTAAAATCAAAAAGTACTTCTCTAATCCTTTAGTTCTTATAACATCAATCATATGTAGACAACTCATATTATATCTCACTATATGGGAGCAATACATTAGTTATGTCTTGGAACAACATAATGAAACAAGTAGAAAGGAAAAGGTCATTTACTTCCTTGGCAAGAAATTTACTAAAGATGAGACTTGGTAATATATGTTGTATCATGCCACTTGGCTTATCACTAAAGACTATGTCGTTCAATATGTCTTCAACAAGCTAGCATTGTTAGGACCAGTTACTCTTTGGTAGGTTCTTTTATTAGAATATGACATTCAATATGTCAACCGCAAAGTTATCAAAGGTAGTGCAATAGCAGATTTCCTTATAGATTAAGTTGTTGCTAATTATAAGCATATGTAGTTTGATTTCTTAAATGAAGATATTTTAGCCATAGTTTAGACTAAAAAAAATGGTGAACAAGTAAAAAATAAGTGGTAAATGTGGTTTAATGGGGCATCTAATGCATTAGGGCATGGAATTAGAGTGATCTTTATTTCTTTTGAAAGCAAGCAATATCTAGTTGTAGTAAAGTTACATTTCAAATGCACTAACAATATAACATAACATAAGGCATACATAATAAATCTACTAAATGCCTTGGAGAATAAAGTTAAAAATCTTAATGTATATGGTGACTTAGCATAAGTCATTTATCAACTATTAGGTAAATGGAAAATGCAAGATTATAAACTTGTTCACTATCACTAGCACATTAAAAAATTGGTGGCATAATTAAATCAATTTTCTTTTAATTACATACCTTGAGAGATTAATCAAATATATGATGATTTTACAACTTTAATGGTAATGTACAAGGTGGATCTTGGGCTAATGCTCAAGCAATCTATGTTAACACCTATCACACATTAGCCTATTGTATGTAGATAGAAAAAGAAGTGAATGACAAGCCATGGTACCATGACATAAAACACTACTTTAAAACTTAAGAATATCCTAAAGGTATAAATGAAAGTAATAAGAGAACTTTATGAAGATTGGTAATGAATTTCTTCTTTAATGGAAACACCCTATACAAATGCAACTATAATTCATTGATATAGCTGAAGCAAAAATAATCTTGAAAGAGGTATATGAGGAATTGTGTGGATCACCCACTGATAACCTTGCCATGGTTAGGATGATCTTAAGGGTTAGATATTACTGGTCAACCATGGTATCAAATTACTTCTAACAACTTGAAAAATGCCATAAATTCCAAATAAATGTTAAGAAGTTACATATAACATCTACTCTATTGCATACCATAACATCCCCATGGCCTTTCTCTATGTGGGGAATTGATTTAATTGGTCTTATTTCACCAAAGGCATCTAATAAGCATCAATTCATCCTAGTGGCAAACAATTAATTCATGAAATGGGTTAAAGCAACATCTTATATGAGCATCACCTAGATAATGATTGTTAAGTTCATCAAGAAAGACATCATATATCGTTATGGTGTGCCAAAATAATTGATTACAAAGAATACGATCAACTTGAACAACAAAATGATGACCAACATTTGCAACTATTTTAAAATCAAGCCTAAAACTTTATTCCATATTAGCCAAAAATGAATGAGATAGTTGAAGCAATAAATAAAAATTTCAATTAAATCATTGAAAAAAAACATTTACATAAAAAAATTAATATGAGATGTTATCATTTGTGTTACATACATATCACATCATAATATGTACTTCCATAAGGGCAATCCCCTTCACACTAGTTTATAAGATTGAGGTAGTCTTGTCAGTAAAGGTCAAAATTCCTTCCTTAAGGATCTTGATAGAAGTAAAACTAGAAAAGGCAAAGTGGGTCAAAATCAGACATGAGTAGTTAAATCTCATTAAAGAAAAGAGGCTAAATGCAATCTATTATGCACAATTACATCAAAGTTAAATAAGGTAAGTGTATGAAAAGAAAATGTACCCTTAATATTTCAAATAAGGAGAATTAGTCTTCACAAGGGTTTCACCAATCAAAGTGATCTAAAGGACAAATAAGCTCCCAACTATAAAGGTCTATACATCATAAGAAAGGCATTTTAAGTAGGTCATTGGTTTTGATCGATATGAATGGCAAAGATATGTCAATGCTTGTTAACTTAGACGTAATGAAAAAGTGTTACATCTAAGCATCAAATCAATTGGTCATTAACGAACAGATAAAAATAAAAGCACATTGAAGGAAAATAGAAAGGGTTTAAGATATGATTAGGCAAATAAGGTCATCATATCAAAGGCATATGGACAATGTCAATTCACAAATCCCTGACGATGCATTCAAACTAGACTCAAGTTAAGTGACTATGAATCTTTCTTAATCCCAACAACACTATTTTTGCTACCTTTTTGCCATTATAAAATAATAATTAAGAGAAATTGAAATTCCCTAATAGTGTCACAATTACCAATAACAACTCTTATTTGCATCATAACATAAATTACATAATCATATTCATTAGGTTAACATATACCAAAAGACATTTTCATAAAGCAAAAATAGCAAAGATTGCATTTCTTTATTTAAGATTCTTAAGGATGTAAGGAATTCATCTAAATCTCATGCTCAAAGTCATCAAACGATGCTAGTAAGCAAAAATGGATCAAGTTATCTCAGTAGATTAAGACTGCCAATTAATAATTCAAGCTTACTCTAAAAGCTCTTTAAAGGTTTTGAATGCAAACATCTAAATGTATAACTTCCCTACAACAAGGCCATATTGTCAATAGAAAAGGCATTAAGCAATAGATTAGGAAAAAAACAAAGAGAAAAAGGGCAAAGTGAAATCAAAAGACATAACATAGGAAGAAACCCCAAAACCAACTATGATATGCTAGAATTAAAATAAATGCTCTCTAAATAACAAATACACAATAAGGGAAGACATATCTTTAACAAAAAGAGAACAAAAAATTATGCTAATACAAACATATTTGAACAATTACATCCATCTGTCAACCTTTTCCAACAGTTCTATGTGAAGTTTGATAATGTAATTTGTGTTGGCAACCTAAACCAAAGGGTCATGCAGCCATCTTAAACAAGTATATGCCACATGTTAACTCATCCCAATAGTTCTATGTGACATTTAAAAATGTGAACTACATTAGCAACCTAATCTAAAAGATCATGTAATCATCTTAAACAAGTATAGGCCACTAGGCAATTGACCCCCAACAATTTTGTTCAAAATTTAAGGATACGATTTATGTTAGTAACCTAAATCATAAGGTCATACAACCATCTCACATAAGTATTGGCTACTTGCCAACTCACCCCCAACAATTCTGTGCAAAATTTAAGAATGTGATCCATATTGGTAACCTAAACAAAAGGGTTATATAGCCATCTCAAACAAGTATAAGCCACCTTGTAACTCACTCCTAATAATTTGTTCGAAATTTGAGAATATGATTTATGCTAACAACCTAAACCATAAAAAATCCCCATAATAAAGGATAATCAAAAGCCATCCTACAGTAGCTTAAAAATGTGTTCTGCATTAACAACTTAAACCAAAGGAAAATGCAATCATCTCAAGCAAAGCTCAAAAGGCAATATAATGTGTTTGTACTAGCTAAAGTGTGGTAAAAAATCATCAGATGTCATGAAGTTTCACTTCCCTAGTGGAATTATTAACTAAATTACTAGTAAAAGATCTCTAATAGAGAACCGCACTAGATCTGACAACATCATTAGTCCTTGAATAAGGCTTTTACATTATCATCATGGGCAAAATCATCCTTAGCATTTAAGTGATGATCAACTGCTAAAAGTCAACTAGCATACTTTATGAGCTTATTTTAAGGGCACTCTTAAAACAAACATCTATGGAATAGAAACATACCTACATAGGCATTCAAAGGTGGAAAAAAGAAGGATTCAAGAAAATCTTTGCTCACCCCTTTGTCTTAAAGTGACTCACAAAAAGGAGCAAATATTGTAAGATAATTTTGTCCACCTTAAAAAATTGACATTTGCTCACTATCATAAAAGGTTAACTTTCATAAGCCAATTAGATTATGAATTGTTTATTTAGACAAAAAAAATAAAAATAAAATAGCAAAAAAAAGTCATAAAGACGATGAAATTAAATTGCTATAAATTAATATATAATATACAATTCCAATTCAAAATGTAGCATGTTTTTTACCACAACAAAAGGAAGAGCAAGCCACCTTTTTGATTCTCAAACTAAACTCAAAGTAAAAAAATTACTTTTGGGTAGTAGCTACATTATCAAACCAAAGGAGGGGCTTGCCATTTCTTAAAATCCTGAAGCAAAATATCAAGTGCAACACTACTAGTCATGTCCTCTCTTCAAGGTCTAATATTCTAATCTACTGTCAATCATTCAATTCAAAGGCGCACAAATATTAAATATGTTCAAAAATGATCCCAATTATTTAATTCACAAAAGAACCAATCTTAGCCATTCAACAAAACGCAAAGCGATTTGGATTGCTTACCAAAAAGCAATTGGAGATCAACAATTGAAATCAGACCGTCTCTTTATAAAAAGTCCCATCATTAATGATTGGGGAGCTTCCCTTTTGTTTAAAAAAAATATATAAGGAGTCTTTCTTTTTGAAAGAACAAAAGGAGGCCTTTTTTAGCCTCTTAATTGAAAATTAATAAAAAAAATAGATATTTTGACTTCCTTTAGAATTCACGCCAACTAAGGTAGTAAAAAAAAATATAAAAGGCATTTAAGGTAGGAGAATAAAAAGGCACTAAATCTTAAAACACCAAAACATGTATCAAGAGCAACCAAAGTGAAGAAATTTCTTTATTCGATCAATAATGCTAGAAATAAAGTATCCATAATTGGACTATGTAACCTTCACATTCTTTATCCCATTTTATTTGCATTTTTAAGAACATAATCACACATAAATAACCTAAATTATGTGACAAATCATCATTAGACCATTAATGCCTAACTATAATGAGTTAGAATCTAATTAAACATACTATTTAGCTACTAGAAGGGTCAATTAAATAAAATCACCATTAACTTTGTTGAGCTTATCTTTAATGGCTAATATTGGATTTGTTATCAACAGCATCTCATAGATTTGTCCTTATTGATTCGATGTTATGAATGCCTTTAAGATGTGTTTATTGCATTTACAAAGTGTTGGCAATATGAGCCAATGAGCAACTTGTTAAGGTAAAAGCTAAGGAAATTGCTCAGGATTTGGCAATATAAGTTGTGGCCTACCCACAAGCACAATTTGTATTCATCAAGAAGATTCCCGAAAGCATTGTAAACAAGGAAAAGGAGCTTGAGATGCAGAGAGATCATTGGTCAAAATTGTTGATGGCAAGTCAACCCTAAATTCAATGAGTCAATATTGATCGTTGACCCTACATTTTAGAAGTTAATACTAACCGTTAACCCTAAATTTTAGGAATCAATACTGACCATTGATTGTAAGGCAACCCTTAGGAATCAATACTGACTGTTGATTGTAGGGAAATCCTTGAAAATCAATGCTAATCGTTGATTGTAGGCCAACTCTTGGAAATCAATGTTGACCGTTGACAATAAGGCAATCCTAAATTCAAGGCTTATTAATATATCCATGCAAATGTCAAGCGAGGTGTGTACTACAGAAACATAATAGAGAAATAGAGAGAATGACAGAGAGTAGCCACCAAAAAGAATAGGTAAGGGGAACGACAAGTGATTGTGTGCTACAAACCATAAGAAAGAAGGCCAAGAGGAAGTAACCGTGTGTGCTGCATAACGCCAAAAGGAAGAAATAATGTGCGTTGTAAAACACCAAAAAAGTTAAGTGCTACAAAACATAAGAAGGAGCTGTGCGACATAAAGACAACAGAGAGTTGTATGGCATAGAGAAACAGAGAGTTGTGCAACATAGAGACAGTAAAGTGTTGTGAAGCATAGAGACAATAGAGAGCTGTGCAGCATAAAGACAATAAAGAGGAGAGATAGCAGCAATACTAGAGGAAGAAGGAGACTGCAATGACAGAAAGAGATAGCAGCAACACAAAAGGAAAAAGGAGACTACAACAGTAGAAAAAGACAACAGCAGCACTAGAAGAAGAAGGAGAGTGCAGTGGCAGAAGGAAACAACAATAGCACCAAAAAAGAAGGTGAGTGTAGCGGCAAAAGGAAATAGCAGCAGCACCAAAGAAAAAAGGAGGCAGCAAAAAAAAAACTTCTAGTAGTTGAAGTAAAAAAGAAGGAGGAGGCAATAATAGAAAAGGAAGAAGGAGCCAATAATAGAAAAGAAAAAGCCTTTAACAGCAGAAAAGAAAAGGCAGTAGTTGCAGCAAGAAAGAGAAAGCCTCCAACAATAAAAGAGAAAGAGAGAGTGCACAGTAAAAAGAGGCAGCAGCAACAGAAAGACGGAGAGAACCTGTAGAGGAGAAAACCTGCAAAAGAGAGAATTGGTAACTAAAGAGAAAACCTACCAAGGCAGAAGGAGACAACACCAATAGCAGAGGAAACAACCTACCAAAGAAAAAATAAAGGAAAACGTACTAAGGTAGAAAGAGGTAGCACCGGTAGCAAAAGAGAAAACCTACCAAGGCAGAAGGAGGCAGCATCGGCAGCAAAAGGGAAAAACTACCAAGCAGAGAACTTGCTAAGGCAGAAGAAGGTTGCACCAGCAACAGAGGAGAAAACCTGCCAAGGCAGAAAGAGGTAGCACCGATAGCAGGGGAGAAAACTTGCCAAGGTAAAAAAAGGCAGCATTGATAGCAAAGGAGAGAACCTACCAAGGCAGAAAGAGGCAGCAACAGTAGTAAAGGAGAAAACCTATTAAGGCAAAAAGAGGCAGCACCGGCAGCAAAGAAGAGAACTTGCCAAGGTAGAAAGAGGCAACACTAGTAGTAGAAGAGAGAACCTGCTAAGGTAGAAAAAGGCAACATTAGCAACATAAGAAAGGAGTACCTGTAGAGGAGAGACCGGTAAAGCTTGAGGAAAGAGAGAACTAGCAGTGAGAAGAAGAAGATTCGTTTTCTGTAACAGCAGCTTATGCATATTGAGTGATCTTTCTCAAGGAAGTTTTCTCATAAACGTTTTATGTACTTCTTGGAAAAGGGTGGGAAAGCCTTGGAGTGATTAAGAGATCAATCTTTCGAGTGATCAGGAGATTAACTCTTTTAGTGATTGAGAGATCATTGTAAGTGGTTAAGGAGTGATCCATCCACAACATTAACTGTATCCCTTGATAACAAGAGTGGATAGTGTGATTTAGGAGTGATCCTATCACACTGTAGATGTAGCTCACACATTATCGGTGAACCACATAAAAATTTTGTGTGTTCTCGGGTGCTTGTGCTTGCTTGATATTCATATGGTTGTTCTTACATAAAAAAAAAAGCAAGATAAAAATTAGATCATTGACTTTAACAGGTCATAGAGGTTTAATCTAGACAAATTTGTAAAAGGTAAGCATCTGACACTGATTTACCCCCTCCCCTTTTCAATGTGAGACCCATGAAGTTCCTTATCAAGTGATATCAAAATGGGGTTTTGAAGTTCCCGACTTCTCCCTAGGATTTACTAGTTTGTGATACTAAGAGGGGGGGTGAATCAGTATCACCACAATTCGCAATTCGCAAGTAAGTGAACAACTTCAACCTCTTCTTAAAAGCAAACTCTTTCTTAGACTCGACTAACGTAGATCTATTGCTACCTACTAATCACAATAGCCCTCAAAGTCACCTTTCAGACACCTTGCCTAATACACAATACGGATGTTCTTGTTTAGGTCTTCGTTAGGTTATGGGTTGGCTGATACTTTAGGTGCATTCACAACTCAATTCAAAGCACATAACATAAAGTAAATTAAGGACACATGAGATTTACGTGGTTCCGTCAGCGTGACGTACATCCACAGTGGTAGGGACTCTCCCACTACCGAGACTATCCACTATACTTGTGAATACAGTTTACAATGGATGTCTTTAATTCTCTGCTCTTTTCACTATTGCAATTACTAAGCAAGTACAATACAAAGAGTGTCACTTACTGTGTCTACCCTTCTTCTAGCTTGTCTTGCCTCTATTAAATTGAAAGGCTGCTCCACTGCCACTTAAAAGTTCTGCAACGCTCTCTAACCTCTCTTGAAGGAGTCTGGAAATACGTTGAGTTCAATGCTTCGCTGAATTCCTTCTCTACGTTGTCTCACACAATTCCTACTTTCACCGTCTTACGATCTCACCCGTCTCCTTATCTCACAATCACACTGTCTCACGGCTCGCCTATCCGTTTCTCTCTCTCTTGCTGTCCAGCCGAATTTCTCTCTCTTATTGTCCAGCTTCTTTTCTCTCTCTCAGACCTTTGTTCTTCGTTCAGCCCCCTTATTTTGTCGTCACTCTTCTTCTTGCCGATGATCTCCGATCTGGCCATGTATGATTTTTCTCCTTTTTTTCTCTCTCTTCCTCTGTTCTGTCGTCGACTCACTTGGTTGGCCAAATCGGTTTTCTTTCTCTCCTTCCCGTCGACTCCTTTGTTCTAACTGTTGGGTTTCTTTTTCTCTCCTTCTCGTCGACTCCTCTAGTCCGGCAGTTGGGTTTCTCTCTCCTTCCCGTTGATCTGCTCCAATTTGCTCAATTTCCGACCTACCTTTGTTCTTCCGACAATGGCTTCTCTATCTTCTTTAGGTGTATTTTGAACGTATCGGTGGTGTCCGGTTTTCTCCCCTTTTTAGTCCTCTTTTCTCCTTCACCCGACGACGGCTCCAATTTGGCCGTATATATATTTTTCTCTTTTCTCTCCTTCGTCTGACGAATTTGTTTTCTCTCTCTTCTTCTTTTCTAACGACGGCTACAATTTTCTTTTTGTCTTCTTTTTCCCGTGGATGGCTCTTCTCTCTCCCAAGTGTTCTCTCTCTTCGTCCGACGGCTGCTCCTCTTCTCCCTGTTTTGCTCTCTTCGTCCATCAACTACTGTTCACTCGACGACTACTGTCTTTTCTTTTGCAGGTGGTGTTCTTCTGTGTAGGGTTTGGTGTTTTGCCGTATATTCAATTGTGTTGGGCTTACCCTAATTTTGTCTTCCAAGGTCTTACTCTCCCATAAAACCTTAATAGGGCTTACGTGGTAGATTTACGTTCTTGCCCCTCTAGGGCTTACGCGGCGGATTTACGTTCTTGCCTTTACATGTGGCTTTACCTTCTTGCCCTTCCATGTGACTTTACCTTCTTACCTTTTCATGTGGCTTTACTTTCTTACACACTTAAACCTAGTTGACAATAATTACTGTGGGAACAACAATCTCCTCCTTTGTAATTGTTGGCAACACTTATAACAAAAGCCACTATGTAGCAGTTTCAACTCCCCCTAAATATGCACTCTTCCTTTCTTAATAGCTCCCCTTGCATTGTTGCTTCTCTCCCCCTTTGCCAACCAATTACAAATCTAAAAAACTCGTAAAGTAGAGATGGAAGATTCACTTGATTTTTAGGCTTGAGGAGGCATTTGCACAAATAGACTTAATCTGTGCTTTTTAAACAGCTCTGTGGATAGAGGTTTAGTTAGAATATTTGAAATTTGATCTTTAGTGCCAACATACTCCAACTGAATTGTACCCTATTCCACTTGATCTTTAATGAAGTGATATCGGATGTCAATATGCTTGCTCCTTGAATGTTGAACCGAATTCTGGTTGAGATCAATAGCACTTTGATTATCACAAAGTACACTCACTGGTAACTTCACTTCAACACCCAAGTCTGTCAATTATCTTTACATCCATATCACCTGAGTACATGCTGCACAAGTAGTCATATATTCAGCCTCAGCTGTGCTCAAAGCAACACTATTTTGCTTTCTACTTAACCATGCAACACACTTTGAACCCAAGTAAAAGTTGCAGCCGCTGGTTAATTTTCTATCATCTATACTTCCTGCCCAGTATGCATCAATGCATGCTTGTAGTTTAACAGAATTCATGGCTGGATACCACAAACTCATTTCCAGTGTTCCTTTGAGGTACCTTAGGATTCGTTTCACTGCCAATACATGAGACTCTTTAGGATCAGCTTGGAATCTGCTGGCAACACACACAGCTTGCATAAGATCAGGCCTTGATGCTGTAAGGTACAGAAGGCTCCCTATCATCTTCCTGTACTCTGTAGGGCTTGTACTCCTTCCTTCCTGATCTTTTATTAACATGCAGCCTAATGTCATAGGGGTACTGACAGGTCTGCTATCCTCTATGCCAAACCTTTTCAATATCTCTTTGGTATATTTCATCTGAGAAATAAAGATACCTTCTTCACAGTACTTTATCTGTAATCCAAGAAAGTACGTCATTTCTCCAATCAATGACATCTCAAATTCCTCACTCATCTTCTGTGCAAAATCTTGGCATAGCTCAGAGTGATCCCCTTCAAAGATGATGTCATCTACATATACTATGGTTATCAGTTGGCCTTTCTCTGAGTTGAACACATATAGGTTATTATCAACCATTCTTCTTCTGAAGTTCAACTTTCTCAAGTACGCATCCAGCCTACTGTACCATGCTCTTGGAGCTTGCTTAAGACCATATAAGGCTTTCTTTAGCTTGCACACGTGTGTCTCATCCTCACTGATTTGTACTCCATCGGGTTGTTCAATATACACTTATTCTTTCAAGAGCCCATTCAGAAAGGCGGATTTCACATCCATTTGATAGACTTTATACCTCTTGTATGCTGCCAAAGCTAAGAACATTCTGACAGTTTCTAACCTTGCTCCTGGTGCAAAAGTTTCATCAACATCTACTCCTTCTATCTGAGTGTAGCCCTTGCAAACCAGCCTGGCCTTGTTCCTCACCAGCTTGCCATCTTCATTGTGTTTATTCCTAAACACCCACTTTGTTCCTATGACATTCTTATTAGTGGGTCTTGGAACCAGCTCCCATGTATCATTCTTCTCAATTTGATCCAGCTCCTCATTGATAGCTTTGACCTAGGCTTTGTCTTGAATAGCCTTTTCAACAGATTTAAGTTCAACTTGTGAAAGTAAAGCAGTAGTTCTCACAATTCTTCTTCTTATTGTAACTCCTGCTGATGGGTCACATATGATCTGATCTCTTTGATGAGCATTGGTCCATATTTTCTTTGTCCTTCTTTCTTGCACAGTCTTAGTTGCAAGAGGATCTCTTTCTTCATCTTCAGACTCACTCTTCTCTGAGTCTGAACTTATTTCTTGTTCCTTTTCTTCAGGTTGGTCTGATTCTTCATCTATATTGAAGTCATCTTCTTCATTGTCCTCAGCTTCTCCATTCTGCATTGTTTTTCAGTTCTCATCTATTCTCACATCACTGGAAGTGATCACTTTTCCCAGCTTATGCAGGAAAACTCTCTAACCTTTTGTCTTTTCTGAGTATCCCACAAAGATGCCTTCATCAAACCTAGCGTTGAATTTTCCCAAGTTTGCTACTTGTTCTTCACAAAACATAGGCTGCCAAAGACTCTGAGATACTTGACTGTTGTCTTCTTTCCACTCCTTAGCTCATATGGAGTCTTATCAGTATTGAGCCTTAGTAATACTCTGTTTAGTAGATGTACGGCTGTAAATGTTGCTTCTATCCAAAATCTTGTGTGAAGCTTAGATTCCAGCAATAGAGTTCTTGTCATTTTAACCACAGCTCTATTCTTCCTTTCTACCACCCTATTCTGTTGAGGTGTTCTTGCTACTGCCATCTGATGATGAATACCATGCTTCTCAAGGTAATCTTCAAAGGCTTCATTTGTAAATTCAATGCCTTGATCTAACCTCAATACTTTGATCTTCCTTCCACTCTCATTTTCAGCCAATCTTCCGTATCTCTTGAAGCAATTCAAAACTTCTGACTTGTGTTTGAGGTGCATGAGGTAGGTCCTTCTTGAATAATCATTAACAAACAAAATGAACTACCTCTCACCTTTCAACCCTTTTGTCCTTATCGGTCCACACAAATTAGTAGGCATAATGTCAAGCACTGCTTCAGAACTGAACTTTTTGGTCTTGTATTGCTTTTTGGCATGTTTTCCTTTAGAGCATGCTGAGCAAACATACTCTCTCTCTCTCCTGAGGTCGGGAATGTCTCTGATTGCATGAGTAGGGGTCAGCTTCCTCATGTTCTTCTGTGACAAGTGTCCCAGCCTCCTATGCCATAATTGATTTTCTTCTTCTTTTGTAAGTAAACAACTATTCGTCTTGTCCTCATCAGTTACATACAAATTTCTAGCTGATCTCTTCCCGACTGCAACAGTATTGCCTTCTTTACTCTTTACTTGGCAACCTGTTTTTGTGAATATCACTTTGTGGTCGTCATTGCATAGTTGGCTGACAGATGCTAGATTATATCTGAGTCCTTCAACGTGCAGAACATCTTTCACCTTTCCTTTTCCAATATTCACTAACCCCTGACCACTGATGTTGAGTGAATCATTATTGCCAAACTTGACTCTGCCTCCTCTTGATTTGTTTAACTTTGATAATTTACTCTTGTCTCCTGTCATGTGCGAAGTGCATCCACTATCAAGGATCCACTGCTTATCCTTGCAATCAGCCTTTAGTGCAATTTTAGCTATATTAGCCACCTCCCTTTTTGCTCTGTATTCCTTCTTTTGAAATGGCTGGAAGATAGCTTTCTCCTTTTTCTCAGTTTTGACTGCACCGTTTGTTTTTACTGTGCCATTGAGTGCCTTATCTTGCTCAGGGAGAAATATCATGCATCTCTTCGCATTATGACCACCCTGCCCGCACCTTTCACACTGTTCCAAGTCTACCAATATAGCAAACTTGTTCTTTGAAACTACTAGTTTGGGTTTCCACCAACAATCCTTGTCAGTGTGTCCTCACCTTTCACAGTATGTGCAAGAACTCACGACAGGTGTTCTCTTCTGAATTTTGTATTGTTTCCCCCTATATGCAACATCGGATCTTCTCAAGTTGGAGACATATATTAGCCTTCTCCACCAACAGTTACTCGCCCTATGACCCCAAATTCCACAATAAAGGCAATGACCTTGAAACTACCTTTTCTTGGGTCTGATCACAGCTTGTCTTCTTCTGTTCATCACTTGTTGTGTAGGCAAAGTAGCTGGCTTATTTGCTTGTGTGACTTTCATTTCAGTCACTTTCTTCTCCTTCTTCTGTTCAGCCGTAGCCCTCTACTGACTGACTTTCTTTTCTTTCTGAGACGTAGCAGCTATGGGCTGCTGCTCTTTAACCACATCCATCATTTTTGGCCCTGGCTTTGGTTTGATAACTGTCTTTTCTTCTTCAGTTATCTTTACCTGAGTCATAGCCTTCTCTTTCAACTTCTGTGGCAAAGTTGCATTCTTCTTTTCTCTTGCAGAGCTTGTTTCTCCTACCACTTCAAACTTTTGCAAGTTCTTCTCACTCTTATTGAGTTGTTGCTAAAGTTTCAACAACTCTATCTCCATTTCTTCAATTGTTGAAGTCCTTGAGCCAAGCTTTATTGTAAGGTCTTCACATATTTTGATCTGTTCTTCAAATCTTCTCTTCAAGTCA
>CM038602.1:6700309-6759300 GCA_021533255.1 Ceriops tagal
GACTTTGCTTCAACTTGTTTTATATGGGCCTCCAACCTTCTGATGGTTCTGCCCCTTCTGATTATCTCCTTTGAAGTTGCTTCTAGCTCAGCTTTAAGATCTGTCTCTTCTTCATCAACCTCCTCTTCCTCTTCAGAGGTTGAGCTACCACCTTGTGCTGATACTATAAAGACATGCTCATCTAATGAGTATTCATCTTCCTCCTCATCAGTTTCTTTTGTCTGACTCACATAAATTTTGAATGAGCCTCTCTTCCTCCTCTGTGGCTTGGCAATCTTTTTATTGGACTTCTTTGATTTGAATGATGATCTTCTTTATCTTGAATTCTGCTCATCATCACCATCCTTATCTTTACCATCAAGTTTCACTTTGCATTGAGAAGCAAAATGTTCAATCTACCCACAACAATAACAATCTCAAGGACAACTATCCTTTTCCCTTCTTAGACCCCTCCTTGAATTTCCTTATAAAGTAAGCCAACACTTCACCTTCACTTTCTTCCTCATCATCATCATCATCCTCACTGGATGATTCTTCCTCTTCTTTTATCTTTAAGTGTTTCATAGCTTTGAAAGCTGCCTCCTTTAATACCTTCGATGTTGAGGAGCTCTTCATTGACTTTATCCTTATCTCATATGCAATAAGATTGCATTAGAGATCATGCAAAGACATAGAATTGAGATCTCTACTCCCCTCTGTGGCTGCTACCTTTGAGGCAAATTTCTCAGGCAGAATTCTCAGAATTTTCTTCACAATTGATGAGTCCTTCTTGTTCTTCCCATGACTTTTAAGGTTGTTTACAGTGTCAATAACCTTGGTGAAGAACTCTTGAACTGTCTCATTCTTCTGCATTCTGTAAAAATTAGATCATTGACTTTAACAGGTCATAGAGGTTTAATCTAGACAAATTTGTAAAAAGTAAGCATCTCACACTGATTTACCCCCTCCCCTTTTCAATGTGAGACCCATGAAGGTCCTTATCAAGTGATATCAGAATGGAGTTTTGAAGTTCCCGACTTCTCCCTAGGATCTACTAGTTTGTGATACTAAGAGGGGGGGTGAATCAGTATCACCACAATTTGTAATTCGCAGGTAAGTGAACAACTTCAACCTCTTCTTAAAAGCAAACTCTTTCTCAAACTCGACTAAGGTAGATTTATAGCTACCTACTAATCACAATAGTCCCCAAAGTCACCTTTCAGACACCTTGCCTAATAGACAATACGGATGTTTTTGTTTAGGTCTTCGTTAGGTTATGGGTTTGTTGATACTTTAGCTACGTGCACAACTCAATTCAAAGCACAGAACGTAAAGTAAATTAAGGACACACGAGATTTACGTGGTTTTTACCTTCTGTAAAGTAAATTTGGTTGTCCATACGTTCACCTTTAGTTAGCCAATTGTGGCTTTTACCTTCTTGTCCTTCCATTTGGCTTTACTTTCTTGCATACTTAAACCTAGTTGACAACAATTACAACCCATAGAAGGTTGTGGGAACAACAATCTCCCCCTTTGTAATTGTTGGCAACACTCATAACAAAATCCAATATGCAGCAGTTTCAACTCCCCCTAAATATGCACTCCCCATTTCTTAACAGCTCCCCCTGCACTGTTGCTTCTCTCCCCCTTTGCCAACCAATTACAAATCTAAAAAACTCACAAAGTGGAGATGGAGGATTCACCTAAACTTTAAGCTTGAGGAGCCATTTGCACAGATAAACTCAATCTATGCTTTTCAAACAACTCTGTAGAAAGAGGTTTAGTTAGAATATCTAAAATTTGATTTTTAGTGCCAACATACTCCAACTGAATTGTACCCTATTTCACTTGATATTTGATGAAGTGATACCGGATGTCAATATGCTTGCTCCTCGAATGTTGAACCGGATTCTTGCTGAGATCAATAACACTTTGATTATCACAAAGTACACTCACTGGTAACTTCACTTCAACACCCAAGTCTGCCAATTGTCTTAGCATCCATATTACCTGTGTACACGCTGCACAAGTAGCCATATACTCAGCCTCAAGTATGCTCAAAGCAACATTGTTTTGCTTTCTACTTAACCATGCAACAAACTTTGAACCCAAGTAGAAGCTGCAGCCGCTAGTTGATTTTTAATCATCTATACTTCTTGCCCAGTCTGCATCAGTGTATGCTTGTAGTTTAACAAAATTCATGGCTGGATACCACAAACCCATTTCCAGTGTTCCTTTGAGGTACCTTAGGATTCTTTTTACTGCCAACATATGAAACTCGTTAGGATCAGCTTAGAATCTGCTGGCAATGCACACAGCTTGCATAAGATCAGACCTTGATGCTTTAAGGTACAAAAGACTTCCTATCATCTTCCTACACTCTGAAGGGCTGGTACTCCTTCCCTCCTGATCTTTTTTTAACTTGCAGCCCACTGTCATGGGGGTACTGACAGGTTTGCTATCCTCTATGCCAAACCTTTTCAGCATCTCTTTGTCATATTTCGTCTGAGAAATAAAGATACCTTCTTCACAGTGCTTTATCTGTAATCCAAGAAAGTACGTCATTTCTCCAATCAATGACATCTCAAATTCCTTACACATCTTTTGTGCAAAATCTTGGCATAGCTCAGAGTGATCCCCTCCAAAGATGATATCATCTACATATACTATGGTTATCAGCTGGCCTTTCTCTGAGTTAAACACATACAGGTTATTATCAACTGTTCCTCTTCTAAAGTTCAACCTTCTCAAGTACGCATCCAACCTACTGTACCATGCTCTTGGAGCTTGCCATCTTCATTGTGTTTATTCCTAAACACCCATTTTATTCCTATGACATTCTTATTAGTGGGTCTTAGAACCAGCTTCCATGTATCATTCTTCTCAATTTGATCTAGCTCTTAATTGATAGCTTTGACCCAGGCTTTGTCTTGAATAGCCTCTTCAACAGATTTAGGTTCAACTTATGAGAGTAAAGCAGTAGCTCCCACAATTCTTCTTCTTGTTGTAACTCCTACTGATGGGTCATCTATGATCTGATCTCCTTGATGAGCATTGGTCCATGTTTTCTTTGTCCTTCTTCCTTGCATCGTCTTAGTTGCAAAAAGATCTCTTTCTTCATCTTCAGACTCACTCTTCTCTAAGTTTGAACTTACTTCTTGTTCCTTTTCTTCAGGTTGGTCTGATTCTTCATCTACATTGAAGTCATCTTCTTCATTGTCCTCAACTTCTCCATTTTGCATTGTTTTCCAATTCTCATCTATTCTCACATCACTAGAAGTGATCACTATTCCCAGCTTATGCAGGAAAATTCTGTAACCTTTTGTCTTTGCTAAGTATCCCATAAAGATGCCTTCATCAGACCTAGCGTTGAATTTTCCCAAGTTTTCCCAACCTTTTGTCTTGTATGAAGCTTGGATTCTAACAGTAGAGTTCTTGCCATTTCAACCACATCTCTATTTTTTCTCTCTACCACTCCGTTCTATTAAGGTGTTCTTACTGATGCCATTTGATGATGAATTCCATGCTTCTCAAGGTAATCTTCAAAAGCTTTATTTGTAAATTCAGTGTCTTGATCTGACCTCAATACTTTGATCCTCCTTCCACTCTCATTTTCAGCCAATCTTTTGTATCTCTAGAAGCAATTCAAAACTTCTGACTTATGTTTGAGGTGCATGAGGCAGGTCATTCTCGAATAATCATCAATAAACAAAATGAAGTACCTATCACCTTTTAACCCTTTTGTCCTCATCGGTCCACACAAATCAATATGCACAATGTTAAGCACTGCTTTAGAACTGAACTCTTTGGTCTTGTACTGCTTTTTGGCATGTTTTCCTTTAAAGCATACTGAGCAAACATACTCTCTCTCTTTCTCTCTCCTGAGGTCAGGAATGTCTCTGATTACATGAGTAGTGGTCAGCTTCCTCATGTTCTTCTATGATAAGCATCCCAGCCTCCTATGCCAGAGTTGATTTTCTTCTTCTTTGGTGAGTAAATAGCTGCTTGTCTTGTCCTCATCAATCACATATAAATTTCCAGTTGTTCTCTTCCTGGCTGCAATAGTATTGCCTTTTTTACTCTTTACTTGGCAACCTGTTTTTGTGAATATCACTTTGTGGTCATCGTTGCATAGTTGGCTGACAAATGCTAGATTATATCTGAGTCCTTCAACGTACAGAACAACTTTCAGCTTTTCTTTTCCAATATTTATTGACCCCTGACCACTAATGTTGAGTGAATCATCATTGCCAAACTTAACTCTACCTTCTCTTGATTTGTTTAGCTTTGATAATTTACTCTTGTCTCCCGTCATGTGCGAAGTGCATCCACTATTAAGGATCCACTGCTTATCCTTGCAATCGGCCTTTAGTGCAATTTCAGCTATATTAGCCACCTTCCTTTTTGCTCTATATTCCTTCTTTTGAACTGGCTAGAAGATAGCTTTCTCCTTTTTCTCAGCTTTGATTGCATTGCTTGTTTTTATTGCGCCATTGAGCACCTTCTCTTGCTCAGGGAAAAGTGTCATGCATCTCTTGGCATTATGGTCATCCTGCTTGTACCTTTCGCACTGCTCCAAGTCTGCCAATACAGCAAACGTGTTCTTTAAAACCACTGGTTTAGGCTCCCACCAACACTTCTTGTTAGTGTGTCCTTGCTTTTTACAGTATATACAAGAACTCACGACAGGTGTTCTCCACTGAATTTTGTATTGTCTCCCCCTATATACAGCATCGTATCTTCTTCAATTAAAGACATATACTGACCTTCTCCACCAGCAGTTACTCGCCTTATGACCCCAAACTCCACAATAAAGGCAATGACCTTGAAACTGCCTCTTCTTGGGTCTAATCATAACTTGTCTTCTTCTGTTCATCACTTGCTGTGTAGGCAAAGTAGTTGGCTTCTTTACTTGTGTGACTTTCATTTCAGTCACCTTCTTCTCCTTCTGTTCAGCCGTAGCCCTCTACTGGCTGACTTTTTTTTCTTCCTTCTTGTTTGCCACCCTAGGTTGCTTCATTAGATCTTCTTTATTATCAGCTATTTTCTTCTGAGTCACAACCTTCTCTTTCAACTTCTATGACACATTCTTATTTTCTTTACTGCACTTTCTGAGTCAGTGCAACCTCAGATTGCTGCACTTTCTCTACATTATTCTCTCCTTTTGCAGAAATTGTTTCTCCTATCATTTCAAGCTTTTACAAGTTCTCTTTGCTACTTTTGAGTTGTTACTGAAGTCTTAGCAACTCTTTCTCCATTTCTTCAATTTTTGAAGCCCTTGAGCCAAGCACTACTGTAAGGTCTTCACATATTTTGATCTGTTCTTCAAATCTTCTCTTCAAGTCAATATGCTCAGCCTTTATTTCATTCTTTTGACTTTCAGCTTCCTCAGATTTTGCTTCAACTTGTTTTATATGGGCCTCCAACCTTCTTATGGTTCTGCCCCTTCTGATTATCTCCTTTGAAGCTGCTTCTAGCTCAGCTTCAAGATCTGGCTCCTTTTCATTAACCTCCTCTTCCTCTTCAGAGGTTGAACTATTACCTTAAGCTGATACCATAAAGGCATGCTCATCTGATGAGTCTTCATCTTCCTCCTCATCAGCTTCTTTTGTCTGACTCACATAACTCTTGAATGAGCCTCTCTTCTTCTTCTGTGGGTTGGCAGTCTTCTTTCTAGATTTCTTTGATCTAAACGATGGTCTTCTCCATCTCAAATTCTGCTCATCATCACCATCCTCATCTTCATCAACAAGTTTCACTTTGCACTGAGAAGCAAAGTGTCCAATCTGCCCACAACGATAACATCTCAAAGACAACTATCCTTTTCCCTTCTTAGATCCCTTTTTAAATTTCCTTGTGAAGTAAGCCAATACTTCACCTTCACTTTCTTCCTCATCATCATCACCATCATCATCATCATTGGATGATTCTTCCTCTTCTTTTATCTTCAAGTGCTTCATAGCTTTGAAAACTGCCTCTTTTGATACCTTTGACGTTGAAGAGCTCTTAGTTGACTTTATTCTCATCTCATATGCAATGAGATTGCACTGGAGATCATGTAGAGACATAGAATTGAGATCTCTACTCTCCTCTATGGCTGCCACCTTTGAGGCAAACCTCTCAAGCAAAATTCTCAGAATTTTCTTCACAATCGATGAGTCCTTCTTGTTCTTCCCATGACTTCTCAAGTTGTTTACAGGGTCAATAACCCTAGTGAAGAACTCTTGAACTGTCTCATTCTTCTGCATTCTGAGAGATTCATATCTCTCCTTGAACACTTGAAGCTTAGCCTCCTTCATTCTGTCATCACCTTCATAGACTTTCTGCAATCTGTCCCATATTTCCTTGGCAGATTTACAATCCATAACTTTAGCATACTCAGCATCTGTCAATGCTGAAATGATGACATTTGAGGCCTTCCCATTTATCTCAAACTGCCTTAACTCCTCTGGTGTTGGGTCTTTACCTTCTTCTAGAGCCACAAAACCCTCTTGTACGCATTTCACCACGTTCATGCCCATGGTTGCAAATACCACTTGCATTCTTGCTTTCCACATATGGTAGTCGGTTCCGTTGAAGATTGGAACCTTCTTTCTATAAGTGGTACTAGGCTAGTACTGGCTTCCATTTCTCAGTATGATGAACAAGTCAAATTTCTAGATCCCTTCAAACTAGTACACCAAGCTATTAAGTTTCAAACTGGTGAACCTATGCTCTAATACCAATTAAAATTCCTGACTTCTCCCTAGGATCTACTAGTTTGTGATACTGAGAGGGGGAGTGAATCAGTATCACCAAAATTCGTAATTCGCAGGTAAGTGAACAACTTCAACCTCTTCTTAAAAGCAAACTCTTTCTCAAACTTGACTAAGGTAGATCTATTGCTATCTACTAATCATAATAGTCCCCAAAGTCACCTTTCAGACACCTTGCCTAATAGACAATTCGGATGTTCTTGTTTAGGTCTTTTTTAGGTTATGGGTTAGCTGATACTTTAGCTGCGTTCACAACTCAATTCAAAACATAGAACGTAAAGCAAATTAAGGACACACATGATTTACGTGGTTCCGTCAACGTGACGTACATCCACGGTGGTAGGGACTCTCCCTTACCGAGACTATCCACTATACTTGAGAATTCCAGTTACAATGGATGTCTTAATCCTTTGCTCCTTTCACTATTGCAATTACTAAGCAAGTACAATACAAAGAGTGTCACTTACTGTGTCTACCTTTCTTCTAACTTGTCTTGCCTCTATTGAATTGAAAGACTGCTCCACTGCTGCTTAGAAGTTCACCACAACGCTCTCTAACCTCTCTTGAAGAAATCTGGAAATACGTTGAGTTCTTTCAATGCTTCGTCGAATTCCTTCTCTACGTTGTTTCACATAACCCCTGCTTTCATCGTCTCACGGTCTCACTTGTCTCCTTGTCTCACGGCTCACCTCACATTTCTAGTTTGCTGTTCTACGTCTCACGGCCTGCCTCACATTTTTGGTTTGGTGTTACACATCTCATGCATGTTTCTGGTTTGCACTTGTCCATTTAACACCTCTGAATAGCTTGGTTCAAGTCACATGACCTGCCTCACTGCCGTTGCACATCTGTTGGCCTGCACCACTCTTCTGATTTTTCTGGTTTAAGTCACATGGCCTGTCCGTTTCTAGTTTCAGCCGTCGCACATTCCTGTCTGTTTCTCTCCAGGTGGTGTTTATGTTTTCTCTTCCAGGATGTATCGTCTATCACAGGTTGTCTCTCTCACTGTCAAGCCAAGTGCTCTGTTTTTTGTGTTTTTCTGTTTTGCTGGTTTTTGCCGAGAGATCGTTTGGCTGGATATCCCCTGTTTTGTCATTTACTACTTTGGCCGATTCCTCTGTTCCGTGTTCTCTCTTGTCATCCGTTCTTTGTTTTGTCATGCTATTTTGGACGTATGTCTCCTTTGGCCAGTCACTCTCCTTTGTCATCCACTATTGTTCTACCGTGCTGGTTTTGCCATCCAGCCTTTGTGTTTTGTCAGTTGTCTCTTGTGTTGGACGGACTCTCTCTTCCTTTTTCGGTGGTGTTCTTCGTCTTGTAGGGTTTTGCCGAGTGATCATCTTAGTTTGCCGGTTGCTCTAGGTTTGTCGTTCCAAATCTCAATTTCCAACTCACCTTGGTTTGACGTCTTCTTTTTGTTTTCTCTTTGGTCGGCCGGTTGCCTTCTCTTGCTTGTTTTCCGAGTGGTTCCTCTAGGTTTTTCGTTTTGCTCAATTGCCGACCTCTCCTTCCTCCCGTCGACGACTACCCTATTTGCTCGACGACTTCTTTTTCTCTCTCTTCCAAGTGTTTTCTCTCTCTTCGTCTGACAGCTTCCTCTCTCTCTCTCTCTCTCTCTCTCTCTCTCTCTCTCTCGACTATATATTTCGTTGCCGTCGATTCCTTTTCACTTGGCCGTTCTCTTTTCTTCTTTCCTTCCCACCAGATTGTGTAAGGTTTACCATTGCAGTGTGTTTTTACTTCCTTGCCCCTCCACGTAACTTTAAATTACTCTTTTGCCATGCAACTTCAAATTACTCTCTTGCCCCTCTATTTGGCTTTTACCTTCTGCCCTTCCATGTAACTTCAAATTACTCTTTTACCATGTAGCTTCAAATTACTCTCTTGCCCCTCTATTTGGCTTTTACATTCTTGCCCTTCCATGTGGCTTTACTTTCTTGTACACTTAAACCTAGTTGACAACAATTACAACCCATACAAGGCTGTGGAAACAACACTATAAGAAAAAATAAGGCTAGATGTTAAGTCATGTTTTACGCAACTCCTAACAAAGTGATCTTGAGACTAATATTGGCTTCAATTTATCAATTATGGCTAGTTTGTCACGTCAACTAAAATGAACTTAACATCCTAGTCCTTGAGGTCATTATGAATGGATATAAAGTACATATGCCTATTTCTTAAGTCCCCATTTGAATATAGGTTGTACTAAAACTCATAAAAGAGTTGTCATGTCTAAGAAACAAAGATCTCCCCATTTTTAGCTTTATGGTTATGGCATCATTATAAGAAGCAACATAAGAACATTACTTAAGTTCCAATTTTTTGGTGTTTGACATCTTCTTAAAATTAAATATGGTAGCTTAATACTCTAGTTGCTAAAAGATGCTTATAACAGAAAAATAGCTTTAAAGACAAGAAATGCTTATGTGAGGTTTAATTAAAGACAAAGCTAAGGATTCATGAAGAACTTTTAGTTATATTTTGTATATTTTAAAACATTAGATCACTAGAAATGACTACAACTTGCGTACAAGATATTAGTCAAGCTATTACGGTTTCAAATGTTTCTTTGTTGTTTGACATCTTACTTTTAGAACTAGAGGCAATTTGCTTAACACTCTAGTCATTTTAAATGAAAATAGCTTTAAAGTCAAGAAATGCTCACACATCATTGAGTTGGAGATACAGTTGAAGATTCATGAAGGACTCTAAATTAGATTTTGTATATTTGTAAATATTATGTAACTAGGAATGACTAAATCTTATACTTTTGATTTGAGTTTGACAAAATAGCTTTCTTTTGTTCCATTTTTTTCTTGTATTTTACTGTTGTATGTTCATAATTTTGCTTTATTAGAGCTCATGACACCTTATTACTTTTTGTTAAGAAAACTTAAGATTTTCCATTTAACTAGAAGTGATAACTAAGCTTAGTAATTGTCATGTTTTATTGGACTCCTTTGATTATGAATTGTTAGTAAAGAATGTTCCTTAAGATTCTGCAAAGACCTCTCTTAATTATAAAGTGATAATGACATACAAACCCTATGGGGAACATCCTACAAGTTAGGTGATACCTTATGGGCCTTTATTATGGCCTTGGCTTTACATTATCGTTTCATTATTGTTGGAATTCAAACTTGGAGGTCACCATTGAATAGCCTCATTTTGCTTGTACTTGGTTCATGTGGATAAAGTTTCCTTTAACATTTAAGTTTATATAGCTTAATGGATGCATGATCTCGAGAAAAGTATAAGGTAGTCCTCTAAACTTAAGCATTGATAGGCTTGTTAAGGCTCTTGAGGTATCACTTAAGATGAGCCCTTATTGTTAGGAGGAGTAACTTCTAGAATTTGCAACCTTAAAAGCTCATTATAAGTCCCTTGTTATTTGCAACTTCAAGGGCTTGTTACAAATCCTTTCAAACGTAGAGTGTCATCAAAGACTCTGTTTCTTGAAAGGGGGAATGCAATCTTTAAGAGCAAATTGTTATTTAAGTTTGTCATTTTAAGGGCTAGTTGTAGGTTCCTTAGGATGCATAGCATTATCACTTAAGCTTCTAGCTTTAAAAGCTTGTTATAGGCCTATAATGATGTAAATGCCATTAAATGCCTTTTTGGAGGGAAATGACCTTTGGGGTCAAACTATTACTTAAATTTGTACCTTTGATGGCTTATTATAAGCATATTAGATCATATAATTTCAAAGGACCTTTTGAGAAAAAGGGGCAACCCTTGGCTTATTGGCCTAGAGGATGCTCTTTAAGGGCTCCTAAAGGCCTTATTGTATTTTACATTAAATTTTTATCCAACTAAATCTACTTTAGAGAGAAATTGATTCTTAATCATTATAGATTATAAAAAGCTAGTATAAGTGGTTGTCATTTGGAAAAAAAAAACATCTACAATAAAAAATGAAACATCAATGGTATTAGGTCTTAAGACTTGCTAAGTTTTACAATTAAGGCTTTAAGGTACCATTTAATTCTTAAAACTTATAGCTTCTTATCTACATTATTTTAGTTGCCTTGTAAGGGCCTTTTTAGTTTAAGACTAGCTTATTAGTCCCTTCATCCTTCTTGTTGGCTTCTGATTTGGCGAGGACAATGCTATCTTTTTCAATAAAAGCTCATTGACTCTTTTTTTTATGGTATGGAATTGTCATTTATGGATAAGTAGTTGTACAAACAAAGGTTGCTCCCTTATTTCTTCCAATAAGTTAAGATTAACCCATAGGGTTTTGTTGTTAATATCCTCTTAGAAATGCTTGAAATTATAGCCTAAGTCCCTAATTTCAACTTACACCATCTCCTCTAAGCAAATATGAGTGTACAAAGGGTTTCTATAGTAAGTAAGTTAAGAGTAGCCCTATAAGGCTATAAGAAGTCGGATAACTTGCTTGTCCATTAACCTTTTGACTTACCTAGCCTCTACTTGAAACCTTCAATGTTAAATTGTTAGTGACCATAACCTAACCATTAGTTTTACGGTTTGAATCATTATAAAATTTAGATGAATATCTATTTCTTGATAGAATGTTTTTAATTTTAAATTGTAAATTTGCTCTTCATTATCAATGTTGATGACTTGACAAATTCTAAATCTAGAGATAATATATTTTCATACATATTTTTCTAACATTATTCTCTATAATAATTATTAGGAATTTTACTTATTCTTATTTGGTAAAATAATACATTATTGCTATTGATATATCTTATAAGAATAAGCTTATTAACTTTGATTCTAATTATCCAAAGGGCTAAGATGGGAGTCAACTAGGAAGTTGAGAGTTGAGTTAAATTTTCAAATTGGCTATAGCTATCACATTTCTTTACGAGCTCTAATGACTTATCATTCATTTTAGGTTGGTAAAATCCTTGTGTTGATACTTTTGAGGCCATGATCCTTCTACCTATGTGGTTGTTGCAAATTCCTTTGTGAATTTCTTTTAGTACATAGTTCTTTTCTTTTTCTTTTGTTTTTTTGTTAAACATTTCAATAGTTGGAAGCTAAAGGGTCTTTAAGATAACTTCTTATTCTAGAGAGCATATTAAGTGCTTTATATAGAATAAGCCTCACTTTTAACTTGTCATCTAATAACTTGATAGTATGTAAATACTTAATGATAGGGTCCATTTATGTGGGCTAGGTTATGCTATTGCAACCTTGTCCATCTTTATTTCATAACTTGAATGTTTTTGGGTTTCAATCTTTATTCGTTTGTCTATTCACAAGTTGCAAGATGGTTAAAACTTTGATTACTCGTTTACTTGCATATTTTTGTTATCAAAATATGGATCATCTTAATGTATACTTCAACTTACTTGAAACTTGCTCGGATTAGTTTCACTTTTTCTAAGTTACTTGGCTATATTTTCTTATTTGGCTTTAAATTCTTCAAATGCTTCACTTACTGCTAATTGTGTGTAACTATATACCTTCATTTTTCTTTTATTTTATCTTAATTGCTTTAACGATCTTTAGGCCAATGTCTAATACCTTGTATTTAACTTTATTGTTTGACATTAGAAATTTGAACTAATTTGCGTATTTTGACATAACATTCCTAAGTTCTTTAAGAATAATGTCAACTTTGCATCCTTTCCTACTAGATAGAAGATCTATAGACATGTAACATTCATTACATAATTTGCTCATTCATTGCTTCTCTAGTTTCAAAGTCTATGAATTTGTTGATGAAACTTGCAAGCTTTTAGCTTTGTATGGCTTTTTTAGATTAAAACTACACATCAAATTGTCCTAACTTTACTAACCATTGGAGTAGTCTTCTTTTATATTTGATTACCAATTGATTTATAAGAAGTGTGATCTTGAGTATAAAAATACAACCTAAGTTTCTTTGTTGAGACAACCAATGCAAGTTCCAACTTGTCAATCTTTGAATATCTTAACTCTACTTCTTATAAGACTTTACTCATATAATACACTAATCTTTTGCTTAGGCCCTCTTTCATAACAAAGATAAGGTTTACAACTAATTTGTTTATAGTCAAATTAATCAATAATTCCTCACTTTTGATTAATTTGTTAAGGAAGGGTAAGGAAGACATATTTTTTCCACTCACTAGAGGCCTTCTCACATTTAGTAATTCAAGAAAAATCTATTACTTTCTTTATATTCTGAAAGAATTATAATTTTTTATCTTTCGATTTGTTGATATAGGCTAGCATTCCTATAAACTTTAAATGTCTTTAATGTTTCTTGGAGATGTCATTTTTTTATGGCCTATATCTTTTTAAGGTTTACTTCTATTCCTTTAATAGAGATAAGGAATCTTAAGCACTTGTTGGACTACATCTCAAACACACACTTGTTGAATTCAATTTTATGTCAAACTTATTCAAGCTAACAAACTTCTCTTAGAGTTTGCTACACAAGCTAATAAAATTTTATTTTTTACCAATATGCCATCCATATATAACCCTACATTTCATCCAATTTAATGCTTAAAAATTTTGTTAACTAGTCATTGATACATAGTCCTTGTACTTTTCAAGCCAAAGGGAATTAATATTCTCCTCTCTACAATAAAAGATATTTTCTTATAGTATGGCTCATATATAGGAATCTAGTTATAGCCTAAAAAAGCATCCTTGAATGTGAGCATTTCAAAGCCTCATTTGTTATCTACAAGTTGTTAATATGGGAAAGTGGGCAATTATCCTTAGGACATGCTTTGTTCATGTTAGTGAAGTTGACAAGCATTTTTAATTTATTATTTGTGTTTCATATCCATCATAATGTTGGCTAATTATTTGCAATAAAGAACCTTTCATAAACTTGGCTTAAGGTTGTCAATTTTTTTCCTCTAGTCAATAAGTTCAATGTTGAGCTTATGTCTAGTTAGCTTAAGGTCTATTCCAAGTATTTTAGTTAGGATTCATTCAAATACTATCATATTACTTCTTAAGAAAGCGATGATTTCTTCCTTTAACCAAAATACTAGTCATTTCTTATCTACAATGTTACCTTTAGTTATTTAGGGTATAGGATTATCTAGACTATGAATTCAATTAGTGTGCCTTTTTCCTCTTACTTTAATTTATAATCTAGGTTAGTCATGGCTATATTAATCTGTTTATCTTTCACTTTTTTAAAGGTAAAGTGACTAAGCAAAAGGCCTTCAAGCATAAGAAACTATCCTAAAAAACCATATAAAGGTAAAGTGACTAGTTTTAGCATGACCTTAGAAAATCTCATCTTTATGAAAGCTTTGAAGTGCAAGATATCTATTAAGTTATTGATTTCCACCAATATAGGATAAACATTAAATTTATCAATTTCAACATTTTTCACTAAACAATTCTTAT
This sequence comes from Ceriops tagal, assembly GCA_021533255.1. Classification (NCBI taxonomy): domain Eukaryota; kingdom Viridiplantae; phylum Streptophyta; class Magnoliopsida; order Malpighiales; family Rhizophoraceae; genus Ceriops; species Ceriops tagal. Next base: position 6,714,382 of record CM038602.1, read on the forward strand.
GTAGATATTCCACTTCTTATAGGTTATCTTCTATAAAGGCAATATAAGTATCTTTTTTGTCACGAGGCCTTTTGCCTTATAGGTTCAAGAGTCTCCATAGATATGATTTCCTAGCCATGTAACTTACCTTGATTAAAGGCCCTCTAATGATTGTGCTTATAGCCCTCAATGGTATGCTAATTCTCATTTTTGCAATAATTCTCATTTGATGAGATTCACAATCTTATATTTTAACTTTTATAGCCCTCAATGGCGTGCTAATGATTTGATGAAAACAACAATACTTTATTTTATCACTTTAATCTAAGGAGACTTTAGTTAGGAAGGCTACTTTACCATGTCTTTATCTTTGATTTCCAAAATGGTTTTCGACCTAGAGTTTGTCAATGTTGTGTATTTGTTATATTGCAAAATATTCGGGTTAATGCTTAGTTTTCTTCTTGTTCTTTAAGGTTCCTTTTTCTTTCCAATATTTATATATATCTCATTGTGCTTTAATTATGTCCTTTGTATAGATTATTTTGTTTAGCCCATTACATGATTTCAATGAAGTTAATCATTAAGCTCTTATCTAAGGAAAAGATAAAAGGAACTTCTTTAGGTTGGTGGCAAAGGTGGTTATAAAATCTAGCAATGACTCCTCTTTCTACTAGTAAATCTTTATCATAGTTGTAAGGGTGCTTTTTCATCTATCACTAGTAATAAATTGAGCCATAAACTACTTGTTAAATTACTTTGATCTTAAGATGAAACATAGCATAAGTTTTGTACATTACCTCTAAGTTTTCCACTTTATGGTGGTAGCAAAGGTTTTGCATATTATAAGATTAAATGTTCTAAGTATGGACATTAGAGCATAGAATCTAATCCAATCATCCACCATGTCTTTTGTATTATCATAAGTTTCCAAGTAACGTAACTTAAAATTTTCTTAGACGGGTAAGTTTGGAACCTTTTGGATAAAGAGAGCTCAAAGCCACCCTTTTCTAACTTGATAGCATCTTTAGTCTTCTATAATATAACTCCTTGTTTCACAAGTATTTTCAACTATTTGGCAACCTCACCATCTTTAAGGAAGGGTTGCCTATGATTTTCCAATGGTTTATGGAGCTTATTAATAAAGGGTTGGGGAAGGGCTCATGGGCATTTCATTTTTTAAGTTTATAAGAGATTTAATGCAAGACCCATTGAAGTTCTTGACTTCACCCTAGGATCTACTAGTTTGTGATACTGAGAGGGGGGGTGAATCATTATCACCATAATTCGCAAATATGTGAATAACTTCAACCTCTTCTTAAAAGCGAACTCTTTCTCAGATTTGACTAAGGTAGATCTATTGCTACTTACTAATCACAATAGTCCCCGAAGTCACCTTTTAGACACCTTGCCTAATAGACAATTCAGATGTTCTTGTTTAGGTCTTCTTTTAGATTATGGGTTGGCTGATATTTTAGCTGCGTTCACAACTCAATTCAAAACACAGAACATAAAGCAAATTAAGGACACAAGAGATTTATGTGGTTCCATCAACGTGACGTACATCCATGGTGGTAGGGACTCTCCCTTACCGAGACTATCCACTATACTTGAGAATTCCAATTACAATGGATGTCTTAATCCTCTGCTCCTTTCACTATTGCAAATACTAAGCAAGTACAATACAAAGAGTGTCACTTACTATGTCTACCCTTCTTCTAGCTTGTCTTGTCTCTGTTGAATTGAATAGCTGCTTCACTACCGCTTAGAAGTTCACCACAATGCTCTTTAACCTCTCTTGAAGAAATCTGGAAATATGTTGAGTTCTTTCCGATGCTTCGCCGAATTCTTCTCTAGGTGGTCTCACACAGCTCCTGCTTTCACCGTCTCATGGTCTCACCCGTCTCCTTGTCTTACAGCTCGCCTCACGTTTCTAGTATGTCATTCCATGTCTCACAGCCTACCTCACGTTTCTGGTTTGGCGTTACACGTCTCACGCACGTTTCTAGTTTGCACCCTTTGCTGGTCACACACCTCACGCATGCTTCTGATTTGGCGTTTCACATCTCACGTACATTTCTGGTTTGCACGCCTTGCTGGTCACACACCTTACCACCGTTTCTGGTTTGCACTTGTCTGTTTTACACCTCTGGATAGCTTGGTTTGCTCTCCCGGTGGTCTCCTCTTTTATGGTTTCTCCTCTCTTCCCTTATGGACGATGTGTTGTCTTCTCTCTTACGTGAGTCACATGATTTTCTCCAGCCGTCACACCTCTTTGTCGTGTGTTCTCCCTTGCCATCCAACCTTGCTTTGGTCATTCTCCTCCTTGCTTGGGCGTCCACCCCTTTGCCGTTGGTTGTACTTTGCCGTGTAGGGTTGTATGGACGTTCACCTTGTTTGGCCGTGTAGGTTGGTTGACTGAATTCTCTTTTGGCCGAATACCCTAGCTTGATGTGTAGCTTGTGTTTGGCCAATTGTCTCCTTACTTGGACAATTCCTCTTGTGTTTGGTCAGTTGTCTCCTTGCTTAGACGTCTCTTCTCTTTGGAAGTGTCAGATTTTCTCTCCTTCCCCTATTCTGCCGTCGACTCACTTGGTTGGCCGAATAGGATTTTGCCGTTTCGCTCTTCCGGTCTGCCGTCCAATCGTCCAGCCCCCTTCAGCCGTTTCGTGTTTTCTTTCCTTTTCTGCTGACGGTATATATTTTTGCTCTTTCGTATTGTTCTGCCGTCGCCCCACATTGCCGTCTGTTTTCTCTCTCTTTAGTTGTATATTTTCACCGTCCACTCCTACTTCGGCCGTATCTATTTTGTTTTTCTTTTTGGTCGTTCAAGTTTTCTCTTTGCCGTCCACCTGTCACTTCTTTTTGTCGTGTATCACTTTGGCTGGTTCCTCTATTTTGCTGTGTTAGTGTTCTACCATGCTGGGCTTGTCGTGCTGGGTTTGTTGTGCTGGTGTTGCTGTGCTGGTTTTCTCTCTTCTAGCCGTTGGTGTTTTGCCGTTTGTTGTATTTGGCCGAGTATTCAATTATGCCGTTCACCCTCTTGTGTTTTGCCGTGTATTCAATTGTGTTGGCTTTACCCTAACTTTTTGTCTTCTAAGGTCTTTATATACTCTCTTCCATGAAACCCTAATAGGGCTTATATGGTGGATTTATGTTCTTACCCTTACGCGGTAGATTTACTTTCTTGCCCTTCCATGTGACTTTACCTTTTTGCCCTTCCATGTGGATTTACTTTCTTGCCCTTCCATGTGGCTTTACCTTCTTGCACACTTAAACCTAGTTGACAACAATTACAACTCATACAAAACTGTAGGAACAACACCCTTTGAGTTGTAAAAGGAATAGTCTTCAATTTAAGGCATATCTAAGGGAGTTGGTAACTGCCGCTCTCCCACCCTCAAGGGGCTAATGTTATTATATTTATTATTCTTAGGACTCTAAGTTGAATCATTTCCCAATATTTACACTATGGGATTTGTCAACTATCATCCATTTTATGATTAGGTGAATTTTGGTGTCTTAAGTAATAGGCTCCTTTGTGAATACATTAAGATTATCACCATTTTTGTGAGTGCCTTGACCTAATAAGCCATTGCAGGTTAAAGCTTGATCAATGGCGTAAGGTTAAAAGTGGTATGCTAAGGTACTATTATGTATAATCATCTTCAATGGTTTTTATACTTAGGTTAGTAAGTGGTTTTATGAGTAGGCAAAAAGGTGTTTTCAAGAAAAGAGACTCTTGATATTTCATTTCCTATAGACGATGCCAAATAATGAGGAGTTTCTTAATTAAGAGTTGAAAACTTATAAGATAATAAAAGGATTAAAAGGGTTAACTTGGAACTCAGCATTAGCACTTAATGTCTAAATTAATAAGGGAAAAAAAAAAAGATAAAGGTAAGACATAGTATGGAAAAAAAATGGATTACCTTGGATTTTTTTAAGGCATTGAGTATTTATAAAACCATTTAAAGGCTTCTATTGCCTGAAGAGTTAAGTATAAGCTAAGTTAGCATGCCTTTTAAACAGATCCTTAAATGAGTGAAAAGACACTAGATCTAGTAGATATAATAGCCATTGGTGACACTCATTTTGGTACAAGTGTGAGGATGTCATTTGACTAGACAAATGTCATGTATATCTGAGTGATATGCCCATCAAAGGAAGAGTTTTTTGGTTAAATTAGTCTCCATTGGTCTCCAAGTCATATGATGTAAGTTCTCATCCTTTGCTGCTTTATATAGGCTTGAAAAAGCTAGGTCAAAAGATTTCATACATGCTTAATTGAAGGCCTAATATTATAATGCCCTTATCATTATGAAAACCCTAGATTAAGCATCAACATTACATAGTAGACATTTTTTACAAACATTAAAAATTAATAATTTCTTTTCAATAATAATCTTTGGAATAATATACAAATAAATCTAGAATTTTGCTTATTTTCATAGATTTGGCATAATCACTAAGGTGTAGTAGTTTGACTCTCACAAAAATGTTTTTGGTCAAAAATATATCACATCATTGACAAATGTTAATAGATTTTGTTAGCGTATATAAGCAGTACGTACAACAAATTGATTATGTGACATTTAAAAGTAATAACAATAAAAAAAAATTCAAGCAAATAGAGAAATTACAAAAAAGACTAAAGAAATTCTCTCTCTTCTCCTATTATTCATTTTAGCAAAAATGCAAAAATCCATTAAATAATTATAGAAAGAAGTATACAAGTTTTTTGTGAATTTTTATAAAAACATTTTGTAAAATTATGAAAGCTAACTTTAAAATCCATCAAATTCAAAGGTTTAATTTTTGTTTCATCTTGTTATTCATTATATTTCTTTTGGCTTTGGAGCTATAAGGAGCTTTCTCTCACAAAAATAATTTAAAAAGAAGTTTATAAAAGAGTTCCTACCAATTCCATTGATGCTTCTGACTCTTTTAAACTCCTCTTTATCTCCTTAACTAAATGTTATTGCAAATGCTTTACCTAATAAGGACATGAATCCTAGACCAATAATAAACCTAGGACCTAGTCTAAAGTTAAACGAGCTTCCTTCCCTTTTGCATTTAAACTCACAATCAAGCTCACAACCTTGTTCATGCTCTTCATAAGCTTAGGTCCATTACCACCAAATCAGTAAACCCTAACAAGTGCAATCAACTGTCACATAAATTTTAAAAACCTAATAACTTAGACATATATAAAGGGCCCCTCAAATCTCTTAACCAAGAAAACTATTCTTATTTTACTTTTGGAAAAGAACCTTTTGCCTTAGTATTCTTTTATTTTACAGGCCCTTATTTTGAGCCCAAATTGTAATTAGACCTGTTGTTCCCACAGCCTTGTATAGGTTGTAATTGTTGTCAACTAGGTTTAAGTGTGCAACAAAGTAAAGCCATATGGAAGGGCAAGAAGGTAAAAGCCACATAGAGGGGCAAGAACGTAAAAGCCACATGAAAGGGCAAGACAGTAAATTCCACATAGAAGGGCAAGACAATAAATTTGCCCTCCCTATTAGGGTTTTATGGAGGAGTATATAAAGGCCAATATAAGAAAAACACAGGAGCAGTCATCAAAGATAGGAGAGAAAACGAAAATTGAGCAAATCGGAGCAGACCAGCGGGAAGAGAGCGAAACTCGATGGCCAAAAACAGACAGTCGGTGAGGAGATAACACGGAAAAGAGGTAGATAGAGAAACGGACGACACAATCGGGTTGAAAGGGAGAAAATACAGAAATGGACGAAGAGAGAGAGAGAGACCGTTGGCAAAATAAAATGGATGGTGAGATAAATCCGGCTGGACGGTGAGAGAGATCCGGCTGGACGAAGAGAGAGAGAGACCGTTAGCAGAACACAAGAGAAAGAGAGAAAAATTAAAACAATCGTTGGAAGAGAGAGAAAAGAGGTATATGGCCAGAACAGAGGAATTGACGGGAAGGAGAGAAAAAGAAACCCGACGACCAACCAAGTGAGCACGGCAAAACACACCACAGGCGGAAGGAGAGAGAAACCCGATGGCCAAACAGGGAAGGAGAGAAAAACCCGTTACAGCCAAAACAAAGGGGTAGACGGCCGATGAACAGTGGCCGACAGAAAAGGGAGAAAATCTGATACGGCAAAGAAGGTGTGAAACAAACAAGGGCAAACCAGAAACGTACGTGAGGCGAGCCGTAAGATAGTGAGATCATGAAATAGGAGACAAGTGAGATCATGAGACGGTGAAAGCAAGAGCTGTGTGAGACAATATAGAGAAGGAATTCGGCGAAGCATTCAAAGAACTCAACGTATTTCCAAATTTCTTCAAGAGAGGTTAGAGAGCGTTACGGTGAACTTCTAAGCGGCAATAGAGCAGCCTTTCAATTCAATAAAGGCAAGACAAGCTAGAAGAAGGGTAGGCACAGTAAGTGACACTCTTTGTATTGTACTTACTTAGTAATTGCAATAGTGAAAAGAGCAGAGGATTAAGACATCCATGGTAACTGGAATTCTCAAGTATAGTGGATAGTCTCGGTAAAGGAGAGTCCCTACCACCATGGATGTACGTCACGTTGACGGAACCACGTAAATCTTGTGTGTCTTTAATTTGCTTTACATTCTGTGTTTTGAATTGAGTTGTGAACGCAGCTAAAGTATTAGCCAACCAATAACCTAACGAAGACCTAAACAAGAACATTCGAATTGTCTATTAGGCAAGGTGTCTAAATGGTGACTTTGGGGACTATTGTGATTAGTAGGTAGCAATAGATCTACCTTGGTCGAGTCTGAGAAAGAGTTCACTTTTAAGAAGAGGTTGAAGTTGTTCACTTACCTACGAATTGCGAATCGTGGTGATACTGATTCACCCCCCTCTCAGTATCATAAACTAGTAGATCTTAGAGAGAAGTTGGGAACTTCAACACCTTTAGCTAAATAGCATATCAATTAGCATCATCTATAAGCAATGACACTCTATGTCTCTCTCCTTTCTCTCTATGACTATGGTCTTAAGTTAAGACATTATGGTGACATTGATAAGTGAATTTATTTATTTATTTATTTAAGCTCTTTTATATTTAGTTATTTTTAATAACTTTTATACTTATTTAAGTTAATTAGAATATGTTTTGCGACTTAGGTATACTTTGAGGAAGTTTTAAGAATTTCTTATTTAAGTAAGTAAAATTTTAATATTTTATTGTTTTGATATTTGTTGCTCATTTTAGGTTTTTTGTTAAATTAAAAGTTCAATTAAAAAAATGGTCTTCAGTGAAGTTATAATAAACATCTCAAATTTTCTAACTTTGGTTTTGAGCCTAAATTTGAGCTCATTTGGGCTTTGAGATATTGCTTCAAAGATAGACTTAAAAACTCAAGTCCAAATCTAATTGTAGTAGGATTATTGCCTAAACACTAAGTATTTTAAATAAGTTTAACTTAAGTTTCAAATTTTCAAATTGGAAGATTCAAAAGTCTAAATTAAAGTTCACGTTCCTACCTATTATTTCTATTGGGACACTAAAAATAAATAAGATTTGTCATAGACTAGACTAAGTTAATCTCAGTTTTTAGATGAGTTCTAAACATTTGTTTTAGGTAAAATTAGATGCATTAGAAAGCTAAAAAAGAATCCTACAATTTGATAAAGATGGTAGACCTTAAATTAAACTACGTCTATTCAAGAATCAACTTAAAACTTATTATAAAAAGAAATAAGTTTATTCTAATCTTTAGAATTTATTAGATTTTTTAAAAGTGTCTTAGGGTTTTCTTGTATTTATTATGTACATTCTTTAGGATAAATAAGGATTATTTTAGCTATTAAGAAAAAGGAGAGAAAAAAAAAACAGAGATGGACACACAAAATAATTTAGTTTTAAAATAATTTAGTTTTTTTTTTTAATATGTGTAGCTTAGGTTTTTCAATAGTTTTAGGAGATTTCAAAATATTTAGTATTTTAATAATATAGATTATTTTGTTGTGTTGTTATCTTTTCTATTAGAATTATCCACCAAGTCATTTTGATTAAATTGTTAAATAATTCTTTGTTCAATTAATTTGGGTAGACCTACTGAATTAATTAAATAAATATCAATGGTTAAACTTAGGGATTATAACCTATATCTATTCTATTTCTAATTACTATGTAGCAATTAACAATAAGAAATTATAGACAAGTTTCTTTTTTATTATTATTATAAGTAACTTAATACAAGTTAAACAATTTAAACTTATGTGATCATTACTTAAGTTAACTTATTTTCTTAATTTTTAAAGCTACCAATATATACTCTAGTAAACTTATTCTAGGGGCATAATAGTTATAGTATAAGTGGAAAATTTATTCTATTTAGTAAATATCTAAGAGAGAATTTGGGTAATTGAATTTATTGTTATTTAAAATCAATAGTTTTAACAAAATTAAGATAATATAGTGGATACTTGAAAGCATCAAATATCATTGTTACGAATAAACCTGAAACTAAAATTTAGTTAATTGATATTTCTCTAAGTTATTTTATTAAATTAAATCATTTACTTTAATTGTTACAGAATTATAATTAAACATTACTCTTTTATTTATATTAGCATTTTTAAATTTTATTTATTTGACATTGAATTAATAGCACTTATTGTGGAATTGACCCTTATTCATATTATCTAATATTACATGATGGAGAATAAGTTATTTAAATTTTGTGATAATAGCTACCAAAATTTGGCACAGTTACTAAAGAGATTTTTATTTTTTTCTATCAATTTTTGCATTTCATTTTTATTCATAATTTTATTGAATTAATTATAATGTTTATATGCCTTTTGTGTGTTTTTTCAATTGTAGCGGCACTATTCTTAGAGGAAATCTTGGTAGGCAACAACCTAAGTATAATTTAAATTTGATTTCTTTACCCTTTCTTTTTATTTATATTTCAATAATTTTCCATTACATTTGACTTTATATCAAGGATAATGTAAATTTTAAGTGTATGAGAAAGGTTTAGGTAGGATTTTTGTTTTAGTTTATTTTAATTTTTATGAAATAGTGATCATATATTAGTTATGTTTTATGATGCTATGTAATCTATAAGTATAAAATTAGTTTATTTTATTATAAATTGCTTGGTTTAGGATGTTAGTAATATTTTATAAAATGATGGTAAGTGTATTTGACTTTTTAATACTTAAGTGAAACAATACTTCTTAAGAAGTTATGTGCATTTGATAATGAAGCATAATTGAACAATGTGTCGATTATTTTGAAATTGTTCTTCTTAAATTAGTCCTAAACTTGACTTTAAGTAAATTGATGTTTAAAAAAAGATGCAAAATGTAAAATTTCAATTCTATTATACTCTACCAAATGTGTTGAAACTCATATCAAATAGTAACTAGAACATGAGTATGCAAAGTATCTTAATGTATGTTTTCTAATTTTTGGGTATGTCTCAAGATATATATTGGTTTTACTTTTCTACTTTAATAAGGGACAACTTAGTTTATCATTTAGTTTATTACAATTAGGGAAATAAGTTTAATGTAGTTAGATTTCTACTTTTTAAAGTATGTGTAGTTAGATTTTTCAATAATTTTAAGAGGTTTCAAAATTTTTGGTATGAAATAAATTATTTTGTTAACTTTTTTCTATTGAAAGTGTTCTAAGTTGTTCTAATTAAATTGTTGAATGATTGTTTGTTCAATTAATTTGGTTAGATTTGTTGAATTAATTAAATGAATATCAATTGTTAGAGTTAAGGATAGTAACTTATATTTATCCTATTTTTAATTACCAAGTTGCAATTAACAATAAGAAATTATGGATAAGTTTTTTTCTTATTATTATAAATAATTCAATACCACTTAAACAATCCAAATTTGTGTGATTGTTACTTAAATTAACTATTTTTCTAATTTTTAAAACTGCTAATATATGACTTTAGAGAATTTATTCTAAGAGCATAATGGTTAAAGTCTAAGTGGAAAATTTGTTCTATTTAGTGAATATTTAAGGGATAATTTGAGTAATAGAGCTTTTTGTTATTTAAAGTTAATAATTTTAATAAAATTAATGCAACATAGTAAATAATTGAAAATATCAAATATCATAATTATGAGTGAACCTAAAACTAAAATTTAGTCAATTGATATTTTTATAAGTTGTTTTATTAAATTAAACCATTTACTTTAATTATTACAAAGTTAGGTTAAACATTACTCCCTTATTTAGATTAATGTTTTAAGTTTTATTTATTTAACATTGAAATAATAGCACTCATTGTGAAATTAACTCTTATTTATATTGTCTACCATTACATAATTGATAATAAGTTATTTAATTTTTATAGTCATAATAATAGTTACCAAAAATTTGGTATGGTTATTAGAGAGTGTTTTTTTTTTAAATTAATTTTTGCATTTTATTTTCATTAATAGTTTTATTAAGTTAATTATAATATTTATATCCTCTTTTATATGTAAAGTTGCACATTTTTCAATCATTTTCAATATTTTTTATTATAGTGGCATTATTCCTGAAGGAATCTTAATAGATAACCCAAATATAATTCATATTAAATTATTTAATTTTCTTTTTATTTATATTTCAAATAACTTTTCATTATATTTGACTTTATATTAAGGATAATGTAAATTTGAAGTGTGAGGAAAAGGTTTAGGTAAGATTTTTGTTTTAGTTTATATTAGTTTTTGTGAAATAATAATCATATGTTAGTTATATTTTATTATGTTTTGTAATACATAAGTATAAAATTGATTTATTTTATGATAAACTATTTGGTTGAGGATGTTAGCAATATTTTTTAAAATAGTAGTAAGTGTACTTAACTTTTGAATACTTCTTGAGAAATTATATGTATTTTGTAATAAAGTATAATTGAAAAGCAGGTTGTTTATTTATTTTGAAATTATTTGTTGTTCCTACAGTTTCGTATGGGTTGTAATTGTTGTCAATTAGGTTTAAGTGTGCAAGAAAGTAAAGCCACATAGAAGGGCAAGAAGGTAAAAGTCACATGGAGAGACAAGAACGTAAAAGGTACATGAAAGGATAAGACAGTAAATTCACTGCAAGTAAGTCCTAAATTGGAAAACAATTGTGGTGGACAAAATATATACACCGACGGCAATAAAGAAATCAACCGTCGAGAGAGAGAGAGAGAAAGGAGATGACTGAAAAGTGAGAAAATCAGCAAATACACCACCGGGAGAGTAGAACGGCGATGATAGACAACCAGCGGAAATACAAGAACGGTCGAAAAAGAGGAGGACGGTAGAACGATACGGAAAAATAGGGAAGACGGCCAAAACCTAGAGAGAGAAACCATTGGCAGAACATGAGAGAAAGAGAGAAAAATTGAGACAGTCGTTGGAAGAAAGAGAAAATAGACAACTGACAGAAACACAAGAACGGCCAAATCGGAGTCGACAGGAAGGAGACAAAAAGAAAACACGGCTAAATCGGAGTCGACAAAAAGGAGAGAAAAAGAAAATACAACCAAAATTAGAGACAGCTGGACGACAGAACAGAGGTGAATGGCCAAAAAAGAGTGAACGGCTGGACGGTAGAAAGAGAGAAAACGGAAGACAGCCAAAAACAGGGGGTCAGCAAAGGAAAGGAGACACAGCCAAACAACCTACACGAAAAAGGGTGTGAACGGCAGAACCCTATTCAGCCAACCAAGTGAGCACGGCAAAACACACCACCGATGGAAGGAGAGAGAAACTCGACGGCCAAACAGGGTATTGTTCCCACAGCCTTGTATGGGTTGTAATTGTTGTCAACTAGGTTTAAATGTGCAAGAAAGTAAAGCTACATGGAAGGGTAAGAAGGTAAATCTACATGGAAGGACAAAAAGGTAAAACCACACGGAAGGGCAAGAAAGTAAATTCACCGCGTAAGCCTTATTAGGGTTCGTGGAGTAGAGTATATAATGGTCTTGGAAGACAAAGAATAAGGTGTTGGCAATATTAAGTATTCAAAAAAACCTAGACAACCGACCAACCAAAAAGTACACCAAACCTTACACAGAAGAACACCACCTACAAAAGAAAAGAGTAGTCATCGTGAATAATGTCGTCGAAATTGAACAGTGTCGTCGAGTGAACAATAGCTGCACAGCAAAGTCGTTGGATGAAGAGAGAGAAAAATCCGACAGTCCAAAGAAGAGAGAGACCATCGATAGAAAAGGGAAGAAAGAGAAAATAGGTAGTCGTTGACGAGAAAAGAGGTGACGACCGGGCTGAACGGAGAGCACCAAGGAAGGAGAGAAAACACAGCCAAAATATCGTCGATAGTAAAGAGAGAGAAAAACCGAGAAACGCCCGAAAGAGAAAAATGCCAAAACAGGGGGTCGAAAGGGAGTGCAGCTGAAACGAATAGCGAAGCTATGCAACAAAACCGCAAGGGAGACCAGATTCGAACTGGAACGAGACAAGACCAGATCGGGAACGGGTGAGAGAGATTCGGCGGCTAGACGTTGGAAGAGAGAGAAACAGACGGTCGAAAAAATAGAGAAACTGGTCGATGGGAAAGAAAACCGGGAACGGTCGAAGAAGGCTGGACGACAGGACGAAGAAAAGCAGACCACCGGTAGAAAAGGGAGGAAATCCGACCAAGTGCGTGAACGGAAAAGAGAAATCCAGTGAAGAGAGAGAAATCCAGCTGGACAACAAGAGAGAGAGAGAAACGAACAGGCGAGCCGTGAGACAAAGAGATTGGGGAGACCATAAGACGGTGAAAGTAGGAATTGTGTGATACAACGTAGAGAAGGAACTCAGCGAAGCATTGAACTCAACATATTTCCAGACTTCTTCAAGAGAGGTTAGAGAGCGTTGCGATGAACTTCTAAGCGGCAGTGGAGCAGCCTTTCAATTCAACAGAGGCAAGACAAGCTAGAAGCAGGGTAGACACAGTAAGTGACACTCTTTGTATTGTACTTGCTTAGTAATTGCAATAGTGAAAGGAACAGAGAATTAAAGAAATTCATTGTAACTTGTATTTACAAGTATAGTGGATAGTCTCGGTAAGGGAGAGTCCCTACCACCATGGATGTACGTTACGTTGACGGAACCACGTAAATCTCGTGTGTCCTTAATTTGCTTTACGTTCTGTGATTTGAATTGAGTTGTGAACGCAGCTAAAGTATTAGCCAACCCATAACCTAACGAAGACCTAAACAAGAATATCCGTATTATCTGTTAAGCAAGGTGTTTGAAAGGTGACTTGGGGGACTATTGTGATTAGTAGGCAGCAATAGATCCACCTTAGTCGAGTCTGAGAAAGAGTTCGGTTTTAAAAAGAGGTTGAAGTTGCTCACTTACCTGCAAATTGTGAATTATGGTGATACTGATTCACCCCCCTTCTCAGTATCACAAACTAGTAAATCCTAAGGAGAAGTCGGGAACTTCACAAGGGAAGGAGAGAAAAACCCGATACGGCCAAAATCGGGGTGGACGGCGTGAGACAAGAACGTGCATCGGCGTGAGACCAGAACGTGAGTCGGCGTAAGACAAGGAGATGGGTGAGACCGTGAGATAGTAAAAGTAGGAGCTGTGTGAGACAACCTAGAGAAGGAATTCGGCGAAGCATTGAAAGAACTCAACGTATTTCCAAATTTCTTCAAGAGAAGTTAGAGAGCGTTACGGTGAACTTCTAAGTGGCAGTGGAGCAGCCTTTCAATTCAACAAAGGCAAGACAAGTTAGAATAAGGGTAGACACAGTAAGTGACACTCTTTGTATTGTACTTGCTTAGTAATTGCAATAGTGAAAGGAGCAGAGGATTAAGACATCCATTGTAACTAGAATTCTTAAATATAGTAGATAGTCTCGGTAAGGGAAAGTCCCTACCACTGTGGATGTACGTCACGTTGACGGAACCACGTAAATCTCGTGTGTCCTTAATTTGCTTTACGTTCTGTGTTTTGAATTGAGTTGTGAATGCAGCTAAAGTATCAGCCAACCTATAACCTAACGAAGACCTAAACAAGAACATCCAAATTGTCTATTAGGCAAGGTGTCTGAAAGGTAACTTTGGGGACTATTGTAATTAGTAGGTATCAATGGATCTACCTTAGTTGAGTCTGAGAAAGAGTTCGCTTTTAAGAAAAGGTTGAAGTTGTTCACTTACCTGCGAATTGTGAATTGTGGTGATACTGATTCACCCCCCCTCTCAGTATCACAAACTAGTAGATCCTAGGGAGAAGTCAAGAACTATAATTGGTATCAAAGCACAGGTTCACCAGTTTAAAGCTTAATAGTTTAGTGTACTAGTTTGAAGGGATTTAGAAGTTTGACTTGTTCAGTATACTAAGAAATGGAAGCCGATACCAGCACCAGCACTACTTACAGCAAGAATGTTCCAATCTTCAACAGAACCAACTACCATATGTGGAGAGCTAGAATGCAAGTGGTATTTGCAACCATGGGCATGAATGTGGTGAAATGCGTACAGGAGGGTTTTGTGGTTCCGGAAGAAGGTAAAGACCCAACCCCAGAGGAGTTAAAGCAGTTTGAGATAAATGGGAAGACCTCAAATGTCATCAATTCAGCATTAACAGATGCTAAGTATGCTAAAGTTATGGACTGCAAATCTGCCAAGGAGATATGAGACAGATTGCAGAAAGCCTATAAAGGTAATGGCAGAATGAAGAAGGCTAAGTTTCAAGTGTTCAAGAAGAGATATGAATCTCTCAGAATGCAGAAGAATGAGATAGTTCAAGAGTTCTTAACCAGGGTTATTGATGCTGTAAATGACCTTAAAAGTCATGGGAAGAACAAGAAGGACTCATCGATTGTGAAGAAAATTCTGAGAATTCTGCCTGAGAGGTTTGCCTCAAAGGTAGCAGACATAGAAGAGAGTAGAGATCTCAATTCTATGTCTCTGCATGATCTCCAGTGCAATCTTATTGCATATAAGATGAGGATAAAGTCAGCTAAAAGCTCTGCAACAACGAAGGTATCAAAGAAGGTAGCTTTCAAAGCTATGAAGCACTTGAAGATAAAAGAAGAGGAAGAATCATCCAATGAGGATGATGATAATGATAATGAGGAAGAAAGTGAAGGTGAAGTGTTGGCATAATTTACAAGGAAGTTCAAGAAGGGGTCTAAGAAGGGAAAAGGACAGTTGTCCTTGATATGTTATCGTTGTGGGCAGACTGGACACTTTGCTTCTCAATGCAAAGTGAAACTTGATGATGAAGATGAAGATGGTCATGATGAGCAAAATTCAAGATGGAGAAGATCATCGTTCAAATCAAAGAAGTCTAGCAAGAAGACTGCCAACCCACAGAAGAAGAAGAGAGGCTCATTCAAGAGTTATATGAGTCAGACAAAAGAAGCTGATGAGGAGAAAGATGAAGACTCATCAGATGAGCATGCCTTTATGGCATCAGCTCAAGGTGGTAGTTCAGATCAATGCACTGAATTTACAAATAAAGCTTTTGAAGATTACCTTGAGAAGCATGAAATTCATCATCAGATGACAACAACAAGAACACTTCAACAGAATGGGGTAGTAGAGAGGAAAAATAGAGCTGTAGTTGAAATGGCAAGAACTCTATTGCTGGAATCCAAGCTTCACACAAGATTTTGGACAGAACCAACATTAACAGTAGTGCACCTACTCAACAAAGTTTTACTAAGGTCTAATACTGATAAGACTCCATATGAGCTATGGAATGGGAAGAAGACAACAACCAAGTATCTCAAAGTCCTTGGCAGTCCATGTTTTGTGAAGAACAAGGAGCGAAACTTGGGAAAATTCAACGCTAGGTCTGATGAAGGCATCTTTATGGGATACTTAGCAAAGACAAAAGGTTACAGAGTTTTCCTACATAAGCTAGGAAAAGTGATCACTTCTAGTGATGTAAGAATAGATGAGAACTAGAAAACAATGCAGAATGGAGAAGCTGAGGACAATGAAGAAGATGACTTCAATATAGATGAAGAATCAAACCAACCTGAAGAAAAGGAACAAGAAGTAAGTTCAGACTTGGAAAAGAGTGAGTTTGAAGATGAAGAAAGAGATCCTCTTGCAACTAAGATGGTGCAAGGAAGAAGGACAAAGAAAACATGGACCAGTGCTCATTAAGGAGATCAAATCATAGGTGACCCATCAGCAGGAGTTACAATAAAAAGAAGAATTGTGGGAGCTACTGCTTTACTCTCACAAGTTGAACCTAAATCTGTTGAAGAGGCTATTCAAGACAAAGCCTAGGTCAAAGCTATCAATGAAGAGCTGGATCAAATTAAAAAGAATGATACATGGAAGCTGGTTCCAAGACCCACTAATAAGAATGTCATAGGAACAAAATGGGTGTTTAGGAATAAACACAATGAAGATGGCAAGGTGGTAAGGAACAAGGCCAGACTGGTTTGCAAAAGCTACACTCAGATAGAAGGGGTAGATGTTGATGAAACTTTTGCACCAGTAGCAAGGTTAGAAACTATCATAATGTTCTTAACTTTGGCAGCATACAAGAGGTATAAAGTCTATCAAATGGATGTGAAATCCGCCTTTCTAAATGGGCTCCTGAAAGAAGAAGTATATATTGAACAACCTGATGGAGTACAAATCAGTGAGGATAAGACACATGTATGCAAGCTGAAGAAAGCCTTGTATGGTCTTAAGCAAGCTCTAAGAGCATGGTACAATAGGCTAGATGCGTACTTAAAAAGGTTGAACTTCAGAAGAGGAACGGTTGATAATAACCTGTATGTGTTCAACTCAGAGAAAGGCTAGCTGATAACCATAGTATATGTAAATGACATCATCTTTGGAGGGGATCACTCTGAGCTATGCCAAGATTTTGCACAGAAGATGAGTGAGGAATTTAAGATGTCATTGATTAGAGAAATGACGTACTTTTTTGAATTACAAATAAAGCAGTGTGAAGAAGGTATCTTTATTTCTCAGACGAAATATGCCAAAGAGATGTTGAAAAGGTTTGGCATGAAGGATAGCAGACCTGTTAGTACCCTTATGATAGTGGGCTGTAAGTTAACAAAAGATTAGGAGGGAAGGAGTACAAGCCCTACAAAGTACAGGAAGATGATAGGGAGCCTTCTGTACCTTACAGCATCAAAGCCTGATTTTATGCAAGCTGTGTGCGCTGCCAATAGATTCCAAGCTGATCCTAAGGAGTCTCATGTGTTGGCAGTGAAAAGAATCCTAAGGTACCTCAAAGGAACACTGGAAATGGGTTTGTGGTATCCAACCATGGATTCTGTTAAACTACAAGCATACACTGATGCAGACTGGGCAGGAAGTATAGATGATAGAAAATCAACCAGCGGCTGCAACTTCTACTTGGGTTCAAAGTGTGTTGCATGGTTAAGTAGAAAGCAAAATAGTGTTGCTTTGAGCATAGTTGAGGCTGAGTATATGGCTGCTTGTGCAGTATGTACACAGGTGATATGGATGCTAAGACAATTGGCAGACTTGGGTGTTGAAGTGAAGTTACCAGTAAGTATACTTTGTGATAATCAAAGTGCTATTGATCTCAGCAAAAATCCAGTTCAACATTCGAGGAGCAAGCATATTGACATCCAGTGTCACTTTATCAAAGATCAAGTGGAACAGGATACAATTCAATTGGAGTATGTTAGCACTAAAGATCAAATTTTAGATATTTTAACTAAACCTCTGTCCACATAGCTGTTTGAAAAGCACAAATTGAGTCTATCTGTGCAAATGCCTCCTCAAGCCTGAAGTTCAGGTGAATCCTCCATCTCTACTTTGCGAGTTTTTCAAATTTGTAATTAGTTGGCAAAAGGGGAGAGAAGCAACAGTGCAAAGGGAGTTGTTAAGAAAGGGGGAGTTCAAACTGCTGCATAGTGGCTTTTGTTTTGTTGCGAGTGTTGCCAACAATTACAAAGGGGGAGATTGTTGTTCCCACAGCCTTATATGGGTTGTAATTGTTGTTAATTAGGTTTAAGTGTGAAAGAAAGTAAAGCCACATAGAAGGGCAAGAAGGTAAAAGCCACATGGAGGGGCAAGAACGTAAAAGCCACATAGAAGGGCAAGACAGTAAATTCACTGCAAGTAAGCCATAAATTGGAAGACAATTGTGGTGGATAAAATATATACACTGACGGCAATAAAGAAATCAATCGTCGAGAGAGAGAGAGAGAGAGAAAGAGGAGACTGTCGAAAAGTGAGAAAAAGGGCAAATACACCACTGGGAGAGCAGAACGGCGACGATAGACAACTGGCAGAAACACAAGAACGGTCGAAAAAGAGGGGGACGATAGAACGATACAGAAAAATAGGGAAGATGGCCAAAACCTAGAGAGAGAAACTATTAGCAGAACATGAGAGAAAGAGAGAAAAATTGAGATAGCCGTTGGAAGAGAAAGAAAATAGACAACCGGTGGAAACACAAGAACGACTAAATCAGAGTAGACCAAAAGAAGAGAAAAAGAAAACACAGCCAAAATCAAAGACGACTGGATGGCAGAACAAAGGTAAACGGCCAAAAAAGAGTGAACGGCTAGACGGTTGAAAGAGAGAAAACAGAAGACAACCAAAAACAGGGTGTCAGCAAAGGAAAGGAGACATGGCCAAACAACCTACACGAAAAAAGGTGTGAATGGCAGAATCCTATTCAGCCAACCAAGTGAGCACGGCAAAACACACCACCGGCGGAAGGAGAGAGAAACCCGACGGCCAAACAGGGGAAGGAGAGAAAAACCCGATATGGCCAAAATCGGGTGGACGAAGTGAGACCAGAACGTGCATCGGCATGAGACCAGAACGTGCGATGGCGTGAGATAAGGAGATGGGTGAGACCATGAGACAATGAAAGCAGGAGCTATGTGAGACAACCTAAAGAAAGAATTCGGCGAAGCATTCAAATAACTCAACATATTTCCATATTTCTTCAAGAGAGGTTAGAGAGTATTGCAGTGAACTTCTAAACGGCAGTGGAGCAACCTTTTAATTCAACAGAGGCAAGACAAGCTAGAAGAAGGGTAGACACAATAAGTGACACTCTTTGTATTGTACTTGCTTAGTAATTGCAATAGTGAAAGGAGCAGAGGATTAAGACATCCATTATAACTGAAATTCTCAAATATAGTAGATAATCTCAGTAAGGGAGAGTCCCTACCACCGTGGATGTATGTCACGTTGACGGAACCACATAAATCTCACGTGTCCTTAATTTGCTTTACGTTCTATGTTTTGAATTAAGTTGTGAACGCATCTAAAGTATCAGCCAACCCATAACCTAACAAAGACGTAAACAAGAACATCCAAATTGTCTATTGGGCAAGGTGTCTGAAAGGTGATTTTGGGGACTATTGTGATTAGTAAGTAGCAATAGATCTACCTTAGTTAAGTCTGAGAAAGAGTTCGCTTTTAAGAAGAGGTTAAAGTTGTTCACTTTCCTACAAATTACGAATTATGGTGATACTGATTCACCCCCCTCTCAGTATTACAAACTAGTAGATCTTAGGAAGAAGTCAGAAATTTCATTGTTATTCTTAAACTAATATTAAATTTGAGTTGAAGTAAATAAGATGTTAAAAAAAAACAAACAAAGATGCATAAATGTAAAATTTTAATTTTATTTTATTGTTCAAATTATCTAATAATTGGAGATATTCTACCAAAAGTGTTGAAACTCATGTTAAATGCTAACAAAAATATGAGTATGCAAAATATTTTGATGCACATTTTTTAATTTTTGAGTATGTATTAAGGTATATATTAGTTTTACTTTTTTACTTTAATAAGATACAATTTAGTTTACTACTTGATTTGTAATAATAAAAAGAAATAATTGATCAGTGAACTATACAAGACTTAATTGTATTATTTGTAAGACTTGTATTAATTAATTAAAAGCAATTGTTGATAGTTAGGAAAAGAAATAAATATATTATTGTTATTTTATTTGACATTGTTACATGTATATATTGGCTAAAAATTGAATGTAATTAGTTTGTATATTACAATAATGCAATGAGGTATGACTAATGTATATTTTATTATTCTTTTAAATTTAATTTTGTTTTACTTAAGAATATACAAAAGTTTAATGTGAAGTGAAATTTTATTTATTTATTTTCTTTTAGATTTTATTTTTTAATATATTTTTTTATCTATGTAAATTAATTAGAATATATTTTATCACTTAAGTATATTTTGAAAAAAAATTTAGAATTTATGTTTTTAATAAATAGAATTTTAATATTTTACTGTTTTATCTTTTGTCACATATTTTAAATTTTTGTTGATTTAAAAATTTACATTAAAAAATAATATTAAATAAAGTTGTAAGAAATATTTCAAAATTTTCAAATTAGGATAATAACCTAAATTCAAATTCATTTGAATTTTGAGACATAAAAAAAATGGAAAATCATTTTTTTTTTTCTTTTCCTTCAGTTTTGGTAGATATGAATTTTGACAAATTGACTTAGTTAATTTTAGACGAATTAGAAGGTTTATGAAATGGCGTACGGAGTTTGATTTTGGGTTTGGAAGCAAAGCAAAGCAAAGAAATGTACGGCATGCGATAGTTAAAGACAACGTGTCTTCTGTTTTGGCGGTTTCCATTGCCTCTTTCTTCTTCTTGTTTTTCTCCTAGTCCTTTACGTTTCCCCCAGGTGTTTAAGTGTCTTTGTCTTAGATTTTCTCGCCTACCCTCTCTACCTTCTCTCTTTTATTCCTCCCATTTTTTTTCTTTTCTTTCTTTTTCTCTAAAAAGTTCTTTCCTTGAAAATTCTTTCATCTATATTAACTCCCCTTTCAATCAGCGTTCACCATTTGCCGTCAAATAATATGTCATATATGTCCATATTCATCTTCCAGTTCTTGATTCTTTGAAAGAAAAATGGGATTCTTGAGTACTTTCTTGGGAGTTCTTGGTTTTGGATTTGGACTTCCTGTTGGACTCTTGCTTGGGTTCTTTCTCTTTGTTTATTCCCAACCTAAAGATGTTAAGGTAAGACCATTTCCCTTTCTATTTTTATTTTTTTTCAAATCATGTACGTTCAAGATTTTATGGGGCTTTTGTTTAGAGTAACCGATATTCCAGAAAGTTTTGATGGCGATGAAACTGGTTTTTTTTTTTTTCGTTTTTAAACTGATCTTTAGATTTTATCTCTTTGTTTGGAGCCTTATGTGGAAGGAGATTTAGATGGAATTGATGATAGAAATGAATATTTGTTCTTCATGTTTCTCTTCATGACCCTTCGAGATTGATTTTACTCTTCAGTGCTATGTCTTTTGCCCTCTGATGTTATCGCTAAAATTTGTTGGGTAGGTCTACAATCAGTGTGAACGTGACTGCATAATTACATGTGGCACATCATTAGCTATTATCATTTTGTTACCATAGATTTGAGTTTTCAGACCTTTTTTACTTTCTGATGTTTTCTCTGTGTCATCCTGATCTTTTCAAAATTTAGGCCATCTTATTCCTGCCTTGCTCTCGTTGAACTTACATGTTTATTTGCCATTCAATGCTTGAAGGTTTGATTTTTCAAGTTACTGGCATGCAAAGAGTTTTACCTGGCTTACTGATTAAGTGGAAGCATACTGCATCTGACATATTAAGGATTAACAGCTGCAAAAAGGTTCACGAAAACAAGTGATTCTCTTTGTGAAAGTAATTGATCAGCATTGAGCAACATGAAACTGTAGCCTAATCATTTTTCAAGTACTCCATATGCAGTCGGATTAAACACAAGTGAGGCATTAAAATTGCAACTTGCAATGTGAGTGTTTGATTGACTATGTTTAGGAAAAATAGCCTTATTTTTATTTGTTCAATTGTAAGCTTACAAAAGGAAAATTGCTTGACTTTGTAAATGAAAATAACAAACATGAATCATGAGCCAGTGACAGTTTTCTGCTTACCCAGTATGAATTTCTGATGCTGGACTGTGAGGTGTGTAGGATCCAGTTGTTAGGTCACTTCGCGAGTTAGACACAGATAGCTTGCAAGATATTCTACCAGAGATTCCTCTATGGATAAAGTGCCCTGATTATGAGCGGGTAAGTGCAGCCCATCAGTGGACATTGAATTTCCTGTGCTTATTGTTTTTGCCTTATCACTTAAAACTAGTCTGTGGTTGTTGTATTCTGTGGTATCTCAGGTAGATTGGATGAACAAGTTTCTCTTGGATTTGTGGGCTTTCCTTGATAAGGTGATTGATAGCTTGAAATTTGAATAGCCTTAGTCCCGTTGATGCATTGTCAAGTTTATTGTCTGTTATCATGTGCAGGCAATTTGCGCTACAATAAGAAGCACAGCAGAACCCCAATTTGCAGAGTATATAGGGAAGTATAAAATAGAAGCCATTGAGTTTGAGCGCCTAACTCTTGGAACTCTTCCTCCCACAGTTCATGGTAAGAGCTTCATAGTTACTTATGACTAGTTTGGACTCATCTGGATTGTATGGGGACATTCGTATTGTGTCTGTTATATTCTTCTTCTACTACTTTTGATAAAACTGGGTCATTTTCTTTCTTTCATGGTTATGCAATAAAATTAGTGTTCATTTAATTGGATAAGTTATGCAATATGTGTTATTGTTTTGCAGGTCTGAAAGTCTATGAGACTAATGAGAAGGACTTAGTCATGGAACCAGCAATTAGGTGGGCTGGCAATCCCAACATAGTTTTGGTGTTAAAGTTAATGTCTTTACAAGTTAAATTTCAGGTCAGAAGAACCTGAAGGCAAAAACTTTGGCGAAAGAATAGTATTATTAATTCTAAAAATAAGCTGCAGACCTTTGGAAGACTGACATTGCTTCTTTGCAGTTGGTGGATTTGCAGATAAGTGCAGCCCCTCGAATAACTCTAAGACCTCTTGTGCCAACCTTTCCATGTTTTGCGAACGTTGTGGTTTCTTTGATGGAGAGGGTAAACGGGACTTTATTTGGGTAAATGAAGGTTATTTTAGATCTTTGGGCAATTGGACAAATTTGTTTTTGCATTTTTATATGCAGCCTCATGTGGATTTTGGACTGAAAGTGCTAGGAGGGGATGTTATGTCCATACCTGGCCTTTATCGATTTGTTCAGGTATTGCACTGCTAAATACTTTGGTAGGATTTGGGCTGTGATTTATATGTCAGAAATTGAATCTTCGTGTAATCACTTATGGTAAATCCAGATATAGATGGACTTGAATCAATTTACTACTCATGTTTTTTGCAGGACACCATCAAAAAACAAGTAGCAAGTCTATACCTCTGGCCCCAAACTCTTGAAATACCTGTCCTTGATGCTTCATAGTAAGTTAAAATTATAATGTGATATCTCTCAGACATTATTATATCCATCCTGTCTCTCTTGTTTTATTTGTTAGACTGTTTGGTTCATGTTTTCAAAAAATGCTTAAAAGATGCAGATGCTGCAGGGTGTAATGGATATTAAGTCTTGTTTGATAAAGATTTGGTACCATTTTATGTAATTTGGAATTGAAACAAGTCCTAACTGTGTTTCCCATGTCAAATGTGAAGGTTTTGCTGCATACATGGTCATCAGACACTGTAGGTCCATTTTTAAGAGGAGTCCCAATATGGTGCTTGTTGAGCCCTTATCTTGATTCATTGGAATATAACTATCGAACTAAAGAGTTACATTAAGAAATTGAGGTCATCCCTTCCACTGCACTTGTAATCAAGTACTTAAATGGAATCGTTCATCTTTTTGACTTCATTCCAGTGTGTCTGCAAAGAAGCCGGTGGGAATACTGCATGCGAAAGTAGTGCGGGCGACAAACCTCTTAAAGGCTGATATCCTGGGATGTTCTGATCCATATGTTCAGCTTAGCCTCATTGGAGAGAAGCTTCCTGCAAAGAAAACCACCATCAAGAAGAAAAATTTGAATCCTGAATGGAACGAGAACTTCAAGCTCATTGTCAAGGATCCTGAGTCTCAAGTCCTACAATTTCAAGTGTTTGACTGGGACAAGGTTTTCTTCCTAGACATCAAAATACTTATTTTTCTTTTCTAATCTACACAGCATTTTTCATCAGCTTAAACAAGCCTTAGCCTAGTCACTAAATAGTCCCAATGTGTTACATAAGGCACATACCGTATAATTGTTAAAACCTTGTTTGGAATCAATTATGAAATCTTGATCAGAAATTAGTTTGAAATATGACAATTAAAATACATTTAGCACCTGCAATCTTTTAAAGACGTTTAAGGAATCTCTGAATATTATGGAGAGAACATCTTCAGTCTGATCAATTATTCAGAAAGTCCATGATGCACCGCACAATTGCTTACATTTTGAAGTCATTAATTCAGCTTTTAGACTCTGCTATTAAATCTCAAACGTTCTCAGTCAATTTGATTCACAGGTTGGCAGTCACGACAGACTGGGAATGCAGGTAGTTCCCCTTAAGGTGCTGATGCCCCATGAGACAAAGGAATTGACTCTTGATTTACTTGAGCACACAAATGCTTCTGATCCTCACGACAAGAAGCAAAGAGGGAAAATTGTGGTGGAGCTTACCTTTGTCCCTTTTAAAGAGGACACTTTCAAGTCCAGTGGACAGTTGGACAGTCATAGCAGCAAGGAAACGGAAGTTGCGAGGTCTCCTGACGATGAGACATTGAGTGTAGCAGGCTTACTTACAGTAGTTATCGAAAGTGCTGAGGATGTAGAAGGGGAGCGACACAGCAATCCCTATGCCATTGTCCTTTTCAGAGGAGAGAGAAAGAAGACAAAGGTGAACTTTCATGCGCTGGCAACACATGGAGCAATGTCAGCTATATGCTTTCTTTTTTAGTTTTGTATCAAGATGAGGGAACGAAGTTGAAATGATCCCTTTTCTTTTTATGGTTTCTGATAGTTCAGGTTTACAATTTCCAATGCTCACAACTGAGCTTTTTTTCAGATGATTAAGAAAACACGCAACCCACGTTGGAACGAGGAATTCCAGTTTACGCTGGATCAGGCTCCTTTACGTGAGAAGATCCACATTGAAATAGCAAGCAAGCGGACAAGCTTGAGCTTTCTGTCAAAGGTATCATGATCAAATTTCTTCCCTGTTCATTCTTAATTGTTTTTTTTTTTTTTATGCCTTTATCATCCCTTGTTCTTCAGGAATCATTGGGGCGCATTGAAATCAACCTAGATGATGTCGTGCACAACGGACGGATCAATGAGAAATACCATCTACTGGATTCAAAAAATGGAGTTATACATGTTGAGCTTCGGTGGGATGCTGTTTGAAAATAAAATGATACCACATTGAATGGATTGTAACATGCATCTTCTTCTTGTTTTTCATTTTTTTTTTTTTTTTGGTTAATACAGTCTACACAGGATTGTCGGAAATTTTTACTGTACTGTCGAGAAAATGAGAATGAAACCTGTGTTCTATTTGTTTTTGCAGCGAACACAATTTTTTTATATGTTACATTGCGTTGTACTTGCCGTCTATGTGTTATTTATTTTTTTCGATGGACAATAAGCCTTGGAACTTTTCTTTCGACAGGCTGATCAAAGTAGAGGGCTGCAGCCTGTAAATTCCGGGCATGGCTAAAGCTATGATAATCTCGTTTCCAATGGACAGAGCCTCTTATAATGTAATTTGGGTTCGAGCCGACCCATAATCAGCAACTGAGTGGAAAAGTAGGGCCACACCCCGTGCGACTGAAGTCGAGAGTGGTTGCGGTTGGAACAAATAGAAATTTTATAAAATACGTTTATCTCTTTTTGGTTTGGGATGTACAAAATTATAAATATCTGTAGGAATAAACTAAAGAAAGAATAGAACCGCAAAGTTGAGATTACCAAAAAAAAAAAAAAAAAAGGGTCATCGGGTCACTATATCATAAGGGTATCGCCGTATTGGTTATCATTAAGCCACAATTTCTTAGTAAATTTACGTCCTCGTCTTCATCTTTTTAGTTGAGGAATAATATCTGTAAAGAGAAAGGAAGCTCTTATTTTTCTGCCAAATTGAAAGGATACCATATGTGCAAACAAATAGACAATTAAGTTAATTATAAGGGATCCTCCTAAATTGGAAGCGGCTCCAACAAAAACGTATTTATTATAGTGATTTTATGACAGCTATTTTTAACTGTCACTCCAGAGGATAAATGCAGCAGTCTTTGCATCCGCATCAAATAAATACTCTAGTGGAATAAGGCATTTTATGTAACAATTCTTATGTAGGAGGTTTTAAACCGTTGCTATATAAATATTTTAAGCAGTGGTTTTGATTTTGGTGGTTGCTACTTGTCGTTGTCGAATGATTTTAACCAATGATTTAAGCGCAGTGGTTGTAAACTGTTACCAATATAAGCAGCATTCGATAAAGCCTTCTACGTAAGTAACACATTTGAAACGGCGATTTAAAATTATTGATTTGTCAACGTGTGTTGAGCTCTTGTAGTTAACGACTTTTCTTGCTTCAAAACCAACACACTTATTGATAAAATTGGGCAAGGGCTAACCATTTATTGCTTTTCAAGGTTGGAATTAGATGTTGAATTCTCCAAGTTCCACCAGCTACTACAGTACTTTTCTTACAACATCTGGCTTGTATAGGATTGGTCTTAACAATTAACATATGAGGAAAATAATCTTGTGGGCTAATGTCATCTTGAATATTTTTTGTATAACTTTTTTTGGCGCCTTGGAGGACTCTGTTGGCATAATACATTGGCCTAAACTAAAACTAAGTTGACTATTGACGAGCTTACCATAAGTATATCAATAGCTCCTCTTATAGAATTAGCTTACTAAGGATGAAGAGTAAGGCTAAATACTTTTTTGAATCATCAAACATTTTTTGCAATCTTTATTCTAGGTGAATCTTAATCCCTTCTTTAGGACTTGGATGAATTGCAATTACTTATCCTTAGACCTAAGTATATATCTATTGGGGTGAGCCAACATGCCTAAGAGTTTTCACACTTCTTTGATACTTTTTAGGGATGGTAAGTTCAAGTTTGCTTTAATTTTCTCTTGATTTGTTTTAATTCCTTAGTTAGAGATGAGGAAATGTAAGAATATGTCCAATTGCACCCAAATACAAACTTTGTGGGATTTAGGTTCATATTCTATCTATTTAAGGTATCAAAGGTTCCTTGCAAGTTTGTTATGTGGTTTGAGGAAGTTATGCTCTTGACTAACATATCATCTACATAGACTTCCATCTTTTGGCCAATTTGTAGTTTGAATATTTTGTTAACCAATTGCTAATAGGTAATACCTGTATTTTTTAAGCCAAGAGATATCACTTTGCAATAGTACATCTTACCTTGTGTGAAGAAGGATGTTTCTTATCGATAAAGCTCATATAAAGGAATTTCATTATACTTAAAGAAGGCATTTATAAAGGTCATCAACTCAAGCCTTGAATTGTCATCTGAAAGTGTATAATAAGGGATAAGAGTATTTTTTTTTTTTTTAGTTATGTTTTGTTTAAGTTGGTAAAGTTGAAAAATATTCTCCATTTACATCTTTTTGACCATGATTATGTTGAATAACCAATTAAGACAAATAACCTTCTTAAATTGCTACTTGTCTTTTAATGGAAAATTTCTAGTTCTTTATTTCACTAGCTTGTGAGTTAGGTCAGTGCTAAGTCTAAGTGTAATGACCTTAAGGTTTATCCTAAACATGTCAATTGAGATCCATGTAAACACAAATGCATGATTCTTTAAGAGAACAATGCTTGCTTATTTTGTTATTTTGGTTAATCATTCCTTAATTTAAATTACATTTTTAAAATTCTTAGTTTGAGGGGAACTTGGACTAATCCTTCTATTAGTATTCCCCGTTCTTCAAATTCTAACCTATAATCTAGCTTGTGACATTAATATTAACTTGCTTGTCTTCTCCTTTTACTAAGGCAACTTAAAGTTGCAAGTTTGCTTTTCTTTACATCTCCTCTAACTTCCCCTTCTTTAGATAAAGTAGACAATTTCATTTTTAAGTGTTTGATGGACATGATAGCATTAAAAGCTCTTAAGGTTAGGCATCCTAAAATTGCACTATAAGAAATTATGGTTTTGATCACCTTAAATTTCAAAGTAAGTTTTATTGAATGATATGGGTTCCCAAGCATAAGCGAGAGTTTGACTAATTGTATAGGGAACACAAGTTCTCTAGAGAAGGCATAAAGGGATAAGTTTATAGGCTTAAGCATTTCATATAGAAACCCCCTTTTGGTAAAGGTGTTAAAGTGTAAGATATTCATAAAACTTCTAATGCCTTGCAAGACTAGCTAAACTTTGAAGCCATCAAAGATTGCTTTCATAGCAAATGGCTTATTGTATGGATATTTTATTCTTTTTAAGTTATCATTTATGATGATGATCAATTTGCTTATTTCATAATGCTACTTAACTTGCAAATTTAGCATCATTCTTGCATTAAACTTTTAGCCCACAAAGTTAGTTCCCATGGAAGTGCTCCTTATTATCACATTAATGACTATTTTGCTAAGTTAAATGATATGCAAGTTAACCTTATTGCTTTGCTACTTAATGGAGTACCTTACTCCTAAGTCCCATATAAGGGTCATCTCTTATTGATTTTCCTTTAGGTTTGTTTATGAACATAATTTTGCAGTATTCCTTATTTGATTAGCTCTTTTATTTTATTCTTCACTTTTTTACACTCCTTTTGATTGGTCTTGCCTTGTAAAGGAGGACTGAAGCAAATTTGGCCATTTAACCAAATGTTTTTTTGATTTTCATAAAAATGTTCACCTTGAGGTTGTTAGTTGGGCATAATATTTGTATTTAGGCTATAAGTTAGGTCTTTTTCTTCTTCTCATGTTGCAAGATAGGGTTTACTTTATCTTTTATACTTTGGCCTCCTATAGGAGTTTTCCTTTATTATCTTTTTTTTTTCTATCGATCATCATAATCTTTTTTGGATAAACCAATATGCTTGTTGAATATCCTTATTAAGTTCTATGGGTGGTTTCTTTAACAAGGAATAGGTGAATAGTATGGTGTCCTCCTTAAGTTAGCCATAAAAGGTAAATAGCACAAAGTCGTCTTTCAATCTTTGGACATTTAAATTTTCTTATAAGTTTTGTTTGCGATAAAGCAAGTTATGAATGGTGTTTCAAATTGTTTTGAGCTAGAGATTGAGTATGGGGAAACCCCATATACCATATGCTTGGGTCGGTCCTTTCAGAGTAATAGAAATAATTCTACACATATTAGCATCTGATGTGCCATAAAGGAACATTAAAGTGCAAAATCTATTCAAGTGATCCATGAGATATGCAGTTCTATCATAAATCTCTAGGTTAAATAGTTTAAACTTTTCTTAAACTTGGGTCTTACAAATGTCTTTTGTCAAGGGTATATTAAAAACATCCTTTAAAATTAAAGGACCTTCTTAGGTCTTATACTAAGAGGGAGAGAGGGTAAATAAATGTGAAATGCTTACTTTCTACAAATTTGTCTGAATTAACCTCTGTGACTTGTTAGAATCGATGATTTAATTTTTTTATTTTGCTTTTTTATGTGAGAGCGGTCGTATAGATATCAATCAAGCGTAAACACTAGAGAATACACATAATTTTTACATGGTTCACCCACAATGTGTGAGTTATGTCCATGGTGTGATAAGATCACTCCTAAATCACACAATTCACTCTTGTTATCAAGGGATACAGTTAATGTCGTGAAAGGATTACTCCTTAACCACTTACAATAATCTTCTGATCACTCAATGGATTGATCTTTTAATCACTAGAAGAGATGATCTCTCGATCACTCAAAGGACTAATCTCCCAATCACTCCAAGGGTCTTTCACCCTTTTTCAAAAAGTTCATAAAAATTTTAGACTAAAACATTCTTGAGAAGGATCAATCAATGTACACAGACTACTATTGCAGAAAGCAGATCTTTTCTTTCCTCATTCTTAGTCTTTGCTCAAGTTTTGTTGGTCTTTTCTCTGAAGATTCTCTATGTTGTTACTACTGTCTCTCCTTCACAAGTTCTCTCTTCAACAGGTTCTCTACGCTATAGGTTCTCTCTTCAACAGGTTCTCTACGCTATAGGTTCTCTTTGCTGCAGGTTATCTTTGCTACAGGTTATTTCCATTGCAAGTTATCTTTACTACAAGTTATCTCCGTTGTAGATTATCTCCACTGCAGGTTATCTCTACTACAGATTCTCTGTTGCAAGTTCTCTTTATTGCAGGTTCTCTCTTTTTATTGCCAATACTGCCTCACCTACTGCCTTAACAGGTTCTCTTCCTCTGTTGTCGGTGCTGCCTTATCTATTGTCTTGGTAGGTTTTCTTCCCCTGCTGACAGGTTCTTTTCCCCTACTGCCAGTGCTAGCTTACCTGCTGCCTTGACAGGTTCTTTTCCTTTGCTAACGGTGCTATCTCACCTACTGCCGATGTTGCCTTACCTACTGTTGGTAGGTTTTCTTCTACTGCAATTGCTGCCTTCTTCTTGCTACAATTACTACATTCGCCTCACTGCAATTACTGCTTTCTTCTCGCTACAATTGTTGCCTTCTCTTTGCTACAATTTCTGGTTTTCTGCTTGCTACAATTACTGGTTTTCACTACTTCTTCTTCCTTTGGTTACTGTTGCACCTTCTCCTTCAGGTGGTTACTGCACCTTCTATTTTGGGGGCTACTCCACCTTCTCCTTTCATTAGCTGTTACACCTTTTCCTTCTGGTGGCTACTACACCTTCTCCTTCTCCCTTTGGTTTGGCTATCACCTTTTTTGGTGTGGCTGCTGCACCTTTCTTCTCCCTTTGCCACTACACACCTCTCCTTGGTATGGTTAATTGGTTGTCACTGCACACCTTTTTCTTCTTTTGCCAATGTATACCTTTCTTTGGTGTGGTTGATTGGTTGTTGCTGCACACCTTCTCTCTTTGGTGTGGTTGTTGCATGTTCTTCTCTTTTTGGTATGGTTGCTGCACGTTCTTCTCTTTTTGATGTGGTTGCCGATTGCTGTAACTTCTTCTCCTTTTGGTTTGGCTACCAGCTACTGTAACTCCTTATCCCTTTGGTGTGGTTGTCGATTGTTGTAACTCCCTCTCCCTTTGGTGTGACTACCGATTATTGCAACTCTTTCTCCTTTTGGTGTGGCTATTGGCTATTGTAACTCTTTTGTCCCTTTAGTATGGCTGTCGATTATTGTAACTTCTCCTTCGATTGGTGTGGCTGCCTCCTTCTTTAGTGGCTACTATCACCTCTTGGCCAATTGTATATCTCTTTGGTGTTGCACCTTTCTTGGCCAGCTGCACCTTTCCTTGCCACTGCACCTCTCCTTAGCCAATTACCCTATTTATTGTTCTCTTTTATTTTTCTGTAGCACACACATCTTTTGAAAGATGTATGGATGTATTTATAAGCCTTGAGTTTTAGGGTTACTCAATCATCAATAGTCAGCATTAATTCCCCGTTGCCCTACAATCAATAGTCATATTTGATTCTTAAAATTTAGGGTCAATGGTCAATATTGACTTTCTAAAATTTAGAGCCAATGGTCAATGGTCAATAGTCAATATTGACTTCTAAAATTTAAGGTCAACGGTCAATATCAACTTATTGACTTCAGAGTTAACTTGCCATCAATGGTTTTGACCAATAACCTCTCTGCATCTCGATAGCATTCAAAATATCAAATCAATAAGAACAATTATGTGAGATGCTATTGACAATAAATCCAACATTAGCTATCAAAGATAGGCTTAACACCCTTTTCCTATTTTGTAGCAAAAGCAACCTAGTGAATAAGTTATTTGAGTTGCTTGGTCATCTTGCCATCATCAAAGGTTTCTTGTTGATTTTTAGGTTAAAGTTGTTGCTTTTATTGTCATGCCATTAGTGGGGGGTTGTAGGTCTACCATATTTAAAGGTAGCTAAATATTTGAGTGGCAAAAAAAGGCCTTCAGTCCATAATCTGCCTAGAGGAGGTAAGAGTGGATTCCTTAGCATCTTTTGTTAAAGTAGCAATAACAAATCTTTCAACTTCTAAGGCATATTTCTCACCCTCTTTTGCGATTTCTATGTTTGAAAGAGTTGTTGATTGTTTTCTTCTTTTAAGGGTGGATTTGGAATCTAAGGTGGGGGACTTATTTGAGTTTGAATCAGGGTTGCAACCATTGTGATAAGGGCCTAAACTAGGTTTTATATAGCCTAAAATTCGTTCATAAGGATTATGGATTGGTTATTAATGATAGGGCTAAATGTGACGAGTTAAAAGCATATGTTATGGTCTTGTTGGGTTGGATCATCAACCATTGTAGTGATATTGGAGACTTATAGAAGTTACAAAGTAAAAAAAAGAGCATGAAAATGCTTTTGAGAGAAAAGAGAAATGTACGTATCATGTCATTTCCATAAATGACACCAAATGAAGGAGGGTTCTTTGATTAAAGGTTTCAGTACTTACAAGACAAGGTAATGGGTATGTGGTGCTAGGGTGTGGTTAGGGTTACAAACAAGCCAAGCCAAGTTTTTTCCGTGCTTAATCTTGACTTATTTAATAAACAAATTTTAAAAAATTAAGGTTTGATGTTAATGTCATTTAATGATGAACCAAACTTGAGTTGAATTTACTAATAAAGAAGTTCCTTAACTTCATAATATTAATAAAATGATTAAAATTAAAAAAAAGTTATTGTCATGTATAAGATTAAAATCATAACGAATCTTTGTTTTAATAAAACTAAATAATTAAAATAAATATTTAATTTTGATGTATATCTGTAAATATATATAACATATAATTTGAAAAATGTGCTTAACAAAAATTACTTTTATGGTATAAAAAAAAAAAGTTTTTCAATGAATATAAAAATAAGCATTTAAACGAATTGTTCATAAGTCTAAACGAGTCAAATATGCTCTTCTTTAGACTTGGCTTGTTTATTAAATGAGCTTTTAAATGAGACTTAGGTATTGCTCATTTAACTAAATAAACAATTCAAGTAAATGTTTATCAAGTAAAGTTACCTAATTTTTGAAGAAAGTGTTGGTTCATTTGTAGCTATAACTGTAGTTTAGTATCAGCACTTTGATACTTAAATCAAAGAGAGTTCTGAAGAATAGAGAACAAAGTAATGGCTTGGAGAAGAATATATTAACAGGAGATTATGAGGGCATGGATTGAAGGGTTCCTGTTAGCGTGTTGACGTGTCTTTGGTAATAAATACCCTTTAAAGGCCCAAAAAGACTTTTTAACTATTTTTCTTTTGCTTTTGCAGTGCTTGTGGTTGAATATTTGAATCACATTACATAATAGTATCAGAGTATCCCACCAATCTAAGAAAAGTTGTAACACAGTAGCCATTACCTTAGCATCTCAAGTAACTAAGGGAATTGTTGGGTCCCACAAGATGCTATAGGCTATTCATTGAAGGATTTGGAAAAATATCCAAACCATTCACTGATCTCTTAAGAAAAAAACTCAGTTTTAATAGAATGCACAGGTCGACCGTGCTTTTTAATACCTTGAAGAAAGCTCTTACTTAAGCACCTACTCTTAAGCCTAGTATCCATTTTTTCAGTGTGTCTTTACGTTGGCATTCGTACGCAAGTATTTCAGTCGTATACAGTCCACCAAACTTCCAACGTTCAAAAACCGGAACTAAACGACCAATACCAAAACCAGAATTAACCAGAGAAACTCCCTGAAGCTCTAAACCACCCACTGTTACGGTGCAGTTCAGCAACTGTGACGAGGCGACAGCTGAAACATACCGCTCACCGCTTGTAACATTAAGATGCCTGGATAAATTTGTCCAAGGCAGAAGTATCCAAAGCTTGAAACTCCTTGACAGCAGAAGCCACAGCCAGTCCAAGTTTCACAGCATCTTGATGGCTGGGGGCCTGAAGGGTGATTATTGCTAGTCATTATATATTCAATTGCTGGGGCACTTTAAGGAAAACTGAAACAATATTTTTACCTCAATATTAAGGGGGAGGACAGGATCGTGAAGTGAGAGTCTGAGAAGGAACCACCCGCCATTACCAGACACCCGTACCTGTCCAGAAACAACAAATAGTTGAAAAAAGAATGCATGCAAATATTTGTGATTCTTAGGAAAACCAAGTATGCGGTTGAGAATAGAGTACGTAAAGCACAAATTGGTGCAGAATACTCTAAGTCTTAAGGCCAAGAAAGCACCTTGTTTTTTGGTGTTATTTCATGCCCAAGGTTCTTATCTTTCCTTTATTTTGTTACTGCCACCAGGTTTGAAAGAAAGGGATCGTGTGATGAGCATGTGACTATTTGACAATGCAATACTAATTCAATATACAAGTCATTAAGGGTGGTGATTTAAGTATTATTGTAATCCAGTGACTACTGATGTTATTCAGATTTCAATCATGACCTCAGTACTGTTACTTCTTTACTGTTTCTATTATCTTGATCTCCTGTTTTTCTGGTTTATCTTCTGCCAAGTGCACCACAAACATTTTCATTAGAATTATAATAGTACATCTCATTTAAGTGACCGTGTAAGAGTTATTTCTGTGTAAAACTCACCCCTTCATAGTTCACAGGCGCTTTCTGAAGCTTTGGGTCCAAACTTACAGAGTTCTCCAAATGTTGCATCACTGCCTCTCCATAGTCCTGGAAAGATCTGGATTTTCTAGCTGATCAATAAACTAGAAACTAATGGATACTCACACATTATAAACCACAGAAAAACCATACCCTCCTTTAAGATCAGAATGATTCTGGTTGATTTTGATTCTCAACTCCACAGCAACTTCTGGTTCTTGCAGACCCACTACAAGATCTGTCAAAACTTTGTTGCCATGACCAATTCCTGAAGTTCTTGCTGAAGCAAGTTTATTTAAAAGCTTGACCTGAAAATGGACACCAGGTGATAGTAGATAAACAAAGTAAGTTACCAACTGCTAGCATATTGTCATATGCTAAGAAGATCAACAATGATGTGTTAGCCACGAAACCCACCATGAGATAAGCACCATCATCAAGCCAGTGATTTTCTTTGAGAGCTCCATGGCCACTGGTTTCAATAGCTAGATGTGATTCCTCACCAACAGAGTTCTGCAAGTAAAGCTATCACTTCAGTTTTGAAGTTGACAACTTCTTGCATACATTAATCATCTAAACAAGCTGATTCTCACCAAACGAATAGCTTCATCAATGACATTCTTATAGCCTCTCCTGAAACGATGATGCTTTCCCCCTAGCAGAGATTACATGCCACAAACATGACATACATAGAGCAGGTAAAAAAAAAAAACACATTATACATTTCAGTTTTCTACATACCAAGTTTCTTTTCAATGAATGCAGTCAGCCCATCTGAAGTCACACTATCTGTGACAATAGTTGTTCCTGGATGCTAAAAAACACAAGGGGAAAATTCAGAGACAATCAGATATAAAGGCAACGGCATTAAAGACAGCTGAAATCAAGGATCTTACTTCCTCCAGGACAATGGCAGACATCAATGCAATGAGGCAATTACGGTTCAACTCACGACCAGTGGAGTCTACTGCAGCAGATCTAAAGCAGACTGATCACACTTTCAGAGGACAGTGTCATTATTATGTATAAGATGACTGAAAGAGGCTGTTATGACAAGTACCTGTCAACATCAGTATCAAAAATAATGCCCAAATCAGCCTTGTTTTCAAGGACTGCCTGAGTGATAGCCTTCATTGCTGCCTTGTCCTCTGGGTTTGGAATATGATTTGGAAACGTACCTGTTTCCAACCATAATTTTAAAAACTAAGCATAGAAGAAAGTCCATAACAAAATTTTTCTGGTTCAACCATTACCATCTGGTTCCAAGAACTGACTGCCAGATGTATTAGCCCCCAAAGGTTCAAGAACTTTTTCCTGACAAGTGATTGAAGAAATATTTCAAATGGGAAGACTGATAAACTTCCCATGGCTATTCTGCACATCACTGAAGCTCAAACAAACAATGAAAGTATTGCCAAGTTCAATCTTCTAAGAAGTGCCACATCAACTAAACATAGACTATTGGCATGAAATTCAACTGCCCAAGAGGTACATATCTGATAAGGCTTAACCTCAATGCACTATTGTCCATAAAACTTACAGCAAAAAATCCTCCTGCTCCATTTCCTGCATCAACCACAATATGGAATCCTTCCAACGGCTTTTCTAAGAATTTGAAAAATCAACACAGAGTTAGCAATTGGCACATAATCTTGAATTGTGAAACCCACCTTAAAAAAAAAATCATGCAGACTCATAGTATAATACACAATCTTGCTGATAATGCATATTACATGCCAGTTTAAAAAGCCATTAACATTTGAATGCATTTTAATTTTAATAATACTTTTGATTAGCATTTGGATACCTATGTTCCGTGCAGCTTTTTGTACTGCTCTCACAAGATCCAATGCATACATAGTCATGTAATCAACTCTCTTCACTGATGCAGATGCTTTTCTTTTTGATTCCATTAAGCCTTCACTGGTTAAGTTATTGTATATGGTTGCAGCACGCTCCAAAATGTCTTTAATGTCAGCCTTCCCCAGCCCTCCAGCTTTTGTGAAGAACTTGAACCCATTCCTGTTGTAGGGAAGATGACTAGCTATTTGCGCAACAACATCCATAGAAATATTCATCAAGTAAGATTAATCGCTAAATCAACAACGAGAGAATGGAAACAATAGATTACAGACTTTTATAAAGCACCTGTTATCATTATAGCCCCTTCAACTGGACATAAAAGTGCCTCATCTTCAGTGAGTGTGCTATTAAACATTGCTGGGGTAGATGACAAACTACAAAGGAATGGATAATTGCAGAAATTGGACAGTAAGACAAAGCACATACCAATAGAGAAATAACACAGAAATTAACTTAAGAAAATCCAGTTACAGAAAGCCCAGACTAAGACAGGTGGCTGTATAAATCATTTTAAAACCATTAAAGCAAAAAGAATTATCATTGGAAGCACACATAAGTTTTTGGACAGAAATCATAAGAATTTTTAATTCAACGAAGCAACACCTCAATCAGGAAGTATTACATCCCTAGATTTTTTTTTTTCTCCCCAACTCAAAAAAAGATACCAGTTTAAAGTAATTTCTCTAACATTATGCTCAAACAATAGATTGAAAAGTATTATAAGCCGAAAAATCATTAACCCACCCATATTGAATGACTTCTAGGCCAGCACCAGCAACACCTTGAGAAACAGCATCCTGGAAGTCAAAAACATTGACCTTCAGAAATGAAAGACACTAGCATGTGGTACAATTCCGAATATAGCAAGTTTAATTTTGGTAACAATCTTGCAGAAGATTGAATTTATCATTTGTGAATGAAACTGTCAATTAGACAGAAAAAGTCTGCTACAACTCAGAAGTCTTTAAGAAAAATCAATTAAAAGCATAAAATATTAACATTTCAATTGACATTAGACAAGCTTAATAAATTGAATTAGAGGAGAATGGAATCACATAGGTGGAATTGATTTTTTTTAACAAACTGTCTTTAACAAGTAGATGGTCCATGGTCCAAACTAGCAAACTGCATACGTCAAGAGTGGCAAGGCATAACCAATACATGAGCTCAAGAAGCTTATGAAGGACCAAAGGACACTTGCCAATTCTGCAAAAGACAAAATGATATAATACAATACATCCCATGATATACTCCAAATAGTTGCTAGAACCATCATTCATATATGCTGAGCAAAGAACAAGGTACCTGTAACAGAGGTGCAGATATTCGGGAATCGTGACCCACAGAAACTCTTGCAGTCTGGGATGCATCAGATTTCTTCTTTTCCAATAACCATGAGGCAAATGCAGAGGCTATTGCTTCTGTAACTGGTTCAGTAAGGTTAACAGGTTCCCCCTCAACACCAGTAATGGCCACACCTCGAATGTCACTGTGTTCCAAAAGGAATCATAGACACAAACTCTAATTCAGATAGTATAAAAAAGCACCAGGACTCTTCTTTGTTCCAAGAATAAACCTATCATGTCTTAATGAAACTAATATGCCAGCTAAGCCTTAACATGAAACTATTCAGAGCGTGGTTGCAGAATTTTTGTTGTGGTCCCATGTTCTCAAAAGTGTGTGGCCACCTCAAAAAATACTCTGCAAGTTCCCAAACAACCCATCGTTGGCAAAAAGTTTTGGAAGGCCTAGATAGAAGTAATACAATAATCACTTGGATCGAATTGGGATATGAAAAATATGTATTTTAATATAAAAAAAAAAAGGAAGTTCAGTATGATAGAAAACAAGAAATTTTGTAATGCATGCTGCTTCGGAGAGTCTTGACCTGCCATTTTGAAGCCTCAAAAAATCAGCCTTGTCCAGACATGGCACTGCAGACATTGATTGAGCAGCTACAAGAAAAATTGAAAGGAAATTAAATGAAATTAAAGGGTTAAGGGGGCATTCACTTTTGATGCCAAGAATCAAACTGGTTAGCTTATGCATGGCAGCAAACTGATCAATTTATTTATTTAGATGTGGCAGTCAGCAGTTTTGAAGAGAAATTGTTGTACTGGATTTAAACCAGGATAATGAGAGTCTAGAACAGACCATTGCAGTAAACAGTTCCATGGTTAAGAAAACCACTCTGTTGTTTTGACAAGGTGGGCATTTGCATGGAAGATAAGGTCGTCAATGCCAGGTTCCCTTCACAGAAGGGAAGCAAATTAGAGGTACAAGGGGCAGAAGAAGAGCCCCTTCTGTTGTTTTGGGTCCCCAACTGCCTAATCTGAGCTACAAAAACATTTTGGGCAATCTTCCCTGACATTGCTGCTGCATAAGAATTTGGAGCTTCTATCAGATCCCGCACAAGAAATTTTCCCAACAGCAACATCAAAAAATTCTTCCCCAAAATTCTTTATTTCAAAACAAAAGATTAGAGAAAAAGGAAAAAATTGCCAATCAATTCAAAAATTGCCAACAAAAGATTATCTCACATTCAAAGAGGCCAAAATAGAGAAAATTATGCGGAATAAAAAAAAAAGAAAAGAAAAAGCATAATAGGGATCGAAGCAAGTACAAAATCGAAACACAGAACCTGCCTTTTTTTTTTTTTTTTTTATGGACGACCGGCGGCCGTATCGTCGATGAGAATTTGTAAGAACTCGGTATCAACAAATGAAAGCTCTTAGCCTGACTGGTAGAATGGATATTGTCACCTCACGGTCAATTAGTCCGGCTACATTCTTACTGCCCTCCGAGGATTTTTATATGATGCGGACGCTATCACGCACTCCCGCTGATCCGACGCTTCCCACGTAATCATCCTCTTTTCTTCTGCCCCTTACTTTATATAATATATATATATATATGTATATGTATATATAATTTAAATTTTACTTGTTCGTTTTGCTAGCCTATTTTTCGTTTCACCATCTATTAGATTTCGCTTCTAAGTATGTAATTAGGAACGTTAAAATAATAAAATTTAAATTATATTGTTAATATTAATTAATTAAAATAATTTATTTTAAATTTAAATTTAAAATAATAATTAAGTAAAATTTAAGTTGATATGAATATTAATCATAATTAATACCTAATTAAGTTAAAAATTTTAAATTTTAAATTTATGTTGAAAAATTAAATAAAATTAAAATTGAATAATTTATATATCTATATCTCTATTGTCTATGTGTGATACTATATTACTAAAGTTGAGAAAAGGTTGATGATTTTAAATAATTTTTTAAATAAAAATCATCTACATAATAGCTTATTTTATTTTATTTTAAAATTTTGTTAGTAAATTTTTATGATTTGTAATATTTTATATAAATTTAGAAACTAGTTTATACTTTTTCTAATTTTTTAATAGAATTAGAATTTTAGCATCTATTTAATCATTTTTATTGTATAATTTTATGACTAACTCAATATATATATATTTCAAATAGTGCAATTTCAAAAACAAAGAACCTTAACCAAATTTAGAAATTTTGAATGGTCAAATAAAAAGAATTTTATAAGAATAACAATCATATTTAGAAATTCAACCTCAATTTACCACTTAATTTTAACCAATTTTATTAAATTACTCTAACTCATCATGATAATTTTTAAATAATAATATTTAGTAAAAAAAACTTAATCAAGTAAAATATTATTTACTTTATTAACCAATATCAAAAATTAGTATGATATAATGAAATTAAAGAGCACATACTAAAAAAAAAGTTAGCTTTTTATATTGTTTTTATTTCTAATTATTCAAATTTGTTGAATAGTATTTAACTTTTATGAATATTAATAAATTAGGTTTAAAACTTACACATTATTTAAACTTTATACTTAGTTAACTAAAAAGTCAAGTAAAATTCATTATTTCTTATTAATTATAACTAAATTTATAATTAAAACTTTAATCAATAATATTACTATAATCAAATATAAACATTAACTTTTAGGAAAAATTGCTTAGCAAAAAAATTAATATATAAAATTGAGTAATTTGGACAAAGAAAACAAAAAAAATCATAATGTAAACCAATTATACTTGATTTTATGTTATAAAAAACAAGTTAGATGTATCTTAAAATTTTAATTTTATTAAAATAATAACAAAAACTATAAGTAAATTATTTAGTTAATGTTGACTACTACAAATTGTTTAAGTCTACTAAAAAAATTTTAAAATTAAACAAGCATTGCCATGTAAACATTTTTTTTTTTTTTTGCTCAAAGTAATGCTCAAAATCATAAATTTTCTTACACTTTCACTAATATCAACATACATATAGATTTTGCTTTACCATAGTAATAAGGGAAGCATTTTGCTTAACATGGTGCTCTTTGTGATATGAACAAACACTTTAGTGATCAATTGACATTTTCATTCCTATTATATTTAGTAAACATCTTGAAAAAGAAGGATATGATTAACTAATAAAAAGGAGTAAGAATTAAGAGATCTTTGTCAACAAAAACTCCCTTGGGATGCCATAAGAAGATTAAAAAAGAAGCAACTTAAGTTTGGGTCAAACAAATTATAATGACTGATAAGAGATTAATTGAAATAAAAAATGAAAAGACAAAAATGGATTACTTAGATAAATGTCATTATCTTAAGGAACTTATTACCTTAAAGATAGAAAGCTAAATGTCCTCTTTAAGAATCCACTAAAGAAATACATAAATGTAAAGTTAAGTCACCATTCAATGAAATCTACTAAGAGATATATAATTTGGAAAAAAGAAATAAAAATTTTCTTTAATTTCTTGGATTAATCAATATAGTAGAAGTGCCTAGGACATTACAAGAGATAACTATTTATGGATAAACTTAAAACATCCCTTTAATTATAAGAAATTGTAAAATTAAAAGCTTATTTTTAGTCATAGAACATTAAACAAGTTTTAAGAGTATTTTCTTCCTTTTGTTTAATGCAGACTATAAATCTAACCATACATATAGACTAAAATGATAATTTGTGAAGAAAATATCATAACTAACTCTAATTAACTCAAAATTAATGATTAGTCATGTATCAAAAACTAGACTTTTAGAGTTTTCTAAAAAGTATTCATTGCTTTGTTTTAGGGTCAAATTAAAGACCCAAACAATTAAAATGATTAGGTCTTAGCTTGAACTCTTCATAACATTATTAGTATATTTAAAATATATGTTATATCTTGGGTTAATCTAGGGGCTTTTTTTGGTGATGCTTCTACATCATGTGTCTTTAGTTTAGAGAACTTGTCCTTGAGTTTTCATAGTCTTCATGTAAAGAAAACACCATTATGCAATTCACCTAATTAAGCTTTGGCTAATGAAAAAAGTGTTGTTTCTACAAATGTGACCAACCAATCCTTTTTCAAGAGCTTTTTTTATTATAACCTCACATAAAGAGCATTTAGAAATACAAAGGTTTTTTTCTTTAAAAAAGAACCCATCTTACAAAAATGTTCTAAATAAAATAGAAATTTGAATCATTTTGACATAGTTGTTTCATAACTTTAAATCCCAATGCCTTAGCCTTCATCGATTTAAGAAAGCAATGCCTTTAATTTAATGCACTTGCTACTTTATTAAGCTTTCCACATTTATATTAGATAGATGAAGTGTAAGGTTAAAAAAATTTATCCTATTTAGCATGACAATGATTAAGCTTATATTATATGTTCAAATAATTCAATACTATATGGTTAGAATAATGAATAAAATCTTTTTATTGCAAGTAATAACCTCAATGATCAAGAGCACAAACAATGACATAGCTTGCCATATTATATGTTAAGTACCTCTTTGTAACATCATTTAGTTTCTCTTTAAAAAATCTAATTAGCTTGCTTCTTTGACTAAGAATAGTACCTATTCCTACATTAGAAGCATTATATTCAACTTTAAACATTCTATTAGATTTTAGAAGGATAGAGATTAGTGCTT
Organism: Ceriops tagal; assembly: GCA_021533255.1. Lineage (NCBI taxonomy): Eukaryota > Viridiplantae > Streptophyta > Magnoliopsida > Malpighiales > Rhizophoraceae > Ceriops > Ceriops tagal. The sequence continues at coordinate 6,756,703 of CM038602.1, forward strand.
TTACTATTTTATTTTTAAGCAACTTAAAGCTTTTTTTTTTTGTATCTACCTTTGACCATTAAAAAGGATTTCTTTTTAATTACTTAATAATTAAGGTGATTAAAGTGCTTAATCATTATATGAATCTTTCATAGAATGACATAAATAGTATGCATTAAAAACTTTGAGGAGAGGATCAACGAGCATAACATTGTTTATTAAAAAAGGTTTTGGATTCTCCTCTCTTATTGTGATTATTAATGATGGCAAGTGAGCAAAATTGGTGTACATTATGAAATCACTCAAAGAATCACCTTTGAGGAGAGGGTCAATAAGCATAACATTAAGCACTTGCAAAAAATTATGGATGAGAAAATGAGCTTGACTTTTGGGGATGGTTTTTTAACATTTTCACTTAGGAAGGGTTTGAAGGGGCACACGTATCTCTAACGAGGGCAAGTGGTACATCTTTAAATTATGGACAGCAACACCATCTTCATGAACCAACCACTTATAACCCACAAGCACTCTCTGCAAGCATTGTTAGTGTATATCCATAAAGATCACATTGTGAAGATAAACCCATTAATTTGTGGGCCTTTAAGTGTTAACTTTGATGGGGATTGCATTCATCTTTTCTAGCCATAGTCATTTGCTACCAAAGTAGAGGTCATCTAGCTCTTTTCAATAGAGAAACAATTGCTCAATTGTCATAGTGCCAATCTGAATCTTCAACTGCCAACAGATTCTCTTCTTTCATTAAAGAAAACGTTAAAGACATGTTTGTTTGACAAAGCAACTACTCAGTAATTGGTTATATTTGTCTCATTTTCTTTCCCATCACTTGCTTTATTAAAAGTCAAGTAGTTTGCCCATATTGGACTACTTTGCAAATTTTACAAAATGCTTTACCTTATTGCTTCCACTACTTTAGGGATAAGTACTTAATTAATAAAGGAGAGATACTGAAATTTGATGTCTTTTATTGATGAATGATTTATACCAAGCTAGGTATTATGCTATCAACAATTAGTCCAAATGTTTTATAGATAAGGGGGAAGCTTTTATTTACTATGTGGCTTAGTAAAAGGCTATCTAATTATATTTCTTCCCTTTGGGAGTCATGCTCATATATTTAATAAATTCCAATTATGTTTCCCTTTGGTACAAGGTTTATGCTATCATTAATTAGTTCATATGTTTTATAAATAGGAGGTAAGCTTTCATCAATGTAAGAACATAATCTTTAGTAATTGAATTTCAACTTTTAAGATATAAAATAAACTAAAGGTATAAGTTATTATGTTATCAACAATTAGTTCATATGTTTCATAAACAGTAGGTAAGCTAGCAGCAATAGAAAGCACATTAACAACACCACTTTCTTTAATAGCAAGAAACCACATCAAAAAGCATTCTTATTCCTTGTCTGTATACTTTGTCGAAGTGACAGTCCATTAAAGCTTTTTAATTCTATGGCACACCTTGTTTCTATTATGGAGGAGCCTTTCTCATATGCACAACAATTAAAATATAATCTACGTAAGTAAAAACTGCAGCAATATGTAAAATACACATATATTTGATAATATAAAATAAATCTTGCCTAGAAATAATTCATAATTCTAGGATGTAATTTAGGGGGTTTTCAAGTGTAAGCAACATGAGTAGAAAGTGGGTTTTCAAGTTGAATTCTATAAATAAATCTTGCCTAGAAATAAACTGGGTTTTCAAGTGTAAGCATAGCTTTAGGTTATACAATCTTGTAGTACCATCTTGGCTTATGCTTTTTAGTAACAACATGAGCATGCCCTTCCATCACCACATGCCTCGCCTCGTGTTGCTCAATTACATGTGGCAACTAATTGTCATCCCTATTCCCCTTCTCCACAGTTTAGTCACTGTGTATTTATAGCTTATGCTCTAGTAACACTCCCAATAGGTTATGCATTTGTGCCTTTTGAGGCACTTCAACCTTTACTTAAGCCTAATCAATCCATTGTTGCTAATAGATTTTGTTTCTAAGTTCCATCACATTAACACCAAGTTTTAAGGACCATAGTGTTACATCATTTTTATTACCTTTACATGATGCATCAAATAAGAAACTTAAAGTTAGGATTATAATTAATAGAAAACAAGAGAGCATACAAACTAATTGCATCCTTACCTTGTGTCCCTTTCACTTTCATATATTTCTTTTCATGAGTCACATGATCATCAAACCATATTCTCATGTTTTCTTTAAGTTTATTTGATAGTTGAAGTTATTCATGGGCAAGATGAGGTGTGTGCTACAAACACACTTCATTTTGGAACATTGAAATAATTGTTATTTTCAGATGCTTTTGATTCCCATAAAGCATTGATAGATTTTCCAAAGTAGGCATTACATAAAGTTGCCAGCTAATACCTTATTGCATATAAGATTACCTAGTTTAATATTATTGGGACAAATCAACAATATGGAAGTCAAGTTATGTGTGCAATAGAGAAAACTCTAGCTAAAAGTACAGGTGCATTAATTAAAAAAAAGGTAGTTTTTATAAACATATAATAGTTAATGAAATTTCCGACTTTACCCTAAGATCTACTAATCTGTGATACTGAGAGGGGGGG
>CM038602.1:6762580-6777715 GCA_021533255.1 Ceriops tagal
GATTGATAAGTGAATTTGAAACGAGGCCATAAAATTAGATGGGGTTTAGGGTTTTAGAAAATGACATTGTATAGACAAATTGGCTTAAGTTTTAGGTTTAAGAAAATAATGTTGTGTTCCATTATTAATAGAAGGAAGGAAAATTACATTTTTTTTGTTTGGAAAAGGTTAGAATAAGAGAGAGAAAATAATATGTATGAAAATGTTAATTTATAGTCAATGAAAGTAAAACAAATATTTTTATATCTAAACAATTAAGGACAAAATCATTTTGTTCTTATTCATCCTTATGGTTAGAACTTGCTTTTCCAATCAACTTAAAATCCAAGCACATCAATATTTAGGTTCACTGTATTTATACCTCACCTCATACATTCACAAAAATAAAAAAAATTCAAGCACATAAATTTTTATGTGGTTATTCATTTTCTCATAATTGTATGATTACTTATTAGTGTTGGAATTAACTTGGTGCAATTGATAATGGCATTTTGTTGTTATCCTTTTTTATTATGTCAAATAGATAAGACATTTGAAGTCTAAAGGTTAACTAGAGTCGTGAGCATAATTGATTGTTATGTAAAGTGTTGCTTGCTAAAGAGACATTAACCTTAAGGGTATTTTAGTGATACTCATAAATATATACAAGTTGAAATGATAAAATTAAAGGTGTTAATGTTTATTTTAAGGACAATTTTGAAGTTTACAAACATTGGATAAAAGATTGATGTTTTAAAAATAAAGTTTGGCCTTAGCAAAATAGTTTTAAGGGGACTATATGTCTTGCCTTTATGACCCAAATTCATTAAATGGTTTGCATTTATACCTCATAATCAAATAACTAGCAATTAAGTGGTCTTTTTTTATTATTGGGACCAAGAGTGAGGACTTAAACAAAACTAGACATATAACTAATTAATGAGCTGGAAGGTAAACATTTTCTAACAAATGAAATTGCTAGCAATTAGGTGTTTTTTTATTTGGAGTTTGGAATCAACTGATGCTAGACCTTGAAGTTCCCGACTTCTCCCTACGATCTACTAGTTTGTGATACTGAGAGGGGGGTGAATTATCACCACAATTCGCAATTCGCAAGTAAGTGAACAACTTCAATCTCTTCTTAAAAGCAAACTCTTTTTCAGACTCGACTAAGGTAGATCTATTGCTACCTACTAATTACAATAGTCCCCAAAGTCACCTTTCAGACACCTTGCCTAATTGACAATAAGGATGTTCTTGTTTAAGTTTTCGTTAGGTTATGGGTCGGCTGATACTTTAGCTGCGTTCACAACTCAATTCAAAACACAGAATGTAAAGCAAATTAAGGACACACGAGATTTATGTGGTTCCGTCAACGTGACGTACATCCACGGTGGTAGGGATTCTCCCTTACTGAGACTACCACTATACTTAAGAATTTAGGTTACAATGGATGTCTTAATCCTCTGCTCCTTTCACTATTGCAATTACTAAGTAAGTATAATATAAAGAGTGTCACTTACTGTGTCTACCCTTCTTCTAGCTTGTCTTGCCTCTGTCGAATTGGAAAGCTGCTCCACTGCCACTTAGAAGTTCACTGCAACGCTCTTTAACCTCTCTTGAAGAAGTCTAAAAATATGTTGAGTTCAATACTTCGCCGAAGTTCTTCTCAACGTTGTATCACACAACCCATGCTTTCACCGTCTTACGGTCTCACCTGTCTCTTTGCCCCACGATCTTACTGTCTCATGACTCGCTTGTTCGTTTCTCTCTCATCGTCCAGCTAGATTTCTCTCTCCTACTGCTAGATTTCTCTCTCTTCCCGCCGAATTTCTCTCTCTTCGTTGGATTTCTCTCTCTCTTCACCGGATTTCACTTTTTCGTCCACCCACTTGGTCGGATTTGGTCTCACCCGTTCCCGATCTGGTCTCGTCTCACCCGTTCTAGCTCGGATATGGTCTCCTCGATTCCCGATCTGGTCTCGTCTTACCCGTTTATCTCTCTTGTCGTATCGTTTCCTTGTCGACCGTTGGTGTGCCGGTGGTCTGTCATCACGTATGGGTTTCTCTCTCTTTTCTCTCCTTGTCGTGTTCCTTCTTTGTTGCCGTCGGTATATCTTCGTTCAGCCCCCCAATTTTTTTCACTCGATGCTACTGTTCACGACAGATGTACTGTTCACTCGACGACTGCACTATTCACGACGGCTGCTGTTCATAACAGCTACTCTTTTCTTTTGCAGGTGGTGTTGTAGGGTTTGGTGTTTTGCCGTGTATCCAATTGTGTTAGCCTTCCCCTATTTTTGTCTTCCAAGGTCTTTATATATCTCTTCTATGAAACCCTAATAGGGCTTACGTGGTGGATTTATGTTCTTGCCCTTATGCGGCAGATTTACTTTCTTGCCTTTCCATGCAGATTTACGTTCTTGCCCTTCCATGTGGATTTACCTTCTTACCCTTCCATATGGCTTTAATTTCTTGCACACTTAAACCTAGTTGACAACAATTACAATCCATACAAGGCTGTGGGAACAACAATCTTCCCCTTTGTAATTGTTGGCAATACTTATAACAAAAACCACCATGCAGTAGTTTCAACTCCCCCTAAATATGCACTCCCCCTTTCTTAACAGCTCCCCCTGCACTGTTGTTTCTCTCCCCCTTTTACAACCAATTACAAATTTGAAAAACTCACAAAGTAGAGATGGAGGATTCACCTGATTTTCAGGCTTGAGGAGGCATTCGCACAGATAAACTCATTATGTGCTTTTCAAACAGCTCTGTGGACAGAGATTTAGTTAGATCTTATGTAGCCTTTTCAACAGATTTAGGTTCAACTTGTGAGAGTAAAGCAGTAGCTCCCACAATTCTTCTTCTTGTTGTAACTTCTGCTGATGGGTCACCTGTGATCTGATTTTCTTGATGAGCACTAGTCCACGTTTTCTTTGGCTTTCTTTCTTGCACAGTCATAGTTATAAGAGGATCTCTTTCTTCATCAATCACATACAAATTTTCAGCTATTCTCTTCCCAGCTGCAACAGTATTGCCTTCTTTACTCTTTACCTGGCAACCTATTTTTGTGAATATTACCTTATGGTCTTCATTGCATAGTTTGCTGACAGATGCTAAATTATATCTGAGTCCTTCAACGTGCAAGACATCTTTCAGCTTTCCTCTTCCAATGTATACTGACCCCTGACCATTGATGTTGAGTGAATCATCATTACCAAACTTGACTCTGCCTTCTCTTGACTTGTTTAGCTTTGACAATTTACTCTTGTCTTCCGTCATGTGTGAAGTGCATCCACTGTCAAGGATCCATTGCTTATCCTTGTAGTCAGCTTTGAGTATAATTTCAGCTATATTAGCCACCTCCCTTTTAGCTTTATATTCCTTCTTTTGAACTGGCTAGAAGATAGCTTTTCCCTTTTTCTCAGCTTTGACTGCACCGCTTGTTGTCACTATGCCATTGAGTGCCTTCTCTTGTTCAGGGAGAAGTGTCAAGCATCTCTTGGCATTATGGCCATCCTGCCTACACCTTTCACATTGTTCAAAGCCTGCCAATACAGCAAACTTGTTCTTTGAAATCACTAGTTTGGGCTTCCACCAATACTCCTTGTCAGTGTGTCCTTGCTTTTTACAGCATGTGTAAGAACTCACGACAGGTGTTCTCCTTTGAATTTTGTATTGTCTCCCCCTGTATGCAACATCGTATCTTCTCGAGTTGGAGACATATACTGACCTTCTCCACCAGCAGTTACTCGCTTTATGACCCCAAACTCCATAATAAAGGCAATGACCTTGAAACTGCCTCTTCTTGGGTCTGATCATAGCTTGTCTTCTTCTGTTTATTACTTGCTGTGTAGGCAACGTAGCTGGCTTCTTTGCTTGTGTGACTGTCATTTCAGTCACTTTCTTCTCCTTCTTCTGTTCAGCTGTAGCCCTTTACTGGCTGACTTTCTTTTCTTTTTGAGATGTAAAAGCTATGGGTTGTTGCTCTTTAACCACATACATCATTTGTGGCCCTGGCTTTGGTTTGATAACTGTTTTCTCTTCTTCAGTTATCTTTACTTGAGTCATAGCCTTCTCTTTCAACTTCTGTGGCAAAGTCTCATTCTTCTTTTCTCTTGTAGAGCTTGTTTCTCTTACCACTTCAAACTTCTGCAAGTTCTCCTCACTCTTTTTGAGTTGTTGAAGTCTCAGCAACTCTATCTCCATTTCTTCAATTGTTGAAGTCCTTGAGCCAAGCTTTATTGTAAGGTCTTTACATATTTTGATTTGTTCTTCAAATCTTCTCTTCAAGTCAATATGTTCAGCCCTTATTTCATCCTTTTGACTTTCAGCTTCCTCAGACTTTGCTTTAACTTGTTTTATATGAGCCTCCAACCTTTTTATAGTTCTACCCCTTCTGATTATCTCCTTTGAAGCTGCTTACAGCTCAGCTTCAAGATTTGGCTCTTCTTCATCAACCTCCTCTTCCTTTTCAGAGGTTGAACTACCACCTTTAACTGATGCCATAAAGGTATGCTCATCTGATGATTCTTCATCTTCCTCCTCATCATCTTCTTTTATCTGACTTACATAACACTTAAATGAGCCTCTCTTCTTCTTCTATGGGTTGGCAGTCTTCTTACTGGACTTCTTTGATTTGAATGATGGTCTTCTCCATTTTGAATTTGGCTCATCATTACCATCCTTATCTTCATCATCAAGTTTCACTTTGCACTGAGAAGTAAAGTGTCCATTCTGCCTACACCTATAACATCTCAATGCTAATTGTCCTTTTCCCTTCTTAGACCCCTTTTTAAATTTCCTCGTGAAATAAGCCAATACTTCACCTTCACTTTCTTCCTCATCCTCATTATCATCCTTCTCACTAGATGATTCTTTCACTTTTTTTATCTTCAAGTGCTTCATAGCTTTGAAAGCTGCCTCCTTTGATACCTTTGTTGTTGTAGAGCTTTCAGCTGACTTTATCCTTATCTCATATGTAATGAGATTGCACTGGAGATCATGTAGAGACATAGAATTGAGATCTCTACTCTCCTCTATGGCTGCTACCTTTAAGGCAAACCTTTCAGGCAGAATTCTCAGAATTTTCTTTACAATCGATGAGTCCTTCTTATTCTTCCCATGACTTCTAAGGTCGTTTACAGCATCAATAACCCTGGTGAAGAACTCTTGGACTATCTCATTTTTCTGCATTTTGAGAGATTCATATCTCTCCTTGAACACTTGAAGCTTAGCCTTCTTCATTCTGCCATCACCCTCATATATTTTTTGCAATCTGTCCCATATCTCCTTGGCAGATTTGCAGTCCATAACTTTAGCATACTCAGCATCTGTGAATGCTGAAATGATGACATTTGAGGCCTTCCAATTTATCTCAAACTGCCTTAACTCCTCTGTGGTTAGGTCTTTACCTTCTTCTGGAGCCACAAAACCCTCTTATACACATTTCACCACGTTTATTCCCATGGTTGCAAATACCACTTGCATTCTTGCTCTCCACATATGGTAGTTGGTTCCATTGAAGATTGGAACCTTCTTGCTGTAAGTGGTGCTAGTGCTGACACTGGCTTCCATTTCTCAGTATGTTGAACAAGTCAAACTTCTAGATCCCTTCAAACTAGTACACCAAGCTATTAAGCTTCAAACTGGTGAACCAGTGCTCTGATACCAATTGAAGTTCCCGACTTCTCCCTAAGATCTACTAGTTTGTGATATTGAGGGGGGTGAATCAGTATCACCACAATTCGCAATTCACAAGTAAGTGAACAACTTCAATCTCTTCTTAAAAGCAAACTCTTTATCAGACTCGACTAAGGTAGATCTATTGCTACCTACTAATCACAATAGTCCCCAAAGTCACCTTTTAGACACCTTGCCTAATCGACAATACGGATGTTCTTGTTTAGGTCTTCATTAGGTTATGGGTTGATTGATACTTTAGCTGCGTTCACAACTCAATTCAAAACACAAAACGTAAAGCAAATTAAGGACACACAAGATTTACGTGGTTTCGTCAACGTGACATACATCCACGGTGGTAAGGACTCTCCCTTACTGAGACTATCCACTATACTTGAGAATTTAGGTTACAATGGATGTCTTAATCCTCTACTCCTTTCACTGTTGCAATTACTAAGTAAGTACAATACAAAGAGTGTCACTTACTGTGTTTACCCTTCTTCTAGCTTGTTTTACCTCTGTTGAATTGAAAGGCTGCTCCACTGCCGCTTAGAATTTCACTGCAACGCTTTTTAACCTCTCTTGAAGAAGTCTGGAAATACGTTGAGTTCAATGCTTCGTCGAAGTTCTTCTCAACGTTGTATCACACAACCCTTGCTGTCACCGTTTTACGGTCTCACCTGTCTCCTTGCCCCACGATCTCACTGTCTTACGGCTCGCCTGTCCATTTTTCTCTCATCATCCAACCGAATTTCTCTCTCCTCCCACCGAATTTCTCTCTCTTCCCGCCAGATTTCTCTCTCTTCACTAAATTTCTCTCTCTCTTCACCGGATTTCACTTTTCCGTTCACCCACTTGGTCGGATTTGGTCTCACCCATTCCTGATCTGGTCTCGTCTCACTCGTTCCAACTCGGATCTGGTCTCCTTGGTTCCCGATCTGGTCTCGTTTTACTCGTTTCTCTGTTGCCATGTCGTTTCCTCACCGACCGTTGATGTGCCGGTGGTCTGTCGTCATGTACCGGTTTCTCTCTCTTTTCTCTTCTTGTCGTGTTCCTTCTTTGTTGCCGTCGGTATATCTTCGTTCAGCCCCCGAATTTTTTTCACTCGACACTACTGTTCATGAGGTTACTGTTCACGACCGATGTACTGTTCACTCGACGATTGCACTGTTCACGACAGCTGCTGTTCATGACGGCTACTCTTTTCTTTTGCAGGTGGTGTTCTTCTGTGTAGGGTTTGGTGTTTTGCCGTGTATTCAATTGTGTTGGCCTTTCCCTATTTTTGTCTTCCAAGGTCTTTATATATTTCTTCCATGAAACCCTAATAGGACTTACGTGGTGGATTTATGTTCTTGCCTTTACGCGGCGGATTTACTTTCTTGCCCCTCCATGCGGATTTACATTCTTGCCATTCCATGTGGATTTACCTTCTTACCCTTCCATGTGGCTTTACTTTCTTGCACATTTAAACCTAGTTGACAACCCATACAAGGCTGTGGGAACAACAGACCTAGTGCTGGTTTATGAGCGGGTTTGCTTTTAGAAAGTAAACATTTTTTAACACATAAAATTATTAGCAATTAATTGATCTTTTTACTAACATACCTTTTTGTGTACTAATCTTATTAACTAGATCAATGTTTAAACCATAGGTCATTAGCAGAATTAATAAACAAGAGGTTATCTTGCTTTGAATGTTATCTAATGTGAAATTCTCACATTTTGAAATGCTTTCTTTAGCTTAACCTTTTATGAATCATACATATTATACTAATTTAGCTCCACAAACATTATTGATGAATAATACATACTAAGCCAGGTATTATGCAATCAACAATTAGTTTATATGTTTTATAAATAAGGGGTGAGCTTCCATTTACTATGTGGTTTAGTAAAAGGCTATCTAATTATGTTTCTTCCCTTTAGGAGTCAAGCTCCTATATATAATTAATTCCAATTATGTTTCCATTTGGTATAAGATATTATGCTATCATCAATTAGTTCATATGTTTTATAAATGGGGCATAAGTTTCCATTAATTGAAGAACATTCACAAATATTTGGCAATTGAATTTTAACTTTAAGATATAAAATAGGCTAAAGGTATAAGTTATTATGCTATCAACAATTAGTTCACATGTTTTATAAACATGGGGAGTAAGCTAATAACAATAAAAAACACATTAGTAGCACCATTTTCTTCAACAGCAATAGACCACATCAAAAAGTGTTCTTATTCCTCCTCTTGTACACTTTGCCAAAGTGATGGTTTGCTATAGCTTCTTTATCTTGTGGTGCACCTCATGTTTGTTATGGAGGACCCCTTCTTATTTGCACAACAATTTAAATATAAACTACATAAGCAAAAACTGTAGTAATTTATAAATATATATATATTTGACATTATAAAATGAACCTTGCCTGGAATAATTCATAATTCCAAGATGTAATTTGGGGAGCTAGCTTATCTGCTTTGGGTTTTTAGGCATGCGTAAGGCTTTAAGTAGCACAATCTTGTAGTACCACCTTCGTTTATGCTTTTTAACAACAATGTGAGCATGCCTTTCCACCACCATATACTATGCCTTGTGCTACTTAATTACATATGGCAACTAATTCTTATCCCTATTCCCTTCCTTTATAGCTTGGTCATTGTGCATTTGCTGCTCTTACTTATGATCTAATAACACTTTTAGTAGGTTGTGCATTTGCTCTTGTTAAGGCACTTTAACCTCCACCTGTGCTTAATCAATACACTTTTGTTGATGGATTCTATTTCTAAATTCCATCACATCAACACCATGTTTTAGGAACTACAGTGTTGTATAATTTTTATTGCCTTTACTTGATGCATCAAATAAGAAACTCAAAGTTAAGATTATAACTAGTAGAAAACAAGAGAGCATACAAACTAATTGCATCCTTACTGTTGAGCTCATCTTTGATGGCTAATGTTGGATTTGTTGTTAACAGCATCTCATATTATTTTTTGTGTTGATTTGGTGTTTTAAATGTCGTTGGGATGCATAGAAGTCGTTAGTCAAAACCATTGATAGTAGGTCAACTAAAGTCAATGAGTCAATATTGACCATTAACCCTAAATTTTAAGGGTCAAGGTTAATCATTGACCTTTGATCGTTGACTTTAAATTTTAAGAATCAAATCTGGCTATTGATTGTAGGGCAACGTTTGGGAATCAACAATGACCGTTGATTGTGTAACCCTAATCTTAAGGCTTTATAAATAACCCCATGTACCTTGCAAGACAAAGGTATGCTGTAGAATTATTTGAGAGAAAGAAAAATCTGATTGTAGCAGTCGGCTAAGAGAAAGAGGCAGCCAAGGAGAGCAGCAGCCAGCCACACCAAAGGAGAGGTGCAACAGTTGGCCATACACAAAGAAGAGGTGAAGTAGTTGACCATACTAAAGGAGAGGTGCAGTAGCTGGCCATACCAAAGGAGAGGTGTAGTAGTTGGCCACACCAAAGGAGAGGTGCAGTAGCCAACCACACCAAGTAGAAGGTGCAATTTGGCAGTAAGGGAGGCAAACTAGCAGAAGGTGCAATTTGGTTGTAAGGGAGGCAAACTAGTAGAAGGTGCAAGCAAAATTAGAATCTACAGATTTTAGCAAGTCTAGCAAGCATCCCTACACTAGTAGCACAACCAGCAAGTGTCCTTGCACTAATAGAAACTCCAGCAGGCATCCCTGTACCAACAGCACAACCAACAGGTGTCCCTGCATTAGCAAAAACTTTAGCAGGCGTCCTTGCACTAGCAACATAACCAATAGGTGTCCCTGCATTAGCAGTAACTCCAGCAAGTGTTCCCTACATTAGTAGCTTGCAATCCCAAAAATTGCAGCATGTCTAGTAGCTTGAAATCCCAAAAATTGTAGTGTATCTAGCAGCTTAAAGTCCTAAAAATTGCAACACGTCTAGGAGGCTATACCAGCAAGTGCAGCACGTTTAGTAGCCAAACTAGAAATTGCAGCACGTCCAGCAGCCTGAAATCTTAGAAATTGTAGCACATCCAGTAGCTTAAAGTCCTAAAAATTACAACACGTCTAGGAGGCTATACCAGCAAGTGTAGCACGTCTAGCAGTTTGAAATCCTAGAAATTGCAACATGTCCAAGAGGCTATACCAGCAAGTGCAACACATCCAGTAGCCAAACCAAAAATTGCAACACGTCTAGGAGGCTATTCCAGTAAGTGCAGCACGTCTAATAGGCTATATTAGCAAGTGCAACACGTCCAGTAGCCAAACCAGTGATTGCAGCATGTCTAACAAGCAATCCCAATGAGTGCAGCATGTTCAGCAGTTGTAGCACATATAGCAGCAACCTCTAGGCAATAGGAGCAGGCAAACCAACAGCTAAAAATTGTAGGAGCAGCAGCAAGCTCAAGTAGAACATACCGGTAGCAATAACAACAACAAAATGTGCAGGTAGTGATAGTAGAATGTGCAAGCAGCAATAGCAACACGTGTGGTAGCAATAGCAGAATGTGCAGGCAGCAGTGATGGCAACATGTGCAGGCAGTGATAGTAGCACGTGTAAGTAGCAATAGCAACAGGTCCGACAGCTTACAGTAACTGAGGAGAGAATGTGTCCCGACAGCAGGTTTGGTAGCTTGCAGTAACCATGGAGAAAATGTGACTTGACAACAAGTCCAGTAGCTTGTAGTAACATAAGAGAAAGCGTGCCCCGACAACAAGTCTGACAACTTGCAGCAGTAAAGGAGAAAATGTGCCTGACAGCAGGTCCAGCGGTAGAGGAGAAAGTGTGCCTTGGCAGCAAGTCCAGTAGTTTATAGCAGTAGTGAAGGTAACTTGCTAATGTAGTAGGAGAGGCAGCACTGATAACTGGGGAAGAGAACTTGCTAAGGCAGCAAGAGGAAGCACCGATAGCAGGAGGAGAGAATTTGTTGAGGCAGCAGGGAAGGTAGCACCAGCAGCAGAGGAGAGATCTTGCTGAGGTAATAGGTGTGTCAACATTGGTAGTAGGGGGAGAGAACTTATAGCAGAGATAACCGGCAATAGAGAAAACCAGTAAGGGGAGAGAACTTACAATAGAGATAACTTGTAGCAAAGATAATTTGCAAAGAAAAGACCGGTAAAGCCTGAGCAAAGACCAGAAGTGAAGAAGGAGAAGATCCATATTCTGCACTAACAATCTATGCATATTGAATGATCTTTCTTTAGGAAAGTTTTCATTATAAACCTTTTGATAAACTTGTTGAAAAAGAGCGGAATACCCTTAGAGTGATCAGGAGATCATTGTAAGTGGTTAAGGAGTGATCCTTCTATAATCAAACTATATCCCTTGATAACAAGAGTGGATTGTGTGATTTAGGAGTGATCCTATCACACCATGGATGTAACTCACACATTGTGGGTGAACTACGTAAAAATTGTTGTGTGTTCTTGGGTACTTGCATTTAATTAATATCCGTATGACCGCTTTCACATAAAGAAGAAATAAAAATTGAATTATTGGCTCTAACAAGTCACAGAGGTTAAATTTAGATAGATTTGTAAAAAGTGAATATCTCACATTGTTTCACCCCCTCTTTTAGTGTGAAACCTAAAAAGATCCTTATCATTTACCTTATGTCCCTTTCACTTGAATGTAATTTTTTTCATGAGTCACATGATCATTAAATCATGTTCTCATGTTTTCTTTAAGTTATTTGATAGCTGAAGCTATTCATGAGCAAGATGAGGTGTGTGTTACTAACACACTTCATTTCAAAACATTGGAATAATTGCCAATTTCATATACTTTTGATTCCTATAAGGCATTGGTAGATTTTCCAAGGAAAGCCTTGTATAAGGTTACCAACTAATGTCTTCTTGCACACAAGATTACCTAATTCAATTTTTTTGGGAAGAATTGACAATATGGAAGTCAAGTTGTGTATGCTATAAAGAAAATTCTAGCTAAAGGTACAAGTACACCAAGTACACAAAACTAGTGTGTATAAACATACAGCTGACAAGTTATCTAGAATATCTATAATTTTATTTGCTCGTGGAGTGTGGTAGGGATTTTGTACAAGTCTTCTTATAATTTGAGCCCATCCCTCTATCAAAGGAAATGTGATCAATAAATTTGTATCTATTCAAAAAAACAATTTTTGCAACATGGAAATATGCTCTAAAGCAAAAATCTAAGAAAACTAAAAGAAAATGTAAAAAAGAAAAGAGAAGTAAATATCAATAAGGCATTACAAAACTAGTCCAAAAGCAACACTATATCAAAAAAGTAAATAAATAAATAAACAAAAACTAAAAATTACTTACCATTAAAGTAGACATTGATTCACTAAGTTTTATGAACTTGCCATTATCAAAGGCCTTCTTGTAATTAATCAAACTATGGTGGATTTCCACTAAACACATTCCTTACATGTGTACTGACTTATTCTTTCAACATTTCAAAGGAATGTCCTATATAATCCCTTCATATAAACCATTGAAGATTTTGGGACAATTAAATGGCCCAAAAAAATAAAATAGTTACCCTTACCCTTCTTTTTAAGGCATATTCTTCATTTTTTTGGACAACTGCTTTAAGGTTTTTAAGAGAAAACCTTTATTTCTTTGAGGAAGGTTAAGAATTCCATCAAATAACTCATTATACACATTAGAAGCACGAGCTTTGACATTTATAAGTGGATGGCTAACAATTGGCAACCTTTGGATATGCAAAATATCTAATAAACTAAAATATGACTAGACATTTTTACCTAATCTAAAACAATTAGAATCTACATCATATCAACTAGCTAAAGCCTTACGAAATCTATGTTGTGACAACAATGGTGTCATTTTTGCCAAGTTCTTAAATCCACTCCCATGGAGTGCATCTATCACACCGTTATCTAAGTGAAAGTCTTCTACCAATTTCAAGTGCTCGTAGATTTTTACCATTTTTTATTGCACCAAGATAAAAAAAAAGAACTCAACATGCAAAATATCACTTCTTCATCTTAAAACAATACAATAGTGAACAAAGAAAAACTAAGTATAAGTTTTTTAGGAGAAAATTTTTTCCAAAATGAAAAGACTTATGTTCCTAATAATGTTCACTGGTATTTGATTACAGCTACAGGTACATCAAGGATCTTGTTATATTCTTCAATAAAGGTTATTACTTGTTATTGAATCCTTATAATTTAACATATAACTAACTGCTTCAATGAAAGTAGTTATGGCATTAAATTGAAGGCAATAATATCTCATATCATTAGAATGATTCACTGATAAAGAGAAAGATGAAAAGTTGATTAAATCATTGTGTATATACCTTATGAATTGTATATTGAATGTACTAATTGCATCCATATAAATATATCAATCTTATGTCTATTTTAGTTATGTTAAAGACAAAGAAAAACACATTCAACATCCAAAACATCACATCTTCATCTTATAACAACACATTAGTGAACAAAGAAAAACTAAGCTTGTTGATTAAGATAGAGAATGTAAGCCTAATAAATAGGGTTAAATGGATTTATTGAGTGAGGCCAAGAGAGTGCCCAATAAAGATAGATAAAATATTCTTTAAATTTTAAGTGTTATAAAAACATAAGATTGATGAGTCAATTTAAAACAAGGTTATAAAATTGGTTAGGATTTAGGGTTTTAGAAAATGGTGCTGTACCAACAAGTTGGCTTAGGTTTTGGGTTATAGAAAATAATAATTTGTTCCATTGTTAATATGAGGAAGGGAATTGTTTTTTTTGGAAAGGTTAGAATGTGTAAGAAATAAAAATAATATGTATGAAAAGGTTAATTTATAGTTAATGAAAGTAAAAAAATATATATCTTTATATTTAAACAATTAATGACAAATCATCTTGTTCTTATTCATTCTCATTAACATAACTTGCTTTTCTAGTCCATTCGAAATCCAAATACATTAGTGAAGTTCCCGACTTCTTTCTAGGATCTACTAGTTTGTGATATTGAGAGGGGGGGTGAATCAGTATCACCACAAATCGCAATTTGCAAGTAAGTGAACAACTTCAACCTCTTCTTAAAAGCGAACTCTTTCTCAGACTCAACTAAGGTAGATCTATTGCTACCTACTAATTACAATAGTCCCTAAAGTTACCTTTCTGACATCTTGCCTAATAGACAATACGGATGTTCTTGTTTAGGTCTTCGTTAGGTTATAGGTTGGCTGATACTTTAGCTGCGTTCACAACTCAATTCAAAACACAGAACATAAAGCAAATTAAGGACACACAAAATTTACATGGTTCTGTCAATACATCCACGTTTTGCTCCTTGTTCTTCACAAAACATGGGCTGCCAAAGACTCTAAGATACTTGGTTGTTGTCTTCTTCCCACTTCATAGCTCATATGGAGTCTTATCAGTATTGGGCCTTAGTAATACTCTGTTTAGTAGATGCACTGCTGTAAATGTTGCTTCTATCCAAAATCTTATGTGAAGCTTGGATTCCAGTAGTAAAGTTCTTGCCATTTTAACCACAACTCTATTCTTCCTCTTTGCCACCCCGTTCTGTTGAGGTGTTCTTGCTGCTGCCTTTTGATGATGAATACCATGCTTCTCAAGGTAATCTTCAAAAGCTTCATTTGTAAATTCAGTGCCTTGATCTGACCTCAATACTTTGATCTTCCTTCCATTCTCATTTTTAGCCAATCTTTTATATCTATTGAAGTAATTCAGAAATTCTGACTTGTGTTTGAGGTGCATGAGGCAGGTCCTTCTCGAATAATCATCAACAAACAAAATGAAGTACCTCTCACCTTTCAACCTTTTTCTCCTTATTGGTCCACACAAATTAGTATGCACAATGTCAAGCACTGCTTCAGAACTGAACTCTTTGGTCTTGTACTACTTTTTGGCATGTTTTCCTTTAGAGCATGCTGAGCAAACATACTCTCTCTCTCTCCTGAGGTCGGGAATGTCTCTGATTGCATGAGTAGTGGTCAGCTTCCTTATGTTCTTTTGTGATAAGTATCCTTGCCTCCTATGCCAGAGCTGATTTTCTTCTTCCTTTGTAAGTAGACAACTGTTTGTCTTGTCCTCATCAATCACGTACAAATTTTCAGCTGTTCTCTTCTCAGCTGTAACAGTATTGCCTTCTTTACTCTTCACTTGGCAACCTGTTTTTGTGAATATCACTTTGCGGTCGTCATTGCATAATTGGCTAACAGATGCTAGATTATATCTAAGTCCTTCAACGTGCAGAACATCTTTCAGCTTTCCTTTTCCAATATTTACTGACCCCTAACCACTGATGTTGAGTGAATCATCATTGCCAAACTTGACTCTGCCTTTTCTTGACTTGTTTAGCTTTGATAATTTACTCTTATCTCCTGTCATGTGTGAAGTGCATTAAGGATCCACTGCTTATCCTTGCAATCAGCCTTTAGTGCAATTTCAACTATATTAGCCACCTCCCTTTTTGCTCTATATTCCTTCTTTTGAACTGA
>CM038602.1:6778399-6804938 GCA_021533255.1 Ceriops tagal
AGGTAAGTGAACAACTTCAACCTCTTCTTAAAAGTGAACTCTTTCTCAGACTCGACTAAGGTAGATCTATTGCTACCTATTAATCACAATAGTCCCCAAAGTTACCTTTCAGACATCTTGCCTAATAAACAATACGGATGTTCTTGTTTAGGTCTTCATTAGGTTATGGGTTGGTTGATACTTTAGCTGCGTTCACAACTCAATTCAAAACACAGAACGTAAGGCAAATTAAGGACATACGAGATTTACGTGGTTTCGTCAACGTGACGTACATCCACGGTGGTAGGGACTCTCCCTTATCGAGACTATCCACTATATTTGAGAGTTCTAGTTACAATAGATGTCTTAATCCTTTGCTCCTTTCAATATTGCAATTACTAAGCAAGTTCAATACAAAGAGTGTCACTTACTATGTCTACCCTTCTTCTAGCTTGTCTTGCCTCTGTTGAATTGAAAGGCTGCTCCACTGCCGCTTAAAAGTTCACCGCAACGCTCTCTAACCTCTCTTGAAGAAATCTAGAAATACGTTGAGTTCTTTCCAATGCTTTGCCAAATTTCTTCTCTACATTGTCTCACACAACTCCTGCTTTCACGGTCTCATGGTCTCACTCTTCTCCTGGTTTCACCATCTCATCGTTTCACAGCTCGCCTGTCCATTTCTCTCTCTCTTGCTGTCCAGTTGGATTTCTCTCTCTTACCGTCCAGCTGGATTTCTCTCTCACCATCCAGCCAGATTTCCTCTGTTCTGCCGTGTACCCCTCTTGGTTGGCCAAATCGGGTTTTTCCGTTCACCTCTTTTTCACTCAGCTGTTCTTCATTCTATTTTTCTTTTGGCCGTTCGGGTTTTTCTCCTTCTTCCAACGACTGTGTTTTCTCTCTCTTCCAACGTCTAGCCGCCAAATCTCTCTCACTCGTTCCCGATCTGGTCTCGTCTCACCCGTTCCAATTCGGATATGGTCTTTCCCGTTCTCGATCTGGTCTCTTTGTTCTGTCTTTTTTTTTTGGCCATTCCTTTTTCTCTCCTTCCTCGGTGGTCTGTTTTTGGCCTTGTCGGGTTTTTCCTTTCCTTCGCCGTCACTCTGATTCGGCCGTATATTTCTTTGCTATCCACTCTCCTCTTTGGCCGTGGCGGATTTTCTCTCCTATCTCTTACGACGACTGTTCTTCGTTTAGCCTGGCCATCAACCATCTCCTCTTTCTCTCTCTCGACGGTTATACTGTTCACGACGACTGCTTCTTTTCTATTTTGCCGTCCCCTGTTCTGTCGTTTGCTTGCCGTTGGTGTGCTTTGGCCAAATGTTATGTTTTTCTATTTTCTTTATTTGGCTGTCCACACACTTTTGTGTTTTGTTGTGTATTCAATTGTGTTGGCCTTACCCTAATTTTGTTTCCAAGGTCTTTATATACTCTCTTCCATGAAACCCTAATAGGGTTTACGTGGCGAATTTACGTTCTTGCCCCTCCAGGGCTTACGCGGCGGATTTATGTTCTTGCCCTTTCATGTGGATTTACCTTCTTGCCCTTCCATGTGGCTTTACTTTCTTGCACACTTAAACCTAGTTGACAAAAATTATAACCCATACAAAGCTGTGGGAACAACAATTAGTAATTTGCACACTAATATTTAGGTTTATTGCATTTATACCTCACCTCACACATTCACAAAAATCAAAGAAATTCAATCACATAAATTTTTATATGCTTATTCATTTTCTTGTAATTGGATTATTACTTTTTAGCATTGGAATCAACTTTGTTTAATTGATGATGACACTTTTTTGTTATCTTTTTTCATTATGTCAAATAGATAAGATCTTGGAAGTCTGAAGGTTAACTAGAGTTATGAGCCTAATTGATTATCATGTAATGTGTTGCTTGCTAAAGAGACATTAACCTTGAGGGTATTTTAATGATACTCATAAATATATACAATTTGAAATAATAAAACTAAAGGTGTCAATGTCCATTCAAAAGGCAATTTTAAAGTTTACACACATTGAATGAAAGTTAGGATTTTTAAAAATAAAGCTTGACCTTAACAAAATAGTTTTAAGGGGACTTTATGTCTTGTCCTTATGACCTAAATTTATTAAATGGTTTACATTTATAACTTACAATCAAATAGCTAGCAATTAAGTGGTCTTTTTTATTTTTGGGACCAAGAGTGAGGACTCAATTGGTGTTAGACATATAATCGATTAATGAGTTGGTTTGCTTGTAGAAGGTAAACATTTTCTAATAAATAAAATTGCTAACAATTAAGTGCTCTTTTATTTGGAGTATGGACTCAACTAGTACTAGACTTAGTGCTAATTTATGAGCCAATATGGTTTTAGAAAGTTGACATTTTTTAACACATAAAATTGTTAGCAATTAATTGCTCATTTTACTAATATACTATTAATCTTATTAATTGGATCAATGTTTAAACCATATGTCATATGTAGAATTAATAAATAGAAGTTTATCATGCTTTGAATGTTATCTAATATGAAATTCTCATAGTTTGAAATGCTTTCTTTGGCTCAACCTTTTATGAATCATACATAATAATTTAGCCCCACAAACATTATTGATGAATAATATATACTAAGTATTATACTATCGATAATTAGTTCTTATGTTTTATAAATAAAGGGGTAAGCTTCCATTTATTATGTGGCTTGGTAAAATGTTATCTAATTATGTTTCTTCCCTTTGGGAGTCATGCTCTCATATATAATTAATTCCAATTATGTTTCCCTTTGGTATAAGGTACTATACTATCATCAATTAGTTGATATGTTTTATAAATTGGGGGGGGGTAAGCTTCTATTAATGTAAGAACATTCATGAATCTTTGGCAATTGAATTTTAACTTTAAGATATCAAATAGACTAAAGGTATAAGTTATTATGCTATTAACAATTAGTTCATATGTTTTATAAATAGGGGTTAAGCTAGCAGCAACAAAATGCACATTAGCAACACCACTTTCTTCAACAACAATAAACCATATCAAAAAGTGTTCTTATTCCTCCTCTTATACACTTTGCCTAAGTGACAGTTTACTGTAGCTTCTTCATGCTATGATGCACCTTGTTTTTGCTGTAGAGAAGCCTTTCTTATATACACATCAATTAAAATATAATCTACATAAGCAAAAATTATAGTAATGTATAAAATACACATATATTTGACATTATAAAATAAACCTTACCTAGAAATAATTCATAATTCCAAGATGTAGTTTAGGGGGTTGGCTTATCTACTTTGAGTTTTCAAGTGTAGGCAAGGCTTTAAACTATATAGTCTTATAGTACCACTTTAGCTTACATTTTTTTAGCAACAACATGAGCATACCCTTCCACCATCATATGTTTTGCCTCGTGCTACCCAGCATTTCTCTCCACCATATGCTGTCTTGTGTTGCTCAAACATGTGGCAACTAATCATCATCTCCATTCCTTTCCTGTATAGCTTGGTCACTGTACATCTACTACTCCTACTCATGCTTTAGGGGCACTTCTTTTGGGTTGTGCATCTACTCTTCTTGAGGCACTTCAACCTCTACTTATGCCCAATCAATCCACTCTTGTTGATGGAATCGATTTCTAAACTTGATCAAATCAACACCAAGTTTTAAGGACCACAACGTTGTATAATTTTTATTACATTTACCTGATGGATCAAATAAAAAACTCAAGTTTAAGATTATAACTAGTAAAAACAAGAAAGTATACAAACTAATTACATCTTTAACTTATGTCCCTTTCACTTTCATGTATTTCTTTTCATGAGTCACATGATTGTTAAACCATGTTCTCATGTTTTCTTCAAGTTCATTTGATAGCTGAAGTTGTTCATGGATGAGATGAGGTGTGTGTTGCAAACACACTTCATTCCAAAACATTGGAATAATTGCCAATTTTATATGCCTTTGATTCCCATAAGGCATTGGTAGATTTTCCATAGTTGCATCCATATACATATATCAATCTTGTGTCAGGTTTAGTTATGTTAAAGGCAAGGGAAAAAGCATTCAACACCTAATAATCACATCTTCATCTTACAACAACATAATAGTGAACAAAGAAAAACTAAGCATGTTGATTGAGATAGAGAACACAAGCCCAATAGGATAAATGGATTTATCAATTGAGGCAAAGATAAGACAAAAAAGTACTTAGTGAAGATAGAGAAACTATTCTTTGAATTTCAAACATTGGAAGAACATAAGATTGATGAATTAATTTGAAAGAGGGTTGCAAAATTGGCTGGGATTTGGGGTTTTAGAAAATGGCATTGTATTGACAAATTGGCTTAGGTTTTGGGTTTTAGAAAATAGGACTATGTTCCATTATTAATAGAAAGAAGGAAAATTAAAATTTTTTGTTTAGAAAAGGTTAAAATGTGTGAGAAAAATAATATCTATGAAAATGTTAATTCATAGTTAATGAAAGTAAAAAAAATTGTCTTTATATCTAAACAATTAATGACAAAATCATTTTATTCCTATTCATTCTTTTCGTCACAACTTACTTTTCCAATCCATTCAAAATCCAAACATATAAGTAATTTGCACACCAATATTTAAGTTCACTGCATTTATATCTCACCTCATACATTCATAGAAATCAAAAAAATTCAAGCACATAATTTTTTATGTGACTATTCATTTTTCATAACTAGATGATTACTTTTTGACATTGGAATCAATTTGGTTCAATTGATAATGGCATTTTTTTGTTATCTTTTTTTTAATTAAGTCAAATAGATAAGATCTTGGAAGTATGAAGGTTAACTAGAGTCGTAAGCCTATTTAATTGTCATTTAATGTGTTGCTTGCTAAAGAGACATTGACTTTGAGGGTACTTTAGTGATACTTATAAATATATACAACTTGAAATAGTAAAACTAGAGGTGTTAACATTTATTCAAAGGGCAATTTTAAAGTTTACACATATTAAATTTTTCAACAAAGTTGGAAATTGGTTACATTAGTTAATGTCATTCTTTTATTTGTCCTTGATCCTTTTCTTATTAATTATAGTTTAATATACAATGCATTATAAAATCTTTAGTAACAATAAATAGGAGTATGACTCTTAAAGGACGAAACATAATTGGATAACCTTTTACTAAGCCATATGGTAAATGGAAGCTTTCTCCCTTGTTTATAAAACAAATGAACTAATTATTGATAACATAATGTCTTGTACCAAAAGGAAACATAATTGGAATTAATTATATATAAAAGCATGACTCCTGAAGGGAAGAAACATAATTAGATAACCTTTTACTAAGCCACAAAGTAAATAAAAGCTTATCCCTATATTTATAAAACATATGAACTAATTATTGATAGCATAATACTTGGCTTAGTATAAATCATTCATCAATAATGTTTATTGAGCTAAATTAGTATAATAGGCATGATTCATAAAGGCTAAGCCAAAGAAAGCATTTTAGAATGTGAGAATTTCATATTAGATAACATTTAAACTATGATAACCAACATTTATAGATGACATAACATAATTTTAGCTACCATAAATTTCATTGTACCAAAGAACAATTAATAGCTAGCAATTTTATATGTTAGAAAATATTTACTTTTTAGAAGCAAACAAGCTTATTAACCAGTTATATGTCCAGTGTCGGTTGAGTTGATACTTTAGAGCACTAAAAAGACTAGTTAATAGCTAGCAATTTTATGTGTGAGAAAATGTTTGCTTTCTAGAGGCAAATCGGCTCAGTAACAAGTTATATATCTAATGCCAGTTGAGTCCTCACTCAAGAACGACGCTGACATAAAGCAATAAAAAGAGCACTTAATTACTAGCGATTTTGTGTGTTATAAAATGTTTTCTTTCCAAAAGTGGATTAGCTCATTAACTAGTTATATCTTTAATGCCAGTTAAGTCCTCACTCCAGAACCAAGCTAGTTCAGAGCAATAACAAAATCACTTAATTGCTAGCTACTTTATGTGTTAGAAAATATTTTCATTTTGAAAGCGGACTAACTCATTAATTGGTTATATCTTTAGTGTCGGTTGAGTCGTCATTGCAGAACCGGCCAATTCGTGCCAATAAAAACACCACCTAATTGCTAGCGATTTTATGTGCTAGAAAATCTTTGATTTCTAGAAGTAGATTAGGTAAAAACCAGTTCTATGTTTGGTGCCAGTTGAGTTCTCATCCCTTAAACTTTTAACTTAAAACCCTATCTACAAACATTATTGATGAATGATTTATACTGAACTTGGCTAGAGTTTTTGTTTGAAAAGCAGTCTGGCCCACATTGTACTGCTTTGCAAATTTTACAAAATGCTCTACCTTCTTGCTTCCACTACTTTAGGGATAGGTACTTGATTAATAAAAGAGAGATATTGGAATTTGATTTTCATAAGCATGTG
This sequence comes from Ceriops tagal, assembly GCA_021533255.1. Taxonomy (NCBI): domain Eukaryota; kingdom Viridiplantae; phylum Streptophyta; class Magnoliopsida; order Malpighiales; family Rhizophoraceae; genus Ceriops; species Ceriops tagal. Next base: position 6,784,798 of record CM038602.1, read on the forward strand.
CTTCAATCCATGATTGATGAGGTTGTTACCTCAATATTTTTTGAGAGAGGTCCTGAATTAGTTCTTCAATTCTTTAACTATGTATAAACTTTGTTATGGAAAGTATTTTCTTTATAGGTTTTAGTGTGGGTTTGAAAGACTTCTACTTAACTAGAACATCTAGGAAAGTTGTAAAAGAACAACTTACGGCTATTTCTCCCTTACTGTGTAACTTGAGGTCTACCTAAAATGAAGTGACAAAAGTGCAATTAGATGATCATATCCACATATAGTTAGAAAAATGGTGGCCAACTTTGTTTTAAAATTCTTGAAAGCATACTTAGGGTCAACCATGATTAAAAACAAATGTCTAGGGAACCTTGACCATTGCGATGAGGTTCTACCCATGTTCTAACAAGTATAGAGAAAAAATATTCAATTTGGATAGAAAATAAACATGTGACAAGATCTAATGATTATAAAAGCTAAGTGTCCTTGAAACATAAAGCTTTCATTCCATGTAATACCGCTTTATTGATTTTGCATAGCTTAATAGTAGCATCTCACTCTCATTTAACTTCTTTCAACTTTTCTTTAAGCTCTTTATAATTGAGATCTATATTAGCACCATTTTCTTTTGAAGATGAGCTAGCAATGCCAACTTAAAAAATAGAATCTCCATTTGTAAGAGACTCAACATATCTACAAGAGTCCTAGCAAACAAACATTAAAAGATGCACTAATAGCACAAACATCAGAAATGGCATATTTGTTTATAAAAGACTTGATATATCCATAAGTATCCTATAAAGGTGATGATTACATATTTTTTAAGTTGAAAAAATAAAGAATACAATATAGTTTTACTGTTAATGGGCAAAAATAAAATTGGTTGCCCACATAATGACCCTCTTTCAGAGTCTTTACTTGACATGGACCCTAGTTACGTTGGCATATCTTTACTTTATTTTTCCAAGTATAAAATTTGTGCTTTAAAAGGAAAGATTTAACAAAACAAGCTTTTCATGATAAAGCATTAAGAAGCTAAAGAAAAATAAGAAGTCACTTGATCATACAATATAGTTTTTTATTTCAATTCAAAGCATATTACTAGGTCACTGGCAAGTGACTTAATCAAATAGAACATAAGCACTGATAATAGGACATAAGTACAATGGATGCCCATAGTTTTTAGGAGTTGTTACAATTAACAATTTCAACAAGTTTTTGCAAGAAGGGTAATGATAGATAAAATCCTTGCATAAGAGTCATTTAATTATGATAATACCATAAAAGAAGCCAAGTATAAGGTATTAAAGAAAAATTTTGCATACCCATTGACAAAATTTAAAAAACTTAGCTTTCTCTTTATCCTTTGAACTAAAGGACTTATATAAACATTCATTAAACCTAACAACATGTCTTTCACAATAAGGCCAATTATCATATACTCTAGGCATTTGCCTTTTGTAAACTATGTATATTTTTCCCATTTGTCAAAATGTAAGTCATGATAGTTATTACTTAACTAAATTATTAAAATCTTGATAGTTCTTATGTCAAATAAGCATATTAAAGAAAAAGAAAAGACAGTAGAAACAAAGAAAGAAAAATTGACATATATAATGCCCCATTCCTTATGTGTGAGAAGAGAGGATAATACAATAAACAAAAAAACATACATAATACCCAATTTGAAAAGCTTGACAGAGAAAGAAAGCGGTGAGAGTAGAGGATCCTGATAGAGAGAAAGGCTGGAGATGGGTCACTAAGAAGCTATTTTCCAAGTTTTATTATTTATGCGCATTGCTTTAATAGTCATATGCTATGGCGTTGTTTTGTGATGGATACTTAAGCCCATTTTAACTTGCTAGCAATTCAGTGTGTCAAAAACACCCTCTTTTACTAATATCCCATAAAAAAACATAATGAATGCCCAATTTGAAAAGCTTAATGAGATTATGGAGTTGTGGGTTTGTAGTTGTTTGGTTGGCTAGGTGAGACCGTGAAAGAGTGGTGGTGTAGCTAGTGTTGTTGTGAGAGGCAAAAACTAGAGATGGGTCACTGAGAAGCTATTTTTTGTGTTTTATTTTTTTATGCACGTTGGTGTGATTGTTAGATGCTATAATGGTGTTTTGCAATGAATATTAGAACTCAACATTAGTTTAAATTGAAAGCCTTTTCTAGAAATTAAAATAGCACCACTCTCTCACTCTCATACCTTTAGCACTTTGGAACTTGAGGTATTGATTGCTTATTCTTTTATGTAATTAAGGTTAAACCAATAATTGCCATTAAGAGAAGTCCAATAAATACTATCTATTCATTTATTACCATAATGAAAAGAATTTTGCTGCTTCATTGGCTTATTTGGACTTTGTTACGTTGATTTTGTCCTATGAACCGAAGTTATCTTAATTGTTATTATGTGAAGGGCTCGTAGTTGAGGTCCTTTTCTAGAACAGGTGGTCATGATCAAATCGATAGGTCCCACTTTTCCTATGCTAACAATTTTGTGTGATTTACAAGTTGACAGAACAACAACATTGTGGTTCAGAAAAAAGACAATAATGGTGCTTTTGTGTTGATTACAAGAAGCTAAATCAAGATACTTTAAAGGACAAATTTCCCATTTCATTGATTGAAGAACTCCCAAATGAACTTAGAAGGGTAAACATTTTGGACTTAAGGCATGGATATCATCAAATTAAAATACACTATAGATGTTTACAAAATAATCTTTAAGAAACACAAGGGCTATTATAAGTTTGTGATCATTTCTTTTGGTTTAACCAACACACCTGTAACTTTTCAAAATCTATTGGATAAGGTTTTAAAATCTTATCGGTAAAAGTAGTGCAAAGGTTTTATTGAACAACCTAATGGTTTTATACTTGATCATGATGGTTCAAGTGTGTACAAATTGAAAAAGGCTTTATATGGCTTAAAGCAAACTCTTAAAGCATGGTATTCTAAACTAGTACATGTCTCAAAGAAATGAAATTCAAAAAAAGGAATATGGATAGCAACTTGTACATAAAGGAAGATAAAGAGGGCTAATTAATTGTTGTGGTTTATGTTGATGATGTAATTTTTGCTGCTGAAAAAGAGACCTTTTGCACTACTTTTGCCAATCAAATGAAGAAGAAGTTTGAGATGTCTATGTTAGGCGAAATGAAATTCTTCTTAGAGTTACAAGTTTTGTAAAGTAAGGCTGAAATTTCCTCTCCCAAGAAAAATATGCTTAGGAGTTGTTAAAAAGATTTGGGATGGAGAACTCTAAAGAAGTAAGCACTCCCATTGCTGTTTGAACAAAGTTGAGCAAAGGCAAAATGGTTGATTAGAAGGAATATAAAAAGTTGATTGGAAGTTTATTGTATTTGACAACATCAAGGCCTGATCTTATTTTTGCTATAACACTTTATGCTAAATTTCAAAGTGAGCCCAAGGAATCTCACCTTGTGGCTACTAAAAGAATCCTAAGATATGTTAAGGGTATAACAAATTATGGGCTACTTTATCATAGAAGTGGATAACTTAATTTATATGGGTATATAGATGCTAATTGGGCTAGAAATTGTGATCACAGAAGGTCTACATTAGGTGATGCATTTTATTTAAACAATATGTGTTTCATGACACAATAAAAAGCAAAATTCAATAACTTTAAGCACTACAGAGGTTGAATATGTGGCTCCTACTTAGGCTTGTACTCAAATACTATGGATGAAACAATAACTTGAAAATTTGAAGGTAGATGTGTAGCTACCATTGCTAATTGGTTGTGACAACCAAAGTGCCATCAATTTATCAAAGAATCCTATTCAACATTCTAGATTTAAACATATTGAAATTAAATACTACTTCATTAAAGAAAAGTGGAGAAAAATAAAGTTAGAGTATATGCCTCCCACAAAGCAAGTTGCAAATATATTCACCAAACCTCTATCAAGAGAGATGTTCCAGAAGTTAAGGCTGAATTTATGTGCTCAGCCACTCCCTAGAGGTTGAGGCATGCCTTTAACCCCTCTCCCTTACCTTTCTTCTTCAATTATTCTTTGGATTTGTTATCAAAAGGGGAAATATTTTGCATAAATCCAAATAGAGTATATATTGATCAAAAAAGGGGAGTAGCTTAATAAATCTAAAAGGGAAAATCAAATAAAATGGGAGAAATTGTCAAGAGGGAGAATAAAAAAAAGAGGGAGTTAAAAATTGAGGTTGTTTCCAATTAGTATCAAGTCCACATGCCTATATGCAAAAAAGGAGATGTATGTTTTAGGAGGAGTTGCTCCTTTTACTAACAATTTTGTTTGTACTTAATTGCTAATTTATGGATTTAATGTGTTGCCAACAAATCTAAAGGGGGAGATTGTTGATCCCATCTTTGATGGCTAATATTGGATTTGTTGTCAACAACATCTCATATATTTGTTCTCGTTGATTTGATGTTATGAGTGCTTTTAAGATGTGTTTATTATGTTTACAAAATATTGACAGTTGATTTATTCAAGGGTTAAGGAAGTTATTGAGGTAGTAGCCTAAACTAATGCAAAACTGGCAGCAACACCAACCAATGAGCAACTTGTTAAGCTAGAAGTTAAGGAAATTGCTTAAAAGCCACAAATGATAATATTCGTTACTACATTAATTAAACAACTACAGGAAGAAAGTAAGGCCGAAATTAGGATGCTACTAGCCCCACCTTATACTGCTAAAAATGATGAGTTGATTGGGATTGCTAGTGGTGTTTTGGATATAAGGAAAGCACTAGTTGTTGCCTCTGGCATTGCGTTTAGCAATGGCACTGCAAGTCACTTGTTAGGTATGAGTCAATGCTGACTGTTGATCCTAAATTCAAGGAATTAATGCTAATCGTTGACAGTATGGCAACCTTAAATTCAAGGAATCAATATTGATTGTTGATGAGAGGGCAACCCTAAACTTAAGGCATATAAATACCCATGCAGCTACCAAGAGAGTGGTGAGCAAAAACAGAAAGAAAGAGAGAATAGTAGAGAACATAAGAGGAGAACTGGCAAGATAAAATAACAACCAGTGACAAAAGAAAAGGTAACTAGCAGCAAAAAGGTTGAGTTGCAGAAAGAGAGAAACCCTACAAAGGTAGGAGAGAAATCTAGCAAAGATAGAAAGAACGGTAGAAAGCTTGAACAAAGATCGGTAATGAGGAAGGAGAGAATGACAGAAAGCTTAAGTAGAGACTAATAGAGAGAGGGCAAAGACCGATAGTGAGGAAAGAGAGAACAATAGAGAGAAAAGGAGAGCACGACAAAGAGAAGAGGAGAAGATCAATTTTTTGCCACAACAGCTTGTGTATATGGAAAGATCTTTCTTAGGGAAATTTTTTTCATAACCTTTTTATGTACTTTTTTGGAAAAATATGGGAAACCTTTGGGGTGATTGGGAGATCATTATAAGTAATTAAGGAGTGATCCTTCCACAGTCGTTAAGGAGATATCCTTCCACTACATCAACTATATCCCTCGATTGCAAGAGTGAATTGTGTGGTTTAAGAGTGATCTTATCACATTGTGGATGTAGCTTACACATTATGGGTGAACCAAGATATGGGTGAAAAATTTCGTGTATTCTTGGGTGCTTATGCTTTCTTGATATTCATAGGTTGTTCTCACATAAAGAAGCAAGATAAAATTGGATCATGAACTTTAACAGGTCACAGAGGTTTAATCTGAACATATTTGTAAAAGGTAAGTATCTCACGTTGTTTCACCCCTTTTGTTTTTTAGTGTGAGATCCAAGAAGGTCCTTATCACTTTATTGATTCACATTTGGGCAATTTGGTGATGAAATACATGCAGATGCTTTGTCATATTCTTTTAAGGATATGAAGGGGTTAAAGAAGAACAAGGGAGCCAAATAAGTCAAATTTGCATTTTTGACACACATTATAGGTTTTAATATAATTCCTAACATTCTGAGACAATCCTTTCTAAAACAAAAAAAAAATAAAGAGAGAGAGAGAGGGAGAGAGAGAAAGAGAGAGAGAGAGAGAGAGAGAGAGAGAGAGAGAGAGAGAGAGAAGATAATTTCATAACAATGATTATGACCTTTAAATGACTTTTGTGAATTCCTTCATGCCATAAAGTTATAATTTGTTGCCTTAATGATAAATTCTACCCTACTACCAAACGCCTTTTCACAAAAAATAATCATTATGCCAAGTATAAAGAGAATTAGTAAGTTGCACTTGTTAAAGATATTGAATCAGTTACTGCAGGGAAGTATCAATGCTCCAACCTTAATTTGATGAAGAAGATCAAAAAAGACGACGAAAATGGCTTAAAATTGCGATTGATGGCTCAAAAGTCTTGACAAGGCATCTATAGCAACATTATGATTGCCTTCCTCATATATGTTGTCATAGTCATAACTCATAAGTTTAGCTAACCTTGTGTGTTAACTTACAGTACGTAACTTTTGGTCGAGAAGATATTTGAGACTACAATGATTAGTTTTAATGGTAAATTGCCTACCTTATAAATAATGGTATCATTTGGAAACTACAAAGAGAATGGCTAAAAGTTCTTTCCATATACAAAGACAAATAGTTTCCTTAAAAAGAAAGCATTCCTGATATATATTATGGGGTGGCCTTATTGTATCAACATAGCACCCATATCCACTTCACCAACATTAATCTCAAACACAAAGTCCATGGAAAAATTAAGCAAGCTTAAGATTCGTGCTTAGGTAAGAGCTCTCTTTAAGGTATTAAAAGCATGGTCAACATATGCATTTTATTGAAACAAGTCTTTTCTTAAGAAATTAGTGAATGGTTTTGATAAGGACCTTCAAAGGTCTCATACTGAGAGGGGGAGGGGCTGAATTAGTGTGAGATACTTACTTTTTACAAATCTTGTGAAATATAAACCTATCCTAATTAAGCCTCTATGACATGTTAAAGTCTATGATCTAATTTTATCTTGCTTCTTTATGTGAGAATGGCCGTATGACTATCAAGTAAGCACAAGCACTCGAGAACACCCAGAATATTTATGTGGTCCACCCACAATGTGTGAACTACATCCATGGTGTGATAGGATCACTTATAGATTACACGATCCATTTTTGTTATCAAGAGATACAGCTGATGTTGTGGAAGGATCTCTTCTTAACCACTATGGAATGATCACTCCTTAACCACTTACAATGATCTCCCAATCACTCTAAGGGTTTCCTACCCTTTTCAAAACGTTTCATAAAAAGAGTATTATAAAAAATCCCCTGAGAAGGATCTCTCCATGTGTATAGGCTACTGTTGCAGAAAACGGATCTTCTCCTTCTTCACTGTCGATCTCTACTCAAGCTTTCTGCTGTTCTCTCTTTTTTCACTACTGGTCTTTCCTTCTTTACAATCGGTTTCACAGCTTTCTCTTTGCCTTTATTGGTTTAAATTCTTTGCTAGTTCTAAACTCTTAGCCGTTCACACTTTTTGCCGGTTCTAAACTCTCAGCCTCTATCGATCTTAGCTCTCTGCCTCTACTAGGTTTCTCTCTGCCTCTGTTGGGTTTCTCTCTTGCATCTACAAGTTTTCTCTCTTACCTCTGCCGAGTTTCTCTCCTTCCTTTGCAGGGTTTCTCTTCTACCTCTATTAGGTTTCTCTCTATTTGTTTATGCAGCTTTCTCTGCTTGTTTCTACAACTCTTTCTACTTGTTTTTGTAGCACTTTCTACCTATTTCAACAACTCTCTCTACCTATTTTTGCAACTCTTTTTGCTTGTTTTTGCAACTCTCTCTGCCTATTTTTGTAATTCTTTCTACCTATTTTTACAATTCTTTCTGCCTATTTTTTTAGCTTTTTTTTTTACCTATTTCTATAGCTCTTTTTGCTGGTTCTCTCCTCTGTAGGTTCTGCTTTATTTTATCGGTTCTCTCTTCTACAAGTTCTCTCATTTTCTTTTTGTCACTACTACTGTCTCTCCTTCATTCTGCCATTGCTACTGTCTCTCCTTTGCAAGTTCTCAACTCTACAGGTTCTCTTTTTTGTAGGTTCTCTACTCTTCTCTTTATCGCTACTGTTACCTCTCCTTTTTTTCTACTACTACTGTTGTCTCTCCTTCTTTCTGCCACTATTGTTGTATCTTCATCTTTCTACTTCTGTTTGCATGCGTTGCTATTGTCCACACACGATAAGGCTACTATTCACACACGTTGTTCCTGCTATCTAAGTGTGTTGCTGCTATTTGCTCACCCTGCTGCTTCTATTAGCCTGCATTGCTATTGTCTACTCGCACCGTTGCTATTATTCGTGTGCGCTGTAGTTGTCTTCTCGTACCATTGTTACTATCTTTGCATGCTACAGCTATTTTCTCACACTGCTAATGCTATCCTTGCGCATTGCAGCTATCTTCTTGCACTGTTACTGCTCTTTTTGCATGCTACAGTTGTCTTTTCGTGCCACTGCTTCTGCCTCCTTCTAGTTTGTCTTCCTTGGCTTCTTTGTATGTTTACTGGTGCAGCTATTGCCTTGGTGATGTTTGCTAATACGGTTTTTGGCTTGATGTTGTTTGCTGGTGCGAGTATATCCTCCTGGACGTGTTATTGGTGCAAGGAAGCCTCATGGAATTGTTGCTGCTATTAGGAAGTTTCTTAGACGTGTTGCTGCTATTGTTGGGAAGTCTCTTGGACGTGCTGCTGTTGTTGGGAAGCCTCCTGGACGTGTAGGGATGTGCTATTTGTGTTGGTATACCCTTCTGGACCTACAGGGACATCTGTTGCTACTAGAATACCCTCTTAGACATGTAGAGATGTGCTGCTAGTTTGTTGAAAGCCTCCTAGATATGTTGGAGTGGTGTTTAGCTACTGCTGTCACCTTTGTGAGGGCTTGCTGGTACGGTGGCTATCTTAATGAGGGTTTGCTAGTATGGGTGGCTGGCTACCTTACTCTCTTTCTTTCCTCCTTGGCCAGTTGCACCTTACTACTTCTCTTTGGTGGTTGTTGTACTCTCCTTGGCTAGCTGCCCTGTTGCCTCTCCTTGGTGGCTACTGCACTCGCCTTGGCTAGTTGCCTTGCCTTCCTTCCTTGGTGGTTGCTGCATTCTTCTTGGCTGGCTACCTTGCCTTCTTTCCTTGGTGGTTGCTGCACTCTCCTTGGTCGGTTGCCCTTTGCTTTCTTTTCTCTCCTTGGCCGGTTGCACCTTGCTTAGTGGCTGCCTCCTCATTACCGTTCATCCCCCTTTTTCCCTAGGTTTACCGCTCACCTCTCTTATTGCCGTTCACTTAATTTTCTATAGCCCTTTTTTATTTCTTTTTGCAAGACACCTAGGGGTATTATAGAGCCTTGGGATTAGGGTTACACGATCATCATTAATTTCAACATATTGCCCTACAATTAATGGCTAAATTTGAGTCCTAAAATTTATGGTCAATGGTCAACATTAACTTCCTGAAATTTAGGGTCAATGGTCAACAGTCAATAATCAATCTTGACCCCTAAAATTTAGGGTCATGGTTAACATTGACTCCTTAATACCAAGGTTAACCTGTTATCACCGATTTCTCCCAATGACCTCATTATATCTCAATGGCATTTACAACACCAAATCAACGTATATAACCATGTGAGATAGCGTTGACAACAAATCTAACATTAGCCATCAGAGATGGGCTCAACAAACAAATTTTAGATATAAGTAGGCAAAATAAATCAACAGAGGAACCATGCTTTGATACTAATTGATAAAGGCCTTTTTAGGTCTTACATTGAGAAGGGGAAGGGTGAATTAGTGTAAAATGCTTACTTTTTACAAATCTATTCAGATTAAACCTCTGTGATCTGTTAAAGTTTATAATTCAATTTCATCTTGCTTTTTTATTTGAGAACGATCATATGAATATCAAGCAAGCACAAGCACCCGATAATACACAGAATTTTTATATGGTTTACCCACAATGTGTGAGCTACATCCATGGTGTGATAGGATCACTCCTAGATCACATGATCTACTCTTGCAATCAAGGGATATAGATAATGTAGTGGAAGGATCTCTTCTTAACCACTTATAATGATCTCCTAATCACCTCGAGGGTTTCCTACCCTTTTTGAAAGAAATACATAAAAAGGTTATGACAAAAACTCCCCTGAAAAAGATCTCTCCATGTGCACAGGCTGCTATGACAAGAAAACTGATCTTCTCTTTTTCTCTCTGCCATTCTCTCCTCTTCTATCTGTTATTCTCTCCTTCCTCATTACTAATCTTTACCCTCTTTCTACTGATCTTTGCTCAAGCTTTTTCCCATGCTCTCCTTCCTCACTGTTGGTCTCTGCCCTCTCTTTGCTAGTCTTTACTTAAGCTTTCTGTCGTTATCTCTGCCTCTGCTAGGTTTCTTTCTTGTCTTTGCAGGGTTTCTCTCCTTTTGCAGCTCACCCTTTTTGTTATTGGTTACTTTTTCTTTTTTGTCACTGAATGTTATTCCATTTTGCCAGTTCTCCTCTTATATTCTCTATCACTCTCTCTTTCTTTTTGTTTTTGGTCACCACTCTCTTGGCAGTTGTATAGGTATTTATATGCCTTGAGTTTAAGGTTACCCTATCATTAATGGTTAGCATTGATTCCTTGAATTTAAGGTTACCCTACCGTTAACGATCAGCATTAACTCCTTGAATTTAGGGTTAACGGTCAGCATTGACTCATACCTAGTAAGTGATTTACAGTGCCACTGTTAAATACAATGCCAAAGATAGCAACTAGTGCTTTCCTTACAGCCAAAGCACCACCAGTTATTTGAATCAACTTGTCGTTTTTGGTAGCATAAGGTGGCGATGACAGCATCCTGATTTTAGCCTTGCTTTCTTCTCGCAGTTGTTTAACAAGTGCAACAATGACTATTACTGTTTGTGGCTTTTGAGTAATTTGCTTGGCTTTTATCTTAACAGGTTGCTTATTGGCTGGTGTTGCTGCTGGTTTTGCAATAGTTTGGGCTACTACCATAATAGCTTCCTTAACCTTTGAATAAATTAGCTACCAACACTTTATATATACAACAAACACATCTTAAAGACACTTATAACATCAAATTAACAATATATATATATATATATATATATATATATATGAGATGCTATTGATAATAAATCCAACATTAACCACCAAAGATGGGCTCAACATAAAGGTTATCTTAGTATGCTCACTTCTTTTCCTTATCCCACCATTATACTAACAATATTATTGCTTAAGTCTTCTTGGGCCAAAATTTCAAATTACATTACCTAAAGTCATTATTAGTGATTAAGACTGTGTTTCTTATTGCATTTTAGAAAGAATTATTCAAAATCTAAGGGGTTAAGTTGCACTAGTCCTTAGCTTACCATTCATAGACTAATGTCCAATGTGAAGTCCCTGACCATTGCTTAAAGACTTATCATGCTATGCCATGTCAAGTGGTCCTTAGAAATGGTGTCAATAGTTGTTGTTAACTGAGTGGTGGTATAATACCCATTACCCCTCAACCACAAGTTGACTCTATTTGAAGCCCTTTAGAGCTAACCTTCTCCCATCCATGTTTTGCACATTTTTAGGGACATCACCATTGCCCATATGGACCAACAACTTTGTTCTTAGGAGATTATATTGTAGATGTTAAATTTCATCTTTGGTAGGCTCAAGAACGCATGTGACAATTAGTTAACAAACATCACAGTGACTTATCATTTGAAGTAAGAAACCTTGTCTATTTTAAACTACAACCTTATCGATAGACCTTTGTCATTTGTCATGCCAATCTCAAGATTGCTTTGAGGTTTTATAGACCCTTTAAAGTCCTTGCTTAAATGGGTAAGGTTACTTATGTTTAGGAACTTCCTTTTGGCTTTAGAATTCACCCCACCTTCCATATGCCTCAACTTAAACATGCTTACTTATTTATGCCCCCGCCTACCTATTTTTGCCAATCCATTCATTCCCTCCATTTTGGCCATTATCTTGGACCATCATGTGGTTAAATGAGATAATCAAGCTATAACCCAGGTTTTGATTCAATGGTCTGATTGATTGACATCAAAGGCCATCTAAGAATTTTATTATAACATCTAACACAAATTTCCATCAATCATCCTTGAGGATAAGGGTCTTAAGGAGGGGGATAATTGATATGGATAGAATTGGAAATGGTATAGGAAAAAGAAACCATTAAAAAATAGTTGTGAGGGGGGGTGATAGAGAGCAATCAATCAAAATAGAATATAGTAATGTAACATTAAACAAATGGCACATTGTCATTAGAGTACAAGGGGAGTATTAAGGCTGGGAAGGCCATTAGGATAGTTATACAAGCAATAATTGTATAAGGAATGCTATAATTATAAGAGTGTAATCATATAATCATAGGAATGCTATTATAAGAGCAACAATGCACAGGCTACTATTGCTTACTTGCACCACTGCTACTGTCTGTGCGCATTGCAGTTTTCTTCTTACGCCGTTGCTGCTATCCTCACGCATTGCAACTGTTTTCTTATGTCGTTGCTGCTATCCCCATGCATTACAGCTATTATCCGCATGCACTCCACACGCACTATTGTTGTCTGCTGATAAGGGATTGAACCCTAACTCCACCATAAAAGCTAGCTCAAGAATGGAGGGTTGACCCAACCCTTATAAACAGCCCAAAGATCCCCTTAGGAACCGATGTGGGACACATCATTCCCGACCCCTTTAAATTGCACACATCCCTATGCTACCTCAGTCGGCGATCGGCACGGTGGCAGGGAACCTTTGTACATACGCCCACCGACCCTCTGAGGTTTGGCTCTGATACCACCTGATAAGGGTACAAGAATGACAGGTTTTTCGTTCATTACAAAGGAATATTGATTCTTGAAGCCATCATGCATAACTCGCCTATCAAATTGCCATGGTCTTCTTAATAGAATATGTCCCGCATACATAGGTACAACATAACATAAAACTTCACTACTCTCATTTAACCATTAAAGTTTATATGGTCTAGGATGCTTCATAGTAGGTAAATCTAGCTTCTCAACCATAGTTGTGCTAGCAACGTTAGTGCAACTCCTACCATCAATAATCATACTACATACTTTATCTTTGATGAGACACCTTGTCTGAAAGATGTTATCTTGTTGCACCTCATTTTCTTCTTTTGCTTGCACATTCAATGCTTGCCTTTTAATGAGAGCTACTCCATTAACCGGATACTCCTCTCCATCACATTCACCCTCTGATGGTGGCACAGAATCATCATATGATTCACTTTCAGTTTCAACATCACCGTTACTTCTCAGGATCATTGCATACTTATTTGGACATTGAGATGCAATATGACCCCTGCCCAAACACTTAAAACATTTAACATCTCTATTTCTACTTGGTTGGGGTTCAAATTTACCTGTCTCCTTGCTAGAACCCATATTCTTGTGCTTGGGTAGCTCGGCTTTGGACTTGTAATTGGCCATCTCGTCCCTTTTACTCCAATTTAGCTTCCACGATGAGGTAGAACCTGAATTCTGCCTAAACCGTGTGGAGCCCTTTCGTTTAAGTTACCTTTCAACTTTTATTGCTGTGTGCACCATGTCTTCTAATTCCACATATTGCTTTGGGAGCCTTATATTCCCCATGTCTCCTTTGCAACTCTGCTATTGTATTAGCTTGCTCCTCCATCCTCTCCCTCATATCATCAAATCTGGTATTCATGCGCTCAAATTGTTGTTTCATAGCTTTGATCATGAAGGACACATCACCAGCTCCCTCTTGAGCTACACCTTTTCTTTAGACGTCATAGTCTTACTTCTGCACAAAACAAATAGGATACCTCATAGAACACTCCCTCATGTGTGTTACTCAAAAGATTGTGTCACACTCCCTCGTGTTTACACTCTTTATGGTTTTTCTTTATATGAACTTTCACTCTTACCTTTTACCACTCAGATTTTCCCTTTCAGCTCTATAAAGAACTAAACAATGTAAATCAAGGGTATTGATTTTGAACAGAATAAGCTAAATGGCGTAGAATTGAACAAATTGGAGAACAAAGAATCAAGCGAAAAAAGGATGTCAACACAAACGGATTTAATGAACTAAACTCACAAAAGTCAGGATAGGGGTAATATAACCTAGAGGACAATTTGGGTAACAAACTAGGAAAATAGATGGTAGAATTGAAGTTGAGCAAGAAAACTTTATTATTATTGTGGCCAATATGACCAAATTGTTAACCTTATCAATAACTTTGAATTTGATGTTTTCTTTCTTTTGTTCTTCTTACTTCCCTTTTTTCTTTTCTTTTTTTTTTTCTCAACACAAAACAATAGTAGGATACTTCGACATACCAATTAGAATTGAAATTAACACGTTTATGAGCTTAAACAAATAAGCAAAGAGAGAAGGATTACAAATAAACAAATTTGTGCATTTAAATGATAATGCACATAATAGACAAACTAAACAACAATAAATAAATCAAAAGATAGAAAATTGAAGAGTGAGTGGATTCAACCTAATTTAGAACTTGACTCTAATACCACCTGATAAGGGATTGAATCCTAACTCCACCACAAAAGCTAGCTCAAGAATGGAGGGTTGACCCAACCCTTATAAACAGCCCAAAGACCCCCTCAGGAACTGATGTGGGACACATCATTCTACTCATGCCGCTGGTGTTATCCACACGTGTTGTTGATGCAAGTGCACAACCTACTGCTGCACATTGGTAGCTAGTCTAGGACTTTCTTATTGTTGCTCTACCTCCTATTAGACTTGATGTTGCAATTTACAGGTGCACAACCTACTGCTGCTCCACCTCCTACCAGACTCACAGCTTATTATTACCTCCTTTTGGTTTGTCTTCCTTGGCTACTTTCTTGGTTTGTTGGTGCAGCAACTGCCTTGGTGGTGTTTATTGGTACGGCTGCTACCTTGGTGAGGGTTTGCTGGTGCGGTTATTGCCTTGGTGAGGGTTTGCTGGTGCCGGTTGCTGCCTTGGTAAGGGTTTGCTGGTGCAGATGCTGTCTCCTTAGTGGCTGTTGTACTTTTCTTGGTCCTCGCTGCCTCTCTTTGGTTAGCAACCTTACCTTCTTTCTTTCTCTCCTTGGCTGGCTGCCTTGCCCTTTTTCTTTTTCTTTTTGACTAGCTACTTTGCTACCTCTCCTTATGGCTTTAGGTTTATCGTTCACCTCTCTTTGGCTGGCTTTCTCAATTTTCTGCAACATACCCTCTTTTTGCAAGACGCATAGGGGTATTTATAGAGCCTTGAGATTAGGGTTACACAATCATCAACAGTCATCGTTAATTCTCACATATTACCTTATAATTAATAGCTAGATTTAAGTCCTAAAATTTAGGGTCAATGATCAATGGTCAATGGTCAACATTGACTCCTCAATGCCAAGGTTAACCTCTTATCACCGGTTTCTCCCAATAACCTCATTACATCTCAACAACATTTACAACATCAAATCAACATATATAACCATGTAAGATGGTATTGACAACAAATCCAACATTAGCCATCAAAGATGGGCTTAACAGTTATAGATGGTATATATAAATAATATAAAAGCCATTACAAGGATAAGGATGATTTAATAATAATTCCTTTTTATTTTCTCTTTCTTTTTGATTGTGTGAAATTAGCTTAGCTTGGCAATTCCCTTTAACTTATTATGATTTTATACCTAAGTGGTATCACCAAAAGCCCATTGATATTGATGCCACCCAATTGTAACACTAGGATGTAAATAGGGAAAACTTTAACAAGAAGATTTTTCATAGATATTGAATCTCTCATGTTAAAGGAAGAGGTAGACTAACTTGAAAGAAGTAATAAAAAGATCCAAGTCCAACCATTTTTATAAGGAGATGGTAGACTTAACACATAAAGATGGGTAAGTTGTTCCAAGCAACTATGCAGGGTGCACTTGACTTGTAATATCTTACACAGATACTTTTCTTATTACTAAATGCTATAAATCATGGGGAATGAGATGAAGCAACTATTTAAGGAAAAGGATGAGGTGGTCTTTTATGATAATGAAAGGATGAGGAAGCTAGAGACTACCTTAAGATAGCATTTTTTATGATAATAAAAGTAGTGATTTGAGAACCTTTGAAGACAACCCTTTTTGTAAAGCTTCTAGGATGATGTTTAGGATTTTCTTTCCTCTACCAACTAATTTCTCAAATATCATCTTTTATGAGTAAGTTTAACTTGATTAACTTGGGCAATGAATTCTTTCTTGTCAAGTTTGGGAGTATTGAAAACTATGACAAAATCTATGGCAAACAATGGTTAATGATTGGACACTATCTCACTATAAGTTAATAGCAACCTAACTTTTATTTGGACAAGTTTGGGACAAACAAGGTAGCAACTTAGATTTGACTACCCCAACTACTAGTAGTGTATTGCAATATGAAAATTTTGTAGAATATTGGTAATATGATTAGCAAAATCCTTAAGGTCAATAATATTACTATAAAAGTTGCTAAAGAAAACCACGCTAAAATCTTTATGGATATTGATTTATCCAAGCCATTGGTCACCTTATTGTAAGTTGGGAGTTAAGGCTCAAAGGATAGAGTATGAAAGTCTTCAAATGGTCTTCTTTAAATGTGATTAGGCATCATATAGGAACATGTAAGGGAGAAGAGCAAAATAAGCAGGATGGTTAGGTGAGAAACTAAAAGAAGGGAGGCAAAAACCAAGCCAAGAAGAGAGGTATGGGTTATGGGTGCTCATGCAAAAACGCACCGGGCAAGGATTAGGCAATCAAATGTATATTGTAGACAAAGGAAGTAATAGGGCTTTAGGCATAAATAAAAACCATAACTTTGGATCCTAATACATGGTGTTGAATGTAAAGGTTAAGTAGTTAATAGTTAATCTAATGTTACAAAGTGTTATGGCTACAAGAGTTATGCCCTAGTGAGGTGGAGAGGAGGGTTAGAAGTCCACATGGCAATCTAAGATAAAGGACTTAGAGGAAACAAATGAGAAAAACCAAATTGGAAGTTAGTGCCTAGTTACATCGCATACATTTATCCCTAATGCTAATTCATAATAAAGAAATGAAAAACTACTAGAAGTAAAGTGCTAACTAGGTATGCCAAAAGGTTTGAATATTCTCCTTTAATGGAGTAGGGTGCAAGTGAGGAATAGACCACTAAAGTAGCTCTTAATATAAAGAACCATAAGCATTGAACCCTAAAGACTTAAGGAATTTATAATTGCTCCTTAATAAGACCCATACGATATTGTTGGACTTATGGACTATGAAGAAATGGATGCATAAGAAATGAACCTTCAATCCCATAATGCTGAGACACTAATGCTAGTAGGTAAAAGGCCTAATATAGAGAACCATAAGTTTTGGACTTTAAAGAGATTAAGGAATTTATGATTGCTCCTCAATATGACCTATATGATATTGTTGGACTTATGGACTATGAAGAAGTGTGTGCACAAGAAATGAACTTTCAATTCCATAATGCTAAGACACCAACGCTAATGGGTGACACTAATCATGCTGAGCATGAGACCAAAGATATTTATACCTTAGTGGCCTTAAGGGGCAATAGTTATGCTCTATTTTTATTTCCTATGTATATAGGTTTTTTTTTTGTTTTTTGGTTTGGTATTATTATGATGCAATAAGTTTATTATTTTGGTGTAAGATAAATACCTTTATTCTAATTCATAAGATATTGGTTATAATATTGTTGGAACCAATAATGTAAGAAATATAGACATTAGTAACTAAAACATTATTGATTTAATGCTTTGTAATTGCTAAAAAGGGAAATATTAATGAAACTTGCAAAATACAAGTTTTCCTTTTTTTTTTTTTGACTTTTGAAAGTAATTCAAGAGCTAGTAACTCTTTGAAATAAAATAAAAATTTTTTCATTGCTTTGTTTTTACTAATCCCACCTAAATCCATTGCATTGTTGCTTCTTATTATTAATCCATCTTAAATTTAAACAATTCCTCTAAAACTTGATTCCTTTCAAATCTAATCCTTCTCAAACTTTGAATCTATAAAGACAATAATAAGGCTAGGTTTTAATAAAATCCAGTTGATTTGATTTCTAGGTTTCATTTACCTGTAAGCTATTACAATAGGAAACTAATTTCTAGGGTTTGCTAACCATTATTTCAAATTAAGTTTACAATTTGATAAGATCAAGTTTGTCATTGATGTTATGTCAACGTTTTTCTAGCTAAAGCATCATTAGCCCTCTTTGAAGCCTAACTCTGAACTTGTGAGTCCCCTTTTCTCCTCCCTTTCTTTCTTTCTTCATTTTTTATGAGAAAAATTGAATTTCATGTCATTTCTTCAATTCATATCCTTTTATTTTCCCTTATTTTGGGTTTTCTTTGATTTTTCAATTTTCGTTTTGCTACTAAATTAACTTTGGATTCACTTTTATTTTTCTTTTGCTCCCTCAATATTTAATTGGTGTTAATAAAGATGTATTAAAAACTCATGATAAATAACTTATAATTTTATAAAGATTTTATGTAATATGGCCTAGATATAACTTAGCTTGTGAAATGACTACTTTAATTCTTATTATAGTTTATGCCAATTTGGTTTTAACATGTATTTTGATGTCTAAATTGGATGACTAAGCATGGAGATTTTATGTTTAATGATTTAACTTAAGGCTAGCTTACTTCATTTGTTAAAAGCAAGTTTTTTCCTTTTTTTTTTTAATTCATTGTCTTACTTTCTAAGAATAATATGCAATAAGTAAATATAGGTGCATGACAAGACATTGTTGCTACACTACCATTAGCATACTAGTTTGTTTTATGAAAAACCATCTCAATGAAATCTAGATTCATTGTTGATAAAGAATTTTCTAGGCTTGAATCAATTTTCTATGCATACCCTAGAAAGTTAGGTAACAAGTTGGGTTGATTAGATCAAAAACCTAAGGAAACTAAGCTTAAAAAGCCCCAATCTTAAGACATTACAAAGGTTGATCACACCTTTGATAAGTTAAGACAATGTATTCTTCCATTGACACAAGAAAGCAAAGCAAAGCCTACTAAAAAATACCTCAATCTTGTTCCTTTCATTTTACATAGTTGTAGTTTTTATATAGGCATGTAAATATTACAATCCTATAAGGAAAAGGTGTTTCTTAACATATTTACATAGGAAAAACCTTAATTGTAGGAGATCTCTCTAATTAAGGAATACAAATCTACCTTGATTAGGAATCCTAAATTTGCCTTGATTAGGAATCCTTAAAAGGACTATAACTAATGATAAGTAGGCATAAAGTCAAAGTAAAACCTTAACTAATGTATCAAGACTCAGCTGAATGTTGAGCCCATCTTTGATGACTAATGTTGAATTTGTTGTCAACACCATCTTACATATTTGTCCTCGTTGATTTGATGTTGTGAGTGCCATTAAGATGTGTTTACTACATTTACAAAGTGTTGGCAACTGATTCATTCAAATGTTAAGGAAAATGATGAGTTGATTCAGATTGCTTGTGGTGTTTTGGTTGTAAAGAAAGCACTAATTGCTACCTCTGGCATTGCATTTAGTAGTGGCATTGCAAGTCATTTGCTGACCATTGACCCTAAATTTAGGGAGTCAATGTTGACCGTTGATCCTAAATTTAAGGAATCAATATTGACCATTGATTGTAAGGTAACCCTTGGAAATTAATGTTGACCGTTGATTATAGGGCAATCCTAAACTTGAAGCTTATAAATACCTATTAGTTGCCAAAAGAGAGCTAGGCACGACAAAGAGAGACAAAAAAGTGCAGAGAACATGAGAGGTAAAGAGAATAGCAACTAGAGAAAAACGACTAAGAGAGCTATGCTAAAAAAATAGGAAAAAAAAAGCATCCAACGGGAGAAAGAAAAAAGAAAACAAGTGAACAAAAAGAGTGTAGCAATAAAGAATGATACAAAGAATTGCAGTAGTAGAGAATGATATAGAGAATTACAACAAAAAAAAACTAATAGAGAGTAGGAGAACAATAAAAAGCTACCACCAAAAGAAAAGAAGGGAATTGCAAAAAAAAGGAGAGACAATAACAGTGGCAGAAAGAAAAGTAAAGAACTGGCAGAGAGGAGAAATCTCAAAGAAGAGAACTTGTAGAGGAGAAGAGAGAACCTACAGAGGAGAAGAGAGA
>CM038602.1:6804948-6828184 GCA_021533255.1 Ceriops tagal
AGAGAACTTGTAGAGGAGAAGAGAGAACCTACAGAGGAGAAGAGAGAACTTGTAGAGGAGAAGAGAGAACCTACAGAGGAGAAGAGAGAACTTGTAGAGGAGAGACAGTAGCAGCAGTAGAAAGAAAGAGAGATAGTAGGAGTGGTAAAAAGAAAAGGAGATAACTTGCAGAAGAAAACCTGCAAAGGAGAGATAGCAACAGTGATAGAAAGAAGGAAAGATAGCAGAAGCAGTAGAATGAAAAGGAGAGAACCTGCAGAGGAGAGAATTGGTAAAATAGAGTAGAACTTACAAAGGAGAGCTATAAAAACATGTAGAAAGAGCTGTAAAAACAAGCAAAGAGAGCTACATAAACAGGATAGAGGCAAAGAGAAAGTTGTGAAACATGACAAAGAGAGAGCAGAGAGCATAATAAAGAGAAAACTATGAAACCGACAATAAAGAAGGAGAGACCGGTAGAGCTTGAGTAGAGACCAATAGTGAAGAAGGAGAGAATGGCAAAAAGCTTGAGCAAAAATTAGCAATGAGGAAGGAGAAGATCAATTTTCTGCAACAGCAGCCTATACATGTGGAGAGATCCTTCTTAGGGGAGTTTTTATAATACTCTATTATGAAACTTATTGAAAAAAGGTGGGAAACCCTTGAAGTGATTGGGAGATCATTGTGAGTGGTCAAGGAGTGATCCTTTCATAATGGTTAATGAGAGATCCTTTATAATATCAGCTGTATCCCTTGATAAAAAGAGTGGATCGTGTGATCTAGGAGTGATCCCATCACATTGTGGATATAGCTCACACATTGTGGGTGAACCACGTAAAAATTTTGTGTATTCTCAAGTGCTTGTGCTTATTGGATATTTATACAACCAACCTTACATAAAGAAGAAAGATAAAATTAGATCATAGAATTTAACAGGTCACAGAGGTTTAATCTAGATAGATTTGTAAAAAGTAAACATCTCACATTGATTTATCCCCTTCTCCTATCTATGTGAGACCTAAGAAGGTCCTTATCATTAAACCTACAAGCCCAAATATCATTGAACTTATAAGCCCAAATAAACTCAAGAAGTTAAGCTTTTTTTATATGTAATTTAGTCTTAACTTAAAATCCAACAACCCAAAACAAAATTAGACCCATTAATACAACTTAGCATGCAATCGAGCCTTTCCTTAACTTGGTCATGTAGCTTGGACTCGGGCTCTAAGTTTTGTTCTTTAAGTTCTAAGCCTTGTCCATCATCTTGCATATAAAGATAAGTGATTATCCTTAATGTAACATTAAAAACTTTTAAAACAACCTTGGAATTTTCTAAAGCACCCTTTTTGTCATGTAACTCCATGATTAACCCTTATAAAGCCTTTTTTATCCTTTTTGTCCTTACCCTAGTCATTGGACCACCGATTCCTTGCAAAGGATTTAAGGAATACTTGCTTTGTTGTACTTGAATAGCACCTTGGTCTCCGTCATTCCTCCCTTCCTCGAGAGGATTTTTCCTTGAATCACTTACATCAAATAAAGATAAGTCAGCAACATTAAAAGTAGCATTAACATTACCATAGTTACTTGGTAAATCTAGCTTGTAGACATTGTCATTAATCTTCTCCAACACTTGGAAAGGTCCATTTCCTTAAAGTTGCAATTTAAACTTTCTTTGTGGGGAAAATTATTCCTTCCTAATATGTACTCACACCCAATCACTAGGTTTAAAGACAACCTTCACACGCCCCTTATTAACTTACTTAGCATATTGCTCATTTTTCCTTGCAATTTTAGCCCAAACCTGGGCATGTAAATCCTTCACAAATTCTAACTTTTTCTTACCATCAATGTTTGCACACTTTTTAGTAAGCAAAGATAAAATCTCCAAAGGAGTTAAAGGATTAAAACTATAAGTAACTTCAAAAGGTGACAAGGAAGTAGTAGAATGAATAGATTTGGTATAAGCAAACTCAACATGTGGCAAACACCATTCCCATTGCCTCAAGTTCTTTTGAATGATAGCATGTAACAAAGTAGTGAGTGTCCTATTAACTACTTCAATTTATCCATTTATTCAAAGATGTGCAACAGTAGAAAATAAGAGTTTAGTTCTCAATTTATTCCATAAAATGCACCAAAAATGACTTAAGAACTTAATATCCCTATTGTTAACAATAGTTCTTGAAAATCCATGTAAACGTACCACTTCCTTAAAGAATAACTCAGCAATATATGTTACATCATTGGTTTTAGAACATGTAACAAAATGAGACATTTTGCTAAACCTATTAATAATGACAAATATGTTGTCCTTACCACTTTGAGACCTTGGTAATCCTAAGACAAACTCCATAGAAATATTAGTCCAAGGTTGGTTAGGCACAGGTAAAGGTGTATACAAGCCATACAGTTTAACTCTAACCTTTGCTTGTCTACATGTAATGCACTTATCACAAATGAAATGCATATTATGCTTCATGTTAGGCCAATAAAAATGCTCATGCAATATATCTAGAGTCTTTTACAAACCAAAGTGCCTTACCAAATTGCCTTCATTAGTTTCCCTAACAAGCAACTCATGAATAAAACAAATAGGCACACATAATTTATCCCTCTTAAAAAAAACCCTTTATGCCTATAAAAGTCACCAAACGCACACTTAACACATGCATTCCATACTTGGCCAAAATCATAATCATTTACATACAAGCCCTTAAGAAATCAAAACTAAATACCTTAGTTTGCAAAGAAGTAAGTAATGTGCATCTCCTAAACAATGCACTAGCAACAATGTTTTCCTTTCCTTATTTGTACTTGATCACATAAGGAAATATTTCTATGAACTGCAACCACATAGTTGCCTTTTGTTAAGCTTACCTTAGGATTTCAAGAACTTTAAGTTCTTATAATCATAATGAATGATGAATTCCCTTAGCCATGAATAATGTTGCTATGTTTAAAGAGTTTGTATCAATATGTAAAGTTCCTTGTCATAAGTAAGATAATTTAAGGCTGCCCTACTTAGCCCTACTTAGCTTTTCACTAAAATAAGTAATCAGTTGGGAATCTTGCATCAAAACAACCCTTATTCCTATTCTAGATGCATCACATTTTATCTCAAAAATTTTATCAAAGTTAGGCAAGTATAACAAAGGTGCATTAGTAAACATTTCTTTTAAAGTATGAAAAGCCCAATCATGCACATCATCCCATTTAAAAATAACATTCTTTTTAACAAGTTCATTTAAAGGTGCAGCATTGGAACTAAAATCCTTAACAAACCTTTGATAAAAATTTGCTAAGCCATGAAAGCTTTTTACCTTTTTCTCATTCTTAGGTGTAAGCCAGTCCCTTATCGCCTTTACCTTCTCTCCATCCATATTAATACCTTGTAAACTAACAACATAGCCAAGAAACACAACGGATTCCATGCAAAATGTACACTTTTTGTGATTAGCATATAGTTGGTTATCTCTTAACACATTAAACACAATATGCAAGTGTTTCACATTTTTATCCAAATTCTTACTATAAACTAAAATATCATCAAAGTAAATTAGTACAAATTTTCCTATGAAAGCACGCAAGACATGATTCATTGACCTCATGAATGTACTTAGTATATTAGTTACTCTAAAAGGCATTACTAACCACACATACAATCCATATTTAGTTTTAAATGTTGTTTTTCATTTATTTCCCTCTTTCATGCGAATTTGATAATAGTCATTCTTTAAATCAAAATTTGAAAACACACATGAACCATGCAACTCATCAAGCATATCATCTAATTTAGGGATAAAATGTCTATACTTTATAATGATTTTATTGATAGCTTGGCAATCCACACACATGCGCCATGTTCCATCTTTCTTTGGGATTAAGATGACAGGAACTAAGCATAGGCTAAGACTTTCCCTTATAAATCCCTTTTGCACCAACTTATCCACTTGTCTTTATATCTCTTTCATTTCATCTGGATTAACTCTATAGGTAGGTC
Source organism: Ceriops tagal (assembly GCA_021533255.1). Taxonomy (NCBI): domain Eukaryota; kingdom Viridiplantae; phylum Streptophyta; class Magnoliopsida; order Malpighiales; family Rhizophoraceae; genus Ceriops; species Ceriops tagal. Next base: position 6,808,931 of record CM038602.1, read on the forward strand.
AGCTTGGTATGCCAATACCAAGTATGAAGTTTATTTGGTGCTCAATTCCTCTTAAAAGAGGTAATCCTTAAGGAATCTCTTTGGGAAATAAATCTTCAAACTCCTGTAATAATGGAACAACCATACTAGGCAAAGAAGAGTTAGAGTCATTAGATAAAAAATAAACATCCTTGTACATAAGTGCAAGTAGTTATTGCCTTGCGATCATAATGCTTTTAACCTCACTTTTTCTAGCAAATACACTCACTTTCTTGCTTTTCTCTCCCTTTTCCACACTTTTCTTTCTAGCTTTTCTCTTTGCCTTACCCTTTTCACTTGAATTTTTCCCCTCAGTCTTACTTTCTCTCCTTTCCTTTAACCTCTCACTCTTTTTCTGTTACTTTTCCCTTTGTTCTCTTATTTGTTCTTCTCTTGTTTGGCACTTTCTTATTATCTTATTCTAACCTTCATATGATTAAATAGGTTTGAGATGAGTTAATTTAACAGTCTGATTATTATATATAAAGGAGTATCTATTCTTATGGCCATTGTGAGTAACCTTCCTAACAAATTGCCATGGTCACCCAAGAAGTATATGACTTATTGGTGCCATATCAAAAAGAATTGCATCTTTGTAATTGCTAAAAGAAAAGGCAACTAAGACTTACTTGGTTACTCTAATTTCTTCACAATCATTAAACCATTGTAGCTTATAAAGCTTAAGATGCTTGAAGGTATCCAGATTCAACTTTATTACCAATAAAGTATTAGCAACATTAGTACAACTTTCACTATTGATAATCATGCTACATACCTTGTCTTTAACATGGCATCTTGTATAAAAAATGTGCTTACGTTACTCTTCATTATTATCATTTTTAGGCTAAATACTTAGTGTACGCCTTGCAACTAGCATATCTCTATAAACAAGTTCTTTAACATCAATATCAAAACAATCCTCCAATGATGGCATGTCATTATCACTTAAACTAATGTTTTCTATGTCACCATTCTCCAACATGATCATAATTCTTTTATTTGGACATTAAGAAGCAATATGTCCATGTCCATAACACCTAAAGCACTTAATATCACGAGATTTAGAAGATTTTGTTTTGGTTTTACCTTTAGAAATAGCAACTGATTCTTTTGCCCTCATATCTACTTTTATCTTTAAGGCTGCTTTGGCATCTTTCCAAGTTGCATTCCATGTAGAACTAGAAGTGAATTCAAATTTGGATCTTTTGGACTTGATTTGTTGCTCCACTTGATAGCCTTATGCAACAGCTCCTCCATCTCCAAATAGTGTTACAAATCTACTACATCTACAATTTCCTTATTCAAACCACCAATAAACATTGCCATGGTAGCCTCTCGATCTTCCTCTACATTAGTTTTAATCATGATATCTCCATTTTCTTGTAACAGTCTTCCACACTCATGGACCTTTACACCAACCGCTGCAACTTTCTATACAAGTCTTTATGGTAGTGGCTAAGTATAAATCTCTTGTGTATTATCGATTTCATCACTTCTTATGACTAAATTGACCTCTTATCATTCCTCCTTCTACTTATCACCAGTTGGTCCTACCAAATACTTGCATAATCAATGAATTCTACGGCTACCAATTTTACTTTCTTCTCCACAGAATAATTATGGTAATCAAATACATGCTTAACCTTTCTTTCTCACTTTAAATAATGTTCAAGATCATTCTTCCCTTGAAATGTTGGAATCTTCATCTTTATGCTACCCAAATTGCTCTCTTTTGGAAACAATCTTTTTCCCTTTTCTTGAGCTTGATTCTTCATAGTCTAACTGTTCCTCATCTTCTTCCTTAATCACATGCCCTCTAGAGGATTTGGATTTCCTAGGTAATTGTAACTCATTTAACCTTACATTTATCATCTTAAATTGCTCGGTGATAGCCTTCATCCAAATCTTCACATCTATGTCATGCACTTCTTCTTCACTACTCATGTTTACAATTTGCAAAAACATGTTAATAATTAAAAGAAATTTGTTCCTCGCACACTCCTTTATGTGTTTGCCTTTAAATTAGATTGTTATCATTCGTGTTTCACTCTATTTTGGCTTTTCATGATGATGATCTCACCACTCTTGCCTTTTTCCATTCAAGCTAGGCCTTCTTTATGTTTTTGAAAGACTTAAGATTAACAAATCATGAGAAGTAATCTATTTGATGGTAGCAAATCTTAAAATCAAAACTTTTAAACAAATTCAAAATATCCTTTTTTAGGCTTAAACAAGGAGAAAAAAATTAGATTTGCAACCTTATAAATGTACACAATATGTTGCAAGAATAAATATACACCACTCAGCTTAAACACAACTTCTTCGACTTTCTTTTTTTTTCTTTTCTTTTTTTTTCATTTTTTTCTCAAAATTTTTTTATCAAAATACCCATAAAATTAATACAATTTTAAAAGTAATAAGCTAATTAGAATAAACTAGAAGAATTAAGCAATGAAACACAAATTATGAATAAAGTACAAAAAAAAAGTATTAAACAAAGATGGAAAAGGGATACGCAACTTATTTCTAGGATCAAAGATCTAATACCAACTGACAAAGAACTCGCTAGGCGACTTGCTCTAGGAGCCCTTGAATCAACATGTTATGCACACTCTAGAAAGTTAGGAAATAAGTTAAGTTAATCATATCATAACCCTAAGGAAACTAAGTTCTAAAAACCCCAATCTTAAGATGCCATAATGGTTGATCACTCCTTTAATAAGTCAAGACAATGTATTCTTCCAAGAACATAAGAAAGCAAAGAAAAGCCTGCTGAAAAATACCTCAATCTTGTTCCTTCCATTTTACATAATTGTAAACTTTATATAAGTATGTAAATATTACAATCCTATAAAGAAAAGGTGTTTCTTAATATACTTATATAGGAAAAACCTTAATTGTAAGAGATCTCTCTAATTAAGAAATACAAATTTACCTTGATTAGGAATCTAAATCTGCCTTAATTAAGAATCCTTAAAAAGATACAATTAATGATAAGTAGGCATAAAGTCAAAGTAAAACTCTAATTAATGTATCAAGACTCAACTGAACCTACAAGTCCAAATAAATCCAAGCAGTTAAGCTTTTTCTACGTGTAATTTGACCTTAACTTAAAATCCAGCAACCCAAAACAAAATTAGGACCATTAATACAACTTATCATGCAATCGAGCCTTTCCTTAGCTTGATCATGCAGCTTGGACTTATATCATGAGTTCTAAGTTTTGTTCTTTAAGTTCTAAGCCTTATCCATCATCTTGCATATAAAGATAAGTGATTATCCTTAGTGTAGCATTAAAAACTTTTAGAATAGCCTTAGAATATTCTAGAGCACCCTCAACTCCATGATTAAGCCTTGTAAAGCCTCTTTCATCTTTTTTATCCTTACCCTAGTCATTGGACTACTTATTCCTTTCAAAGGATCTAAGGAATACTTACTTTGTTACACTTGAATAACACCTTGTACTTCATCAATTGTTATATTAAAATTGATTACATGTAAGGATAATGAGATAAGTAGCCATTTTGTGAGATCTAGACCAACATCTTTTTAGAAAGTGATCTAGTAATTTATAAATTTTGAACATATATCCAATATATTAGGTTTTAAAGATTCAAATAAGAAAAAAAGGGAATGGGTAGAATAAATTGAGATGTATAGTAAAAAGAATTTAGGAGAGGAAAAAAGGAAATAGAAATTTTAAGAGAACAAGAATTCTATTATTGTTTTTTCTTACAATCAAGAATTTTTACAAAAAACAAAATGCTAAATAAGTTGGATGCATTACCTTAGGTTCAAATTCTTAAGGAATGCATTTTTTTTTATTTACCACACACTCTTTTGTTTTGCTTAAAGAAGCATCACAATGACATTATATTACTCAAGGTATTTGAAGTAGAAAAAATGAAAATCAAAACATAGAGATGAGTTTTATCCTTAACTCACCATAAAAATTGAAAAGCTTATACCTTACTTATTAATCATCTTTCCATGTAATTTTGATGCATAGGTTTGCATTCAAGTTTTTACATATTCAATTAAGATTTCATAGTTCTTTTTATTAGTTTTTTTAATGCAATCATCTTACATTAGTTACTTGCTATTACATCACAAACATAAGTAATCACTATTATCTTGGTTTATCTCATATAAATAGCCTTATGTTAAAATTATGTTTTATACTAGCTTTTCATTATTTTAAGGGGAGTCAAGCACTTGTATCACATAATTTTGTGACTGCATGAAATGTTTCATTCTCTTGTATTGAGTGTGTTTACCCAAATTCATATGTTATTTTTTTTGGTTGTTGTCGATTTAAGGTAAGCTTCTTTTCTCTACTTAATCAATGCTCAACATGATACACCAAATAGAGGAGCAAAGACATGTATCAAACCTTTTGTCTGCTCAATTGAATTCAAATTGCAATTTTCTCTCCAAACTATGCATGTTAGTGAGATGATTTCTTGTAAGATTTTGTCTACTTATTGGTTGTTAGTTTACCCTATCTTTTTTTATAATAGAAATTTTTTAGTTTAAGCTATTTAATTGATGACATTTAACTTATAAGTTAAAACATCTCCCAGTTTGGAAAATAAGGGCTTGTTATTTGTCAAAGAAATACAAAAGTGGGCTTTAATTGCATAGTAAAGGAGACGAATGGTAGGCATGAACAACAAAAGAATTTGTTATTGTAGTGCTAGTTGTTACTTCTTATGGTTTTGGCAAAATAGGGATATTGAGGCAAAGTTCCTTATATCATGTACTATTGTCATAAAAGTTTAAAATTTTGATAGTAACTTAATAGCAAATTTTCAACCTTTTATAGATGCTTTGTTAATTTAATGTTTCTCCTTTTAATCTTCTAAACTTTAATTTTCCAAACAACTAACTCTATTTTTTATATTTTTAACATAATGAGGGTAAATTGAAAATAGCATAAACCTTTCTACTTCCATTAAACTTAATACTCAATAAATAAAATTATGAACACTTTATTTTTCTACTAACTATTATTAAATGAACTATACTATTTTACAAGTGTTATGGCTACATTTTGAAAAATGAATAAAGTTTAATAATTTAAATGACCTTATTATTTGTTACTTACACTATAAATATTTTTGTTTCTTTACATTAAGGTAGGTATTAATAAATTGATAAGAGTTAGATGAATAAAAAAAGTCATCTAAGGACTATATAAAAGGGGTAACTTCTCTTATGGAATTTGTTGATACTCACCTAAGTTCAAAATGTGGGTGCTAAATGTCCATGCATTGATTACTTAAACTTTCATATCATAAGTCAAAAATTGAGGCATGATCATTTACTCATTAGAGGAATAAATAAGGATTATATTCAAAGGATTTACTATAGAGTGGCCTCAACTTTCTCAATTCTTACTAATGTTTTCAACAATGAAGAAGATTTCATTAATGAAGATAGTGAGATAGTTAAGTAACAGATGACTTGCATAACATGTTAATATAAAAAATTTCTTAGATATTAACTTTAAAAAAGAGACTGTTGAGCCCATTTTTTATACCTAATGTTAGATTAGTTGTCAATAACATCTTATATAGTTATTCTTGTTGATTTGATGTTTTGAATGCTGTTAAGATATAGAGAGGTTGTTGGTTAAAACTGTTGATGATTGGTCAACTCTGAAGTCAATGAGTTAATGTTGACCGTTGACCCTAAATTTTAAGGGTCAAAGTTAACCGTTGACCATTGACCATTTACCCTTGTTGAGCCCATCTTTGATGACTAGTGTTAGATTTGTTGTCAACACCATCTTACATCGTTATATGTGTTGATTTGATGCTATGAATACCGTTGAAATGTAGTAAGGTCATTGGGAGAAATCGGTGATAACAGGTCAACCCTAGCATTGAGGAGTCTATGTTGACCGTAACCCTAAATTTTAGGGGTCAAGATTGACAATTGACCATTAACCATTGACCCTAAATTTTAAGAAGTCAATGTTGACTATTGACCCTAAATTTTAGGAATAAAATCCAATCGTTAATTATAGGGCAACATGTGGGGATTAACGATGACTCTCGATGATTGTGTAGCCTTAATCCTAAGGCTTTATAAATACCCTTGGGTGTCTTGCAAAAATAAAATGAAGGACTACAGAAAATTAAGTGAATGGCAAGGAAAGAGGTAAGTGACAAACCTAGGGAAAAGGGGAGGTGAAAGACAAAAAGGAGGCAGCTAGCCAAGGAGAAAAGGAAAGAAGGCAAGGTAGCCAGCTAAGGAGAGAGCAACAACCACCAAGGTAAGAAGGCAAAACAACCGGCCAAAGAGAGAAGGAAGAAAGGCAAGGCAACAAACCAAGGAGAGTGCAGTAGCCACCAAAGAGAGGTAGCAAGGTAACAAGCCAAAGAGAGAAAGAAAGAAGGAGTAGTTGCTAGCAAGAGGTGAAGTAGCAATTGGCAAATGTTGGAGCATCAGTTGGTAAGTGGTGAAGCAGTAGCAGAAGGGTCCTGTACTAGTAACCAATGTGTAGGGATAGCAACAACGACGTGAGAAAATAGCTGTAACGTGCAAGGAGTAGCAGCGGCACGAGAAAACAACTACAGCTTATGGGAAGAGTAGCAGCAGCGCGAGAAATTTGTTGTAACATGTGGGAAAAGCAGCAATGGTGTGAGAAAATTGCTGTAATGCATGGGGAGAGTAGCAGCAGTGAGAGAAAACCGTTACAATATATGAGGAAAGCAACAGTGTGCGCAGATAATAGCAGTAGCATACACAGATAGCAAACATAGCTCGCATGGATAACAAGAATAGTGGGTGCAGACAATAGGCACAATGCACGCAGACAGCAAGTGCAGAGAGTGCAAATAGTAGCCACAGAACGCATAGGCAATAGGCTCAAAGAGCGAGGACAGCAAGAGCACAGCACGCGTGTACAGTAGGCACAGAGAGCGTAGACAATAGGTGTACAGCGCGTGTGGACAGCAGGCGCAGAGAGCGCAGATAGCAAGTGTAGAGAGCATGGACACCAGCCACAACGCGTGCAGACAGCAAGTGCAGAGCATATAGACGATGGGCACAACTTGTGTGGACAGTGGGCACATAGTGCATGCAAACGGTAGGCATAGCGCGTGTGAACAGTGGGCACAGCGCGCATGGACAACAGGTGTAGAGCGTGTGGACAGCAACAATAGTGTATACAGACAACATTTACAGCACACATGGACAATAGCGGATAGACGTGGCAATGTGTACAAATAGCATTAAAAGCACATACAGACAACATTAACAACGCGCATAGACAGCAGCAGCAACGCATACAGATAGCATTAGCGGAGCGTGCAAACAGCAGCGGTAGTGCGCAAGCAACACTGACAACGAGTGAGATGACACTACAGGCAAAGGAAGGAAAAGATCTATATTCTGCTTTAGCAGACTGTAAACATTGAGCGATTGTTCTCTAGGAAAGGTTTTTCCATAAACTCTTGATAGATTTGTTGAAAAACAAGGTGGGATACCCTTAAGTGATCGAGATATCATTGTAAGTGGTTAAGGAGTAGTCCTTCCACAAGTAGTGAAAGAGTGATCCTTCTACAACATTAGTGTATCCCTTGATAACAAGAGTGGATTGTGTGATTTAAGAGTGATCCTATCACACCATGGACGTAGCTCACACATTGTGAATAAACCACGTAAAAATTGTTGCATGCTCTTGGGTGCTTGTACATTGTTTCTTATTCATATGGTCACGCTCATATAAAGGAGAAAATTAAAAATTGGATAATCGGTTTTAATAAGTCACAGAGGTTAAATCTGAATCAATTTGTAAAAAGAGCATATCTCACACTGATTCACCCCCCTTTCACTGTGAGACCTAAAGTGGTCTTCATTAAGTGGTATTAGAGCCAGATTCCTTTCTTGATCCAATTTTTTTACTTTGAATTAAGGTTGTGCATTGCTGTGTGAGTTTCTGTCTCTATTGTTGCTTGAGATCATGGATAGCCTGAATAATGTTAATAGCAAAGGCATCCCTACATTTTATGGACAAAATTATTAGTTATGGGAGAATGGGATACTCCTATATATGATGTCCCTTGGTCTTGATGTGTTTGAGTTTGCTATTAGTGGCTTCATCCTTATTGTTGAAGGTGATTCTATGACTCCAGCTGATAAGAAGAACTTGAAGTGTGATGGAAAGGCAAGAAATGCCTTATATGCCTCCCTGTCAGATAAAGAATTCACCAAGATGATGGGATGTAGCACAGCCAAACAAATCTGGGACAAACTAAAGAACATCTATGAAGGAGACAAGGTTGTGAAGGAAGCCAAGGAGACATAAAGATGCAGAATGATGAGACTGTGGATGCATTCTTCATAAGAGTCGACGAAATTGTGTGCTCCATCAGAGGCTATGGAGAGGAGATCATGATGCCACTATGGTAAGGAAAATACTCATAACCTTGCTAGAAGCCTACAACACCAAAGTCTTTTCTATAGAAGATAGAGATCTGGATAGGTTGCCCTTAGATGACCTGTACAGCATATTTATGGCTTATGAAATGAGAATAGCCCCATTGAAGAAAGACAAGAAGTAAAAGGTGGAGAAGGAGCTGGCTTTCAAGGCAATGAAGAAATTAAAGATTAAAGACCAAGAAGAGGAGTCCAACAACAGTTCTGAAGAAAAAGATGGTGATACTAAACTAGATGAAGGCATGGCATGCATCACCAAGAATTTGAGGAAAAGAAAAGCAAAGTGCAAGCGAAAATTACCTTTGAAATGCTTCAGGTGTGGAGCAATTGGGCACTTTGTTGTGGACTATCCAAAAAGAAAAGAAGCCAATAGTGAGGATGATGATGAGTTGGCCCAAGGAGGAAGATAAATCAATCTAGCTACTCCAAAGCTGAAAATTCAGGTGTAAAGGGAAAAAAGAAATTTTTCAGATCCAAAAGAAGAAATTTCTTGAGCAAACAGGAGGAAGAAGAATCTGAAGAAGAAAGTAATAATGATTTTGATGATGAGGCTGCAAAGGATGTGCTGGTCGCTCAAGTAGATGATGACCAAGAATCTTTAAGTGAGGAGGAATCAACAGAAAAGGAACAAGATTAGTGGTTACAACTTAAGAATGAGTTGAGAGCTTATTTATGCAAAAACAGCAAGTTGGAAAAAAAGGTAATTCATCTCAAGAAGCTGTGTGAAAATTCTTTTGCTGATGAATCTAATCTCCAGGTGAAGGTAAAAGAGTTTGAAGCAAAAAAGAAGGAGTACTTGAAGAGAATTGAGGAGCTGAGCGTACTTGAGGCAGAGCATGGCAAGATACATGAAGACCTTGATGCTAAGGTGATTGCATAAGAGCAAAAGGTGCTGATTTCACAAGCCAATCTTCATAATGCCAAGTCCAAGCTAAAGAAGCATGAAGAAAGCTTTATGCAGGCTATAGAAGTGAAAGGAGAGTCATCATCAGTAAGTACCATCAAAGAGGATGCTACCAGAAAGTTGGATGAGTGTCTAAGCAATCAAAGACCTCATTTCATGGGAAAGAAAGGACTTGGCTACATTAGGAAGTCGAGTGAAAAGGTAGAAGAAAAGAAAAAAATTGTGTTTGTACCCAAAAGCAAGCATAATGATGTGATGGGGAAGAGAGACCACCCCAAGTTAAAATGGATTAGGAAAGACATGATGGAGACTCCTATTCAAAGGAGGCAGATTGTCAAAGATGTAGAGAAGGCTGCCACACCAATTGCTAAAGAAGGAGACATGAACTTCGTAAAAGAAATAAATCCAAGTTTAAAGGATTTTGTTAGAGCTGTGGTAAGTATGGGCACAAGGCAAATATGTGTTGGAGTACTAGGCCGAGAATGAAGAGAAATGTGAGGCAAGAGTCTAAGGGGAGACTCTATCAAGAAAGGAGGCAATCTTAGGTAGATAGAAGTCATATTCCACTGAAAAACAAGTTTGATTTGTTGGGAGAGATTTATGAAAGATGTGAAAGAGTTGGACATGCTACTGAGGACTATTTGACATTGTTGCCTAGTCAAAGAATGCAAAGGAGAACAAGCCAACCATTGCTACCCGGTCAAGGAATGCGAAGGAGAACACCTACATAAGCTCCAAAATTCGGCCAAAGAAGAAAAAGAGGAAGAGAAATGTCTATGGTTGTGGAAGTAGCTTTAAAAGCTTCTAAGAAAGAAAAGCCATGGATCCTAGACAGTAGTTGTTCTTCACATATGACAAGAGACTCTAAGATGTTAAAGGGAGTAGCTAAATATGATGGAGGGTCAATCAAATTTCGTAATGATGGTGCCTTAAAGATTCAAGGTATTGGTGGTACTGAAATTGGTGCAAAAAAAGCTGAAATCGAAGAAAGTACTTTATGTTGAAAGGCTAAAACTCAATCTAATCAGTGTTAGCCAACTTTGCAATGATGGACATGAAGTTACTTTTAACAAGAGTGGCTGTACAGTAAAGAGACTAAAAGATGGTGTTGTTCTCACTAAAGGTGAAAGAACATATGGAAACCTGTACCAAGTTCCTAGAAGTATAAACACATGCTATGTGAGCACCAAAGATGAGAACTTATTGTGGCATAGAAGATTGGGACATCTTGGACAAAAAGGGTTGAAAAAGCTACCCAAAAATAAAGTTGTGAGAGATATACCTAAACTGAGAAGAAAGAGAGAGGTGTAATTTGCAACATGTGTCAAAAGGGGAAGATGGTGAATGCTCCCCACAAAAATGTGGAGATCCAAACAAAGAAGCCATTAGAGCTCATCCACTTGGACATATATGGGCCGATGAGATAAAGATCAATCAAGGGTGATACGTACTTTATTTCCTTCATTAATGATTTTACAAGAATGGCTTGCATTATGTTCTTGAAACATAAATCAGAGGCTTTCCATAATTTCAAGAGCTATAGAAGACTGGCTGAAAACCAGTTGGGGAAAAAGATTAAAAAGCTCAAGACAGAAAATGGGACAAAATACACATGTGGTGAATTTGAAGAATATTTGGTGAAACATAGAGTGAAGCATGAATATGCTAGTCCCTACACACCCCAACAAAATGGAGTGGTTGAAAGGAAAAATAAAAGCCTAGTAGAGATGGCAAGAACCATGTTGGTTGAGCATGGTACATCACATGGCTTTTGGAGAGAGGCTATCACCATTGCATCTCAGGTTCAAAATAGATGCTTGATGAGACCACATACAGAAAAGACACCTTATGAGCTATGGTATGGTAAGAAGCCAACTGTAAAACACTTTAAAGTGTTTGGGAGCACTTGCCTCGTTAAAGTCAAAGGTAAGCATATCAACAAATTTGATGAGAAGGCTGATGAAGGTATATTCTTGGGCTATGTACCAAATGGAAGAGGTTTCAAATGCTATAACAAAAGGTTGCTGAAAATGGTGGATAGCTTTGATGTTAAAGTGATTGAAGATGGTGCTGCAATGCAATCATAACATGTGGAAGTTAAAGATGCCATGTATGACAACCGAAGAGAGTCTAACAGTGATGAATCCAAGGTTATCCAGCATGAGGAAGATGTTGATTCTTAAGTTACAAGTGATGAAAAAGAAGAATCAAGGTGTTTCCAAACTCATAAAAGAGTTAAAGCTGAAGTTGAGGCCAAAAACATTATTGGCATGAAAGAGGACTCTATGTAGACCAGAAGAAGACTAAGGGGTGGTGAACAAACCTCATTAATTTCTAAGGTTAAGCCCAAGTTTGTGGAAGAAGCATTAAAGAACAAGGAATAAGTGATTGTTATGAATAAAAGTTTAACCAAATTGAAAAGAATAACACTTGGTGTTTAGTCCCTAGACCTAAAGGGAAAAACATCATTAGAACCAAATGGGTGTTCAGAAATAAGCTCAATGAAAAAGGTGAGGTGGTAAAAAACAAAGCAAGACTTTTCTACAAAGGTTACTTACAAGTAAAAGGTGTTAACTTTGAACCTTTGCTTTAGTAGCCAAACTTGAAGCAATCAAAATATTCATGGCCATTATTGCTCAGAGGAACTACAAAGTCTATCAGATGGATGTGAAGTTTACATTCCTGAATGGAGAGCTGGAAGAAGAGGTATTTATCAAACAACCTGATGGTTTTATACTTGATCATAATGGATCAAGTGTGTGCAGATTGAACAAGGCTTTATATGTCTTAAAGCAAGCTCTAAGAGCATGGCATTCAAAGCTGGATACATGCCTTAAGAACATGAAGTTTAGAAAAGGGAATGTGGATAGCAGCCTGTATATCAAAAAGGACAACCAAGGCCAGTTAATTATTGTGGTCTATGTTGATGACATAATCTTTGTTGCAGAAAAGGAAGCCCTGTGCATTGCCTTTAGAAAAAGTTTAGAAAAAGTTTGAGATGTCCATGCTTGGTGAAATGAAATTCTTCATAAGATTACAGGTATTGCAAAGCAAGGTTGGAATTTTTCTCTCCCAAGAAACGTATGCTTGTGAGCTATTGAAAAGGTTTGTGATGGAGAATTCTAAAGAAGTAAGCACTCCCATCATAGTTGGAACAAAGTTAAGTAAGGATAAAGAAGGCAACACAGTTAATCAGAAGGAATATAGAAAGTTGATTGGAAGCTTACCATATTTGATAGCATCAAGGCCTAATATTGTTTTTGCTGTAACCCTTTGTGTTAGATTTCAAAGTGACCCCAAGGAGTCCCATCTCATGGCGGCTAAGAGAATTCTAAGGTATGTGAAGGGCACAACTACTTATGGGCTACTTTATGATAAGAGCAGACAACTTAATCTGTATGGATATATAGAACAGATTGGGTTGGAAATTGTGATGATAGAAAGTCAACGTCTAGTGGTGCATTTTATTTGGGTAGTAGATGTGTTTCATGGCATAACAAGAAGCAAAATTCAGTGACTCTAAGTACTGCAGAGGTTGAATATGTGGGGGTGACTTAGGCTTGTACTCAACTATTATGGATGAAATAACAGCTTGAAGATATGAAGGTGGATGTATAGCTACCATTATCGATTGTCTATGACAACCAAAGTGCCATCAATTTGTCAAAGAATCTTGTCCAACACTTCCAAACTAAACACATTAAAATCAAGTACCACTTCATTATAGAAAAGATGGAGAAAAATGAAGTAAAGCTGGAGTATGTGCCTACCTCAGAGTAAGTTGTCGATATATTCACCAAACCTTTGTTAAGAGAGATGTTCCAAAAGTTAAGGCTAATCCTATGTATTCAGCCAACCCCTCGAGGCTGAAGTATTTATTAACCCCTCTCCCCTTCCCTTTACTATTATTTTTTGGATTTGTTGTTAAAGCAGGAGATATTTTGCATAAATCCAAAGAAAGGGTATACTAATAAAAAGAGGGAGTAGCTTAATGGATAAAGGGGGAGAAGTAGATAGGGGAAGTAATAAGCGATGCAAGTTTCAGGGGGAGCCAAATGACTTTGTGTAGGGGATGTTATACATGGTTGGATTTAAAGTGTTGCCAATAAATCCAAAGCAGAAGATTGTTGAGCCCATCTTTAATGGCTAGTGTTGGATTTGTTATCAACACCATCTCACATAGTTATATGTGTTGATTTGATGTTATGAATACCATTGAGATATAGTGATGTCATTGGGAAAAACCGGTGATGACAGGTTAACCCTGGCATTTTAGAGTCAATGTTGACTATAACCCTAAATTTTAGGGGTCAAGATTAACCGTTGACCATTAACCATTGACTCTAAATTTTAGGAAGTCATTGTTGACCATTGACCCTAAATTTTAGGAATTAAATTTGGCCATTGATTGTAGGGCAATATTTGGGAATTATCGATGACTGTTGATGATTGTGTAGCCCTAATCCCAAGGCTCTATAAATACCCTTGGGTGTCTTGCAAAAATAAAACGAAAGGCTACAGAAAATTGAGTGAATGATAAGGAGAGAGGTGAACGGTAAACCTAGGGAAAAAGGGAGGTGAATGGCAAAGAGGAGGCAGCCACCAACCAAGGCAGCTGGCCAAAGAGAAAAGGAAAGAAGGCAAGGTAGCCATCTAAGGAGAGAGTAGCAGCCACCAAGGAAAGAAGGCAAGGCAGCCGGCCAAGGAGAGAAGGAAAGAAGGCAAGGCAGCAGGCTAAGGAAAAAAGGTAAGGTAGCCGGCCAAGGAGAGTGCAGCAACCACCAAGGAGAGGCAGTAAGGTAGCTGGCCAAGGAGAGGAAGAAAGAAGGAGCAGCTGCAAATAGGAGGTAAAGCAGTAGTCAGTAGGTGATGGAGTAGTAGCCGGTAGGTGGTGGAGCAGCAGCAGAAGGGTCCTACACTAGCAACCAACACACAAGGATAACAGTAGCGGCGTGAGAAAATAGCTATAATGTGTAGGGAGAGTAGCAATGGCACGAGAAAATAGTTGCAGCCCATGGGGAGAGTAGTAGCGGCATGAAAAATTTGTTGCAGCGCACGAGGAGAGCAGCAACAGTGCGAGAAAACTGCTGCAATACGTGAGGAAAGCAGCAATGTGCACAGATAGCAACAGCGGCACATATGGAGAGCAGACACAGCACACGCAAATAGTAGGAATAGTGGGTGCAAACAACAGGCGTAGTGTGCATGAATAGTAGGTGCAAAGAGCACAGACAGTAGCCACAAAGCCCGCGGAAAGTGGGCACACAGCATGCGCATATAACAGGCCTAGAAAGCGTGGATAGTGGGCACACAACGTGCGTGGACAACAGACACAAAGAGCACGAGCAGCCACAGTGCGCGCAGACAACAGATACAAAGAGCACGAGCAGCCGGCGCAGAGCATGTGGATGGTGGGCATAACGTATGCGGATAGTGAGCACAACGCGTGTGGACAGCAGGCACAGTGCGCACGGATAGCAAGCGTAGAGTGTGCAAACAGCAGCAACAGCACGTGTAAATAGTAATGGCAGTGTACGGGTAGCACTAGCAACGAGTGAGACAACACTGGTAGCGAAGGAAGGGGAAGATCTATATTCTGCTTTAGCAGATTGTACACATTGAGCGATTGTTCTCCAAGAAAGGTTTTTCCATATACTCTTGATAGATTTGTTGAAAAACAAGGTGGTATACCTTTAAGTGATTGGGAGATCATTGTAAGTGGTTAAGGAGTAGTCCTTACACTAGTAGTGAAGGAGTGATCCTTCCACAACATTAGTGTATCCCTTGATAACAATAGTGGATTATGTTATTTAGGAGTGATCCTATCACACCGTGGACGTAACTTACATATTGTGAGTGAACCACGTAAAAATTGCCGCATGCTTTTGGGTGCTTGTACATTGTTTCTTATTTATACAGTCACGCTCACATAAAAGAGAAAATTAAAAGTTGGATCATTGGCTCTAATAAGTCACAGAAGTTAAATCTGAATTGATTTGTTAAAAAAGGATATCTCACATTGATTCACTCCGCCTCTTAGTGTAAGACTAAAACTGGTCCTCATCAACCCTAAATTTTAAGAAGTCAATGTTAACCATTTACCTTATATTTTAGGAATCAAATTTGGCCGTTGATTGTAGGGCAAGCCTTGGGAATCAATGTTGATCATTGATGATTGTGTAACCTTAAATCTCAAAGCCTATAAATAGATCCATGCATCTTTCAAGATAAGGGTGTGCTATAAAAGAGAGACTGACCAACTATAAAAAGAGAACGACACAGAGAGAGGCAGCCACCAAAAAGAAAGTGACCAACCAAATGTGTAGCACCAAGGAGAGGTGCAACTAGCCAAGAGGTGATGGTAGCCACTAAAGAAGGGGGCAACCACACCAACCAAAGAAGGAGTTACAATAACTTGCAGCCTTACCAAAGGAAGAAGAAAGCAGTAACTAACCAAGCCAAAGGGAAAAGAAAAAGGCAACAGCTAGCCAAACCAAAGGGAGAAGAAAGAGACGTGCAGCAACCACACCAAACCAGAGGAGACGTGCAACAGTTGCACCAAACCAGTGGAGAATATACAACAACCAGTCAACCACCCGAGGAAGAAATTGTAGCAACCAATCAAGGAGAGGTGTAGCAGCTATCCAAAGGAGAAGGTGTAGTAGCCACCAAAAAAGAAGAAAGAAGCTTACAGCACAACCAACAATTGTAGCAGCAAGTACAACCAGCACAGCAACCAATAATAGGTGAATCATAACCAGTAGCTTGTAGAATCAGCAGCAGGTGAATCACAACCAGTAGCTTACAGAACTGGTAGCAAGGTAGGCAACACTAGTAGAAGGAGGAGAAAACTTACCCTGGCAGCAGGGCAGAAAGCACCAATAGCAAGGTAGGCAACATCAGTAACAAAAGGAGAAAACTTGCCTCGGTAGAAAGGCAAATAGCACCAACAGGTAAGGCAACACCAGCAACAAAGGAAGGAGAGGGTCCACATTTTACACTAGCAGCCTATGCATATTGAGTGATCCTTCTCAAGAAAGTGTTAGTCACAAACCTTTTGATAAAATTATTGAAAAAGGGTGGGATGCCCTTGGAGTAATCAAAAGATCAATCCATTGAGTGATCAGGAGATCATTATAAGTGGTTAAGGAGTGATCCTTCCACAACATTAACTATATCCCTTGATAACAAAAGTGGATTGTGTGATTTAAGAGTGATCCTATCACAATGTGGACATAGCTCACACATTAGGGGTGAAACACGTAAAAATTGTTGTGAGTTCTTAGGTGCTTACATTTGATTAATATCCGTACGACCGCTCTCAAATAAAAAAGAAAGATAAAAATTAGATCATCGACTCTAACAAGTCACAGAGGTTAATCTAGAAAGATTTGTAAAAAGCAAACATCTTACACTAATTCACCTTCTCCTCCTCTTAGTATGAAACCTAAAGAGGTCTTTATCAAGTGGTATTAGAGCCGGTTTCCTTTGTCGATCCATTTTGTCTACTTTGATTTGAAATTATTGTTACTGTTGTGACTTTTTGCTCCTATATCTAATGTCACTTGGTCTGAATGTGTTTGAATCTGCTGTTAGTGGCTTCATCCTTGTTGTTGAAGGTTGAAGGTGATGTTATGATGCTTATTCGTAAGAAGAATTTGGAGTGTGATGGAAAGGCGAGAAATGCCTTGTATGCCTCCTTATTAGACAAAAAATTCACCAAAGTGATAGGATGTAACATAGCTAAATAAATTTGGGACAAACTGAAGAATATTTATGAAGGAGACAAGGTTGTGAAAGAAGCCAAGCTACAAATCTGGAGGATTAAATTTGAAGACATAAAGATGCAGAATGATGAATCTATAGATGCCTTTTTCACAAGAGTCAACAAAATTGTGTGCTCTATTAGAAGCTATGGAAAGGAGATCAATAATGCTACTGTGGTAAGGAAGATAGTTAGAACTTTATCGAAAGCTTACAATGCCAAAGTTTCCTCCATAAAAGATAAAGATTTAGATAGGATGCCTTTAGATGATTTGTACAGCATATTAATGGCTTATGAAATGAGAATAGCCCTAATGAAGAAAGAAAAAAAGTCTAAGGTGAAGAAGGAGTTGGCTTTTAAGGCAATGAAGAGATTAAAGATTAAAGACTAAGAAGAAGAATCTGATAGTAGCTCTGAAGAAGAAGATGGTGATACTAAACTGGATAAAGTCATGACATACATCACCAAGAATATAAGGAAAGGAGAAGGGAAGTACAAGGGAAAATTACCCTTGAAGTGCTTTAGGTGTGGAGCAATTAGGCATTTTGTCATAGATTGCCCAAAGAGAATAGAAGTAGACAGTGATGATGATAAGCTAGTCCCAATGAGGAGAACAAAGCAATCCAGCTATTTTAAAGTTGGAAATTCAAGTACCAAAGGCAAAAGGTAACTCTTCAAATCCAAAAGATGAAATTTTTTGAGCAAACTGGATGAAAAAGATTCTGAAGAAGAAGTTAATAATGATTCCAATGATGATGCTTTAAAAGATGTGTTAGTTGCTTAAGTAGATGATGATCAAGAATCTTCAAGTGATGAGGAATTAATCGAAAAGGAAGAGGATGAGTTGGTGCAGCAACTTAAGAATGAGTTGAGAGCTTGTTTGCATAAAAATAGCAAGTTGGAAAAGGAGGTAAAACATCTCAAGAAGTTGTATGAAAATTCTGTTGTTGATGAATCTGATCTCTAGGTGAAAGAAAAGGAGTTTAAAATAAAAGAAAAGGAGTACTTGAAGAGAATTAAGGAGCTAATTGTACTATGGCATAGTAAGGTAAGATACATGAAGATTTTGGTGCTAAGGTGATTATACAAGAGCAAGAGGTGCTGATTTTGTAAGCCAAGCTCCACAAGGCTGAGTCTGAATTGAAGAAGTATGAAGAAAGCTTTATGTAGGCCTTGGAAGTGAGAGAAGAGTCAACTTTAGCAAATGCCATCAAGGAGGATGCTACCAAAAAATTGGATGAGTGTCTAAGCAAATAAAGACCTCATCCATGGGGAAGAAAGGCCTTAGCTATATTGAAAAGACAAATGAGAAGGTAGTAGAGAAGACGAAAATTGTGTGTTAAGCCTATCTTTAGTGGCTAATGTTGGATTTGTTGTCAATAGCATCTCACATTATTGTTCGTGTTGATTTGATGTTTTGAATGTCGTTAAGATACATAGAAGTTGTTAGGCAAAACAGGTAATGGCAGGTTAACCTTGAAGTCAATGAGTTAATGTTGACTGTTGACCCTAAATTTTAGGAGTCAAGGTTGACCATTGACCCTAAATTTTAGGAATCAAATCTGGTCGTTGATTATAGGGCAACCTTTGGGAATCAGTGCTAGTTGTTGATGAGTGTGCAACCCTAATCTTAAGGCTCTATAAATAACCCAATGTATCTTGTAAGACGTGTGTAAGTTGCAAGAGAGAACGATCAACTGCAAAAAAATAAGAGAGAACGGCCAACCATAAAAAGAGATTGGCAAGCTGAAAAGAGAGGGTGACCAAAGTGAGGTTGAGCGACAAAATGAGAGGCAACCACCAAAGAAGGAGGTAGCCACACCAACTAAAAGAGGAGTTGCAGCAACTAGCAACCACATCAAAGGAGAGAAGAATGTGTAGCAACCATACCAAGGAGAGAAAGACGTGTAACAGCCACACCAAGGAGAAAAAAATGTGCAGCAGCCACACTAAGGAGAGAAAAACGTGCAGCAGCCACACTAAGGAGAGAAAAATGTGCAACAGCCACACCAAAGGAGAGAAGAACGTGCAACAACCACACCAAGGAGAGAAGAACGTGCAATAGCCACACCAAGGAGAGAAAAACATGTAGTAGCCACACTAAGGAGAGAAAGATGTG
>CM038602.1:6828194-6859821 GCA_021533255.1 Ceriops tagal
GAGAAAGATGTGCAACAACCACGCTAAGGAGAGAAAAACATGTAGTATCCACCCTAAGGAGAGAAAGACGTGCAGTAGCCACCAAAGTGGGATCTTGCAGCAAAATCAATAGCTTGCAGCAACTGGTAGCAGGTGAATCACAACTAGCAATTGTAATAGGTGAAGTACAACCAGCAATAGCAACAAGGGCATGCAGTAATAACAATAAGGACAACCAGCAATAATAGCAAGGGTAGCCAGCAATACTAGTAAGTGTAAGCATGACCAGTAGCAGGCATAACCAATAAGTACAAGCACAACCAGTAGCTTGTAATAGTAGGCAGTAAGTGTAAGCACCAGTAGTGCAAAAGAAAACTTGCCTCGGCAATAGGGTAGGCAGCATCAGTAGTAAGAGGAAAAAACGTGCCCCGGTAGCAAGTCCGTCAACTTGTAGCAGTAGAGGAGACAACAGGTTCGACAACTTACAGCAATAGAAGAGAAAATGTGCCCTAATAGCAAATTCAATAGCTTGCAGCAGCAGAGGGGAAAGCATGCCCCAACAGCAAAGAAGAAAACGTGCCTTAGTAATAAGTCCAATAACAAAGTAGAAAACATGCCCTAACAATGAGTTCAACAGCTTGCAGCAGTAAAGGAGAAAATGTGCCCTGACAACAAGGTAGGTAACACCAATATTAGGTGAAGCAACTTGCCAAGGCAGCAAGTGAAGCAACCTGCTAAGGCAGCAGGTAAAGCAACCTCCAAAGCAACAAATGAAACAACCTACCAAGGGAGCAAGTGAAGCAACTTACCAAGGCAGCAGGAGAGGTAGCATTGATAGTAGGGGAAAAGAACCTACCAAGGCAACCTACCCAGGCAGTAGGTGAGGTAGCATTGGCAGTAGGAAAAGGAACTTGCCAAGGTAGAAATAAGTAGTCCTGGCAACAGAGGAGAAAACCTGCCAAGGTCGAAGGAGGCAACACTGGTAGTAGGGGGAGAGAACCTACAACAGAGATAACCTGCAGAGAAGAGACCGATAAAGCCAGAGTAAAGATTGGTAGTGAAGAAGTAGAAGATCCATTTTCTACAACAGTAGCCTGTGCACATTGAGTGATCCTTTTCAGGAAAGTGTTAATCGCTAACCTTTTAATAAACTTATTGAAAAAGGGTGGGAGACCCTTAAAGTGATCGGGTGATCAGTCCTTTAAGTGATCGGGAGATCAACTCATCTAATGATCAGCAGATTAAACCTTTGAGTATTCGAGAGATTAACTCTTCTAATGATTGAGAGATCAAACCTTTGAGTGATTGGGAGATCATTATAAGTGGTTAAGGAGTGATCCTTCTGTAACATAATTGTATCCCTTGATAACCCCATGCATTGTGTGATTTAGGAGTGATCCTATCACATTATGGGTGAACCATATAAAAATTGTCATGTGTTCTTGAGTGCTTACATTTGATTGATATCCGTACAACCACTTTCACGTAAAAAAGAAAGATAAAAATTAGATCATTGACTCTAACAAGTCATAGAGGTTAATTCAAAAAGATTTATAAAAAGCAAGCATCTCATACTGATTCACCCTTTCCCCCTCTTAGTGTGAGACCTAAGAAGGTCCTTATCATTGTGTTTGTACCTGAAAGCAAACACAATGACGTGATGGAGAAGAGAAACCATCCTAAGCTAAAATGAGTTAAGAAAGATATGGTGAAGACTCTCATCTAAAGGAGACATGTTGTTAAAGATAGAGAGAAGGGTGTCACACTAGTTGTTAAAGAAAGGAGACATGAACTTGGTGAAAGAAGAAAATCCAAATTTGAAGGATTTTGTTGGAGCTATGGTAAGTATAGGCATGAGGCTAATGTGTAATGGAGTAATGGGTCTATAATAAAAAGGAATGTGATGTAAGAGTCTAAAAGGAGACTCTATTAAGAAAGGAGATAGTCATAAGTGAAAAGAAGCTATATGCCACTGAGAAACAAATTTTATATGTTGGGAGAAATTTGTGGAAGATGTGAAAAGGCTAAACACACTGCTGAGGATTGCTTGACATTACTACCCAATCAAAGAGAGCAAAGAAAAACACCTATACGTGCTCCCATATTCAGCCAAACATTGCTACTCGATCAAGAAGTGCAAAGGAGAACACCTACACGTGCTCCTAAATTCGGCCAAAGAAGAAGAAGAGAAAAAGAAATGAATATGATTGTAGAAGTAGCCTTAAAAATTTCCAAGAATGAAAGCCATGGATCCTAGACAGTGGCTACTCTTCACACATGATAAGAGACTTCAAGATGTTGAAAGGAGTAGCAAAATATGTGAAGGGTCAATTAGATCTGGTAATGATAGTGCTTTAAAGATTAAAGGTGTTGGTGTTGCTGAAATTGGTGCAAAAAAGCTGAAATCAAATAAAGTGCTTTATTTTGAAGGGCTAAAACACAATTTCATCAGTATTAGCCAGCTCTGTGATAATGGACATAAAGTTACTTTCAACAAGAGTGGCTACATAGTAAAAAGATTAAATGATGGTGTTATTCCTACTAAGGGTGAATGAACAAATAAAAACTTATACCAAGCTTCTAGAAGCAAAAACACATGTTATATGAGCACCAAAGATGATAACTTATCATGGCATAGAAGATTGGGACATCTTGGACAAAAAGGCATAAATAAGATATTCAAAAATGAAACTGTGAGAGATGTATCCAAGCTGAGAAAAGAAAGAGATGTAATTTGTAGCACATGTCAAAAAAGGAAGATGGTGAATGCTCTCCACAAAAATGTGGAGATTTAAAAAAAAAAAAGCTATTGGAGCTCATTCATTCAAACGTTTATGGCCCTATGAGACAAAGATCAATAAAGGGTAATAGGTACTTCATCTCCTTCATTAATGATTTTACAAGAATAGCTTGTATTATGTTCTTGCAATATAAGTCAGAGGCTCTAAATAATTTCAAGAGCTACAGAAGGCTGGTTAAAAATCAGTTGGGGGAAAAATTTAATTTTTCCCTAGGATGGACAATAGGACAGAATACACATGCAGTGAATTTGAAGATTATTTGGAGAAGCATGAATATGCTAGTCCTTACATACCTCAACAAAATAGAGTGGTCGAAAGGAAGAATAGAAGCCTAGTGGATATGGCAAGAACCATGTTGGCTGAGCATGGTACTTCACATGGCTACTAGAGAGAGGCTATCACCACTGCAACTCAGATTCAAAATAAATACCTTATGAGACCACATACAGAGAAGACACCTTATGAGTTGTGAAATGGAAAAAAGCCAAGTGTAAAACACTTTAAAGTATTTGGAAGCCCAAGCCTCATTAAAATCTGAAGTTCCCGACTTCTCCCTAAGATCTACTAGTTTGTGATACTAAGAGGGAGGGTGAATCAGTATCACCACAATTTGCAATTCACAGGTAAGTGAATAACTTCAACCTCTTCTTAAAAGCAAACTCTTTCTCAGACTTGACTAAGGTAGATCTATTGCTACCTACTAATCACAATAGTCCCTAAAGTCACCTTTCAAACACCTTGCCTAATAGACAATTCAGATGTTCTTGTTTAGGTCTTTGTTAGGTTATGGGTTAGCTAATACTTTAGCTGCATTCATAACTCAATTCAAAACACAGAACGTAAAGCAAATTAAAGACACATGAGATTTACGTGGTTCTGTTAACGTGACGTACATCCATGGTGGTAGGGACTCTCCCTTATCGAGACTATCCACTATACTTGAGAATTTCAGTTACAATGGATGTCTTAATCCTCTACTCCTTTCACTATTGCAATTACTAAGCAAGTACAATACAAAGAGTGTCACTTACTGTGTCTATTCTTCTTCTAACTTGTCTTGCCTTTGTTGAATTGAAAGGTTGTTCCACTGCCGCTTAGAAGTTTACCGCAACGCTCTCTAACCTCTCTTGAAGAAATCTGAAAATATGTTGAGTTTTTTCCGATGCTTCGCCGAATTCCTTCTCTAGGTTGTCTCACACAGCTCCTGCTTTCACCGTCTCACGATCTCACCCGTCTCCTTGTCTCATGGCTCACTTCACGTTTCTGGTTTGCAGTTCCATGTCTCACGGCCTGCCTCACATTTCTAGTTTGGCGTTACACGTCTCACGCACGTTTCTGGTTTGCACCCTTTGCTGGTCACACGCCTCATGCACACATCTGGTTTAGCGTTTCATGTCCCACATACGTTTCTGGTTTGCACGCCTTGCTGGTCACACGCCTTACCACCATTTCTAGTTTGCACTTGTCCATTTCACACCTCCGGACATCTTGGTTTTCTCTCCTGGTGGTCTCCTCTTTCACGGTTTCTCCTCTCTTCCCTTACAAACAGTGTGCTGTCTCCTCTCTTACCAATGGTGCATTTGCCTCTCCTCTTACCGTGAGTCACACGGTTTCCTTCCAACCGTTGCCCGGTTTCCCTTGCTGTCCAAGGTCTCCCTTGGTTTGTCGTGTGTTCACTCTCGCTATCCAGCCGGTTTACTCTTCCTTGTTGTAGGGTTTTGACTCACCAAGGTCCCACTTGCTGTTGGTGTGTTGTGACCATGCTCTCCTCATTGCTGTTCACCTTGCCTTGGCCGTTCTGGTCTCCCGTTTCAGCTTTGCTAGTCTCCCATTTCAACTTTGCTGGTCTCCTGTTTTAGATCTCACCTGGTCTCACGTTCTGATTTGGTCTAGTCTCACCTGGTCTCACATTCTGGTCTAGTCTGGTCTTCTCTTCTGAGTGGTCTCGCGGATACCAGGTCTGCTGTCTTCTGGTGTGCTCTGGTCTGTATCTCCAACGTTTCTGGTCTGTATCCCCAATGTTTGTGGTCTGTATCTCCAACGTTTCTCTCCAATGTTTGTGGTTTGTATCTCCAACGTTTCTGGTTTGTATCTCCAACGTTTCACCTTCTCCAGGTCTCACGTCCTCTCTTTCTCCAGGTCTAGTCTTCTCTCACGTCTCACCTTCTCCAAGTCTCACGTCCTCTCTTTCTCCAGGTCTGGTCTTCTCTAACATCTCACCTTCTCCAGCTCTAACATCCTCTCTTTCTCCAGGTCTGGTCTGCTCTAACGGGTGTGCCATTTCTTCTTTCCTTTTGCCATCTAGCACTTGCTTGTGTTTGCCGAGTATTCAATTGTGTTGGCCTTGCCCTAGTTTTGTCTTCCAAGGTCTTTATATACTCTCTTCCATGAAACCCTAATAGGGCTTACGTGGCGGATTTACATTCTTGCCCTTACACAGTGGATTTACTTTCTTGCCCTTCCATGTGGCTTTACTTTGTTATCCACTTAAACCTAGTTGACAACAATTACAACCCATACAAGGCTGTGGGAATAACAATCTCCCCCTTTGTAATTGTTGGCATCACTTATAACAAAAGCCACTATGCAGCAGTTTCAACTTCCCCTAAATATGCACTCCCCCTTTCTTAATAGCTCCCCCTGCACTGTTGCTTCTCTCCCCCTTTGCCAACCAATTACAAATTTGAAAAACTCACAAAATAGAGATGGAGGATTCACCTAAACTTCAGGCTTGAGGAGGCATTCGCACAGACATACTCATTCTATGCTTTTCAAACAGCTCTATGGACAGAGATTTAGTTAGATAGATTTAGGTTCAACTTGTGAGAGTAAAGTAGTAGCTCCCACAATTCTTGTTCTTGTTGTAACTCCTGCTGATGGGTCACCTATGATCTGATTTTCTTGATGAGCATTGGTCCACGTTTTCTTTGGCTTTCTTTCTTGCACAGTCTTAGTTGCAAAAGGATCTCTTTCTTCATCAATCACATACAAATTTTCAGCTATTCTCTTCCTGACTGCAACAGTACTACCTTCTTTACTATTTACCTGGCAACCTGTTTTTGTGAATATTACTTTGTGGTCTTCGTTGCATAGTTGTTGACTGATGCTAGATTATATTTGAGTCCTTCAACGTGTAGAACATCTTTCAGCTTTCCTTTTCCAATATTCACTGACCCTTGACCACTGATGTTGAGTGAATCATCATTGCCAAACTTGACTCTTCCTTCTCTTAACTTGTTTAGCTTTGATAATTTACTCTTATCTCTTGTCATGTGTGAAGCGCATCCACTATCAAGGATCCACTGCTTATCCTTGCAATCAGCCTTTAGTGCAATTTTAGCTATATTAGCCACCTCCCTTTTTGCTTTATATTCCTTCTTTTAAACTGGCTGGAAGATAGCTTTTTCCTTTTTCTCAGCTTTGACTGCACCGCTTGTTTTCATTATGCCATTGAGTGCCTTCTCTTACTCAGGGAGAAGTGTCATGCATCTCTTGGCATTATGGCCATCCTGCCCGCACCTTTCATACTGTTCCAAGTCTACCAATACAACAAACTTGTTCTTTGAAACCACTGGTTTGGGCTTCCACCAACACTCCTTGTCAGTGTGTCCTTGCCTTTTATAGTATGTGCAAGAATTCACGACATGTGTTCTCCTCTGAATTTTGTATTGTCTCCCCCTGTATGTAGCATCGTATCTTCTTGAGTTGGAGACATATACTAGCCTTCTCCACCAGCAGTTACTCGCCTTATGACTCCAAACTCCATAATAAAGACAATGACCTTGAAACTGCCTTTTCTTGCGTCTAATCCCAGCTTATTTTCTTTTGTTCATTACTTGTTGTGTAAACAAGGTTGCTGGCTTCTTTGCTTGTGTGGCTTTCATTTCAGTCACCTTCTTCTCCTTCTTCTGTTCAACCATTTCCCTTGGCTGACTGACTTTCTTTTCTTCCTGAGACGTAACAGCTATGGGCTGCTGCTTTTTAACCACATACATCCTTTTCGGCCCTGGCTTTGGTTTGATAACTGTCTTCTCTTCTTTAGTCATCTTCTCCTGAGTCACAACCTTCTCTTTCAACTTTTGTGGCAAAGTCTCATTCTTCTTTTCTCTTGTAGAGCTTGTTTCTCCTACCACTTTAAACTTCTGTAAGTTCTCCTCACTCTTTTTAAGTTGTTGCTGAAGTCTCAGCAAGTCTAGTAAGAAGATTGCTGAAGTCCTTGAGCCAAGCTCTATAGTAAGGTCTTCACATATTTTGATCTGTTCCTTAAATCTTCTCTTCAAGTCAATATGTTCAGCCCTTATTTCATCCTTTTGACTTTCAGCTTCCTCAGATTTTGCTTCGACTTGTTTTATATGGGCCTTCAACCTTTTTATAGTTCTGCCCCTTCTGATTATCTCCTTTGAAGCTGCTTCCAACTCAGCTTCAAGATCTGGTTCTTCTTCATCAACCTCTTCTTCCTCTTCAGAGGTTAAACTACCACCTTGAGCTGATGCCATAAAGGCCTGCTCATCTGATGAGTCTTCATCATCCACCTCATCAGCTTCTTTTATTTGACTCACATAACTCTTGAATAAGCCTCTCTTCTTCCTCTGTGGGTTGGCAATCTTCTTACTGGACTTCTTTGATTTGAATGATGTTGTTCCCACAGCCTTGTATGGATTGTAATTATTGTCAACTAGGTTTAAGTGTGCAAGAAAGTAAAGCCACATGGAAGGGTAAGAAGGTAAATCCACATGTAAGGGCAAGAACGTAAATCCACCATGTAAGCCCTATTAGGGTTTGATAGAGTAGAGTATATAATAGTCTTGGAAGACAAAGAACAAAGAGTCAACAATATTGAGCATTCAGCAAAACCTAGACAACCGACCAACCAAAGAGAACACCAAACCCTACACGGAAGAACACCACCGGCAAGGACGAAGAGAGTGAACAGTGCAGTCAACGAATGAATCGAGTGAACAGTACCATCGTGAGAGAAAGAAGGAGAGAGACGATCGACGGCCGGGCTGAACGAAGAACAAAGGTGGACGACTGAAACAATTGAGCAGCCGTCGACGGGAAGGAGAGGAAAACACAGCCATCGATGGTCGGAAAATCAAGCAAAAAGGCAAATCCGTTGAGAGAGAAGGAGGTGTTCGAAGGGGGGCTGCACGTTGAACATAAGATGGCCGAAAGGCAGCTGAGGAAGGTGAGTTGTGAGGGAGACCAGATCCGAACTGGAACGAGACGAGACCAGATCGGGAACGGGTGAGAGAGATCCGGCAGCTAGACGTTGGAAGAGAGAGAAACAGACGGTCGAAAAAACAGAGAAACTGGTCGATGGGAGAGAAAACCAAGAACGGGCGAAGAAGGCTGGACGGCAGGACGAAGAAAAGTAGACCACCGGCAGAAAAGGGAGGAAATCTGGCCAAGTGGGTGAACAGAAAAGAGAAATCCGGTGAAGAAAGAGAAATCCGGTGAAAAGAGAGAAATCCGGTGGTAAGAGAGAGAAATCCAACGAGAAGAGAGAGAAATCCGGCTGGACAGCAAGAGAGAAAAATGGACAGGCAAGCCGTGAGACAGTGGGATCGTGGGGAAAGGAGACGGGTGAGACCATAAGACAGTGAAAGTAGGAGTTGTGTTAAACAACGTAGAAATTCGGTGAAGCATTGAACTCAACATATTTCCAGACTTCTTCAAGAGAGGTTAGAGAGCGTTGCGGTGAACTTTTAAGCGGCAGTAGAGCAGCCTTTCAACTCAACAAAGGCAAGACAAACTAGAAGAAGGGTAGACACAGTATGTGACACTCTTTGTATTGTACTTACTTAGTAATTGCAATAGTGAAAGGAGCAGAGAATTAAAGACATTCATTGTAACCTGTATTTACAAGTATAGTGGATAGTCTTGGTAGAGGGAGAGTCCCTACCACCGTGGATGTACGTCACGTTGACGGAACCACGTAAATCTCGTGTGTCCTTAATTTGCTTTACATTTTGTACTTTGAATTGAGTTGTGAACGCAGCTAAAGTATTAGCCAACCCATAACTTAACAAAGACCTAAACAAGAACATCCGTATTTTCTATTAGGCTAGGTGTCTGAAAAGTGACTTTGGGGACTATTGTGATTAGTAGGTAGCAATAGATCTACCTTGGTCGAGTCTGAGAAAGAGTTCGCTTTTAAGAAGAGATTGAAGTTGTTCACTTACCTGCGAATTGTGAATTGTGGTGATACTGATTCACCCCCCCTCTCAGTATCACAAACTAATAGATCCTAGGGAGAAGTCGGGAACTTCAATTGGTATCAGAGTACAGGTTCACCAGTTTGAAGCTTAATAGCTTGGTGTACTAGTTTGAAGGGATCTAAAAGTTTGACTTGTTTAGCATACTGAGAAATGGAAGCCGGTACCAACACTAGCACTACTTACAGCAAGAAGGTTTCAATCTTCAATGGAACCAACTACCACATGTAGAGAGCGAGAATGCAAGTGGTATTCGCAACCACAGGCATAAATGTGGTGAAATGCGTACAATAGGGTTTTGTGGCTCCGGAAGAAAGTAAAAACCCAACTCCAGAGGAGTTAAGGCAGTTTGAGATAAATGGAAAGGCCTTAAACGTCATCATTTCAGCATTGACAGATGCTGAGTATGCTAAAGTTATGGACTGCAAATCTGCCAAGGAGATATTGGACAGATTGCAGAAAATCTATAAAGGTGATGGCAAAATGATGGAGGCTAAACTTTAAGTGTTCAAGGAGAGATATGAATCTCTCAGAATGTAGAAAAATGAGACAGTCCAAGAGTTCTTCACCAGGGTTATTGATACAGTGAATGACCTGAGAAGTCATGGGAAGAACAAGAAGGACTCATCTGTTGTGAAGAAGATTTTAAGAATTCTGCCTGAGAGGTTTACCTCAAAGGTAGCAGCCATAGAGGAGAGTAGAGATCTCAATTCTATGTCTCTACATGATCTCCAATGCAATCTCATTGCATATGAGATGAGGATAAAGTCAGCTGAAAGCTTTGCAACAACGAAGGTATCAAAGGAGGCAGCTTTCAAAGCTATGAAGTACTTGAAGATAAAAGAAGAGGAAGAATCATCCAGTGAGGATGATGATGATGATGTTGAGGAAGAAAGTGAATGTGAAGTATTGGATTACTTCACAAGGAAATTCAAAAAGGGGTCTAAGAAGGGAAAAGGACAACTAGTCTTGAGATGTTATCGTTGTGGGCAAACTGGACACTTTGCTTCTCAGTGCAAAGTGAAACTTGATGATGAAGATGAGGATGATGATGATGAGCAGAATTCAAGATGGAAAAGATCATCATTCAAATCAAAGAAGTTCAGTAAGAGGACTGCCAATCCACAAAAGAAGAAGAGAGGCTCATTTAAGAGTTATGTGAGTCAGATAAAAGAAACTGATGAGGAGGAAGATGAAGAATCATCAGATGAGCATGCCTTTATGGCATCAGCTAAAGGTGGTAGTTCAACCTCTAAGGAGGAAGAGGAGGTTGATGAAGAAGAGCCAAATCTTGAAGTTAAGCTGCAAGCAGCTTCAAAGGAGATAATCAGAAAGGGCAGAACCATAAAAAGGCTGGAGGTTCACATAAAACAAGTTAAAGCAAAGTCTGAGGAAGCTGAAAGTCAAAAGGATGAAATAAGGGCTGAACATATTGACTTGAAAAGAAGATTTGAAGAACAGATCAAAATATGTGAAGACCTTACAATAGAGCTTGGCTCAAGGACTTCAACAATTGAGGAAATGGAGATAGAGTTGTTGAGACTTCAGCAACAACTCAAAAAGAGTGAGGAGAACTTGCAGAAGTTTGAAGTGGTAGGAGAAACAAGCTCTGCAAGAGAAAAGAAGAATGAGACTTTGCCACAGAAGTTGAAAGAGAAAGCTGTGACTCAGGTGAAGATAACTGAAGAAGAGAAGATAGTTATTAAACCAAAGCCAAGGCCAAAAATGATGTATGTGGTTAAAGAGCAACAGCCCATAGCTGCTACATCTCAGAAAGAAAAGAAAGTCAGCCAGCAAAGGGCTACGACTGAACAGAAGAAGGAGAAAAAGGTGATTGAAATGAAAGTCATACAAGCAAAGAAGCCAGCTACGTTGCCTACACAACAAATGATGAACAGAATAAGACAAGCTGTGATCAGACCCAAGAAGAAGCAGTTTCAAGGTCATTGCCTTTATTGTGGAGTTTGGGGTCATAAGGCAATTAACTGCTGGTGGAGAAGGCCAGTATATGTCTCTAGCTTAAGAAGATACGATGATGCATATAGGGGGAGACAATAAAAAATTCAGAGGAGAACACTTGTTGTGAGTTCTTGCACATACTGTAAGAAGCAAGGACACACTGATAAGGAGTGTTGGTGGAAGCCTAAACCAATGGTTTCAAAGAACAAGTTTGCTGTATTGGCAAACTTGGAGTAGTGTGAAAGGTGCGGGCAGGATGACCATAATGCCAAGAGATGTATGACACTTATCCCTAAGCAAGAGAAGGCACTCAATGGCATAGTAAAGACAAGCAGTGTAGTAAAAGCTGTGAAAAAGAAGAAAGCTATCTTCCAGCCAGTTCAGAAGAAGGAATACAAAGCAAAAAAAGAGGTAGCTAATATAGCCGAAATTGCACTAAAGGCTGATTGCAAGAATAAGCAGTGAATCCTTGACAGTGGATGCACTTCACACATGACGGGAAACAGGAGTAAATTTTCAAAGTTAAACAAGTCAAGAGAAGGCAGAGTCAAGTTTGGCAATGATGATTCACTCAACATCAGTGGTCAGGGGTCAGTAAACATTGGAAGAGGAAAGCTGAAAGATGTTCTGCACGTTGAAGGACTCAGATATAATCTAGCATCTGTCAGCAAACTATGCAATGAAGACCATAAGGTAATATTCACAAAAATAGGTTGCCAGGTAAAGAATAAAGAAGGCAATACTGTTACAGCTGGGAAGAGAACAGCTGGAAATTTGTATGTGATTGATGAAGAAAGAGTCCTCTTGCAACTAAGACTATGCAAGAAAGAAAGCCAAAGAAAACGTGGACCAGTTCTCATCGAGAAAGTCAGATCATAGGTGACCCATCAGCAGGAGTTACAATAAGAAGAAGAATTGTGGGAGCTACTGCTTTACTCTCACAAGTTGAATCTAAATCTGTTAAAGAGGCTACACAAGATCTAACTAAACCTCAGTCCACAGAGCTATTTGAAAAGCACAGATTGAGTCTATCTGTGCAAATGCCTCCTCAAGCCTGAAAATCAGGTGAATCCTCCATCTCTACTTTGCGAGTTTTTCAAATTTGTAATTGGTTGGCAAAGGGGGAGAGAAGCAACAGTGCAGGGGGAGCTGTTAAGAAAGAGGGAGTGCATATTTAGGGGGAGTTGAAACTGCTGTATAGTGGCTTTTGTTATGAGTGTTACCAACAATTACAAAGGGGCAGATTGTTGTTCCCACAGCCTTGTATGGGTTGTAATTGTTGTCAACTAGGTTTAAGTGTGCAAGAAAGTAAAGCCACATGGAAGGGTAAGAAGGTAAATCCACATGTAAGGGCAAGAACGTAAATTCACCACGTAAATTCACCACATGTAAGGGTCAGTAAATATTGGAAAAGAAAAGATGAAAGATGTTCTGCACGTTGAAGGACATTTTGGAAACTAAAAATAATACACAACAAAAAGATAAAAGCTTAGAAGAACATTATGGCATTATTAATATGATTGGAGTGCTTAATAGGCCAAGTTAAGCAATAAAATCTATTTTTAAATAAGAGTTTGCTATCAAATAGGAATTTGTAATAAACTGAGAATATTCTTATATTTTAAAAGTATATCATTGTCGCTGAAGTTCCCGACTTCTCCCTATAATCTACTAGTTTGTGATACTGAGAAGAGGGGTGAATCAGTATCACCACAATTCGCAATTCGCAGGTAAGTGAACAACTTCAACCTTTTCTTAAAAGTGAACTCTTTCTCAGATTCGACTAAGGTAGATCTATTGCTACCTACTAATCACAATAGTCCCCAAAGTCACCTTTCAGACACCTTGCCTAATAGACAATTCGGATGTTCTTGTTTAAGTCTTCGTTAGGTTATGGGTTGGCTGATACTTTAGCTGCGTTCACAACTCAATTCAAAACACAGAATCTAAAGCAAATTAAGGACACACGAGATTTATGTGGTTCCGTCAACGTGACATATATCCACGGTGGTAGGGACTCTTCCTTACCGAAACTATCCACTATACTTGAGAATTCCAGTTACAATGGATGTCTTAATTCTCTGCTCCTTTCAATATTGCAATTACTAAGCAAGTACAATACAAAAAGTGTTACTTACTGTGTCTACCCTTCTTCTAACTTGTCTTGCCTTTGTTGAATTGAAAGGCTGCTCCACTACCACTTAGAAGTTCACCGCAACGCTCTCTAACCTCTTTTGAAGAAATCTGGAAATACGTTGAGTTCTTTCAATGCTTCGCCGAATTTATTCTCTACGTTGTTTCACACAACTCGTGCTTTCACTGTCTCACGGTCTCACCCGTCTCCTTGTCTCACAACTCATCTCACGTTTTTGGTCTCACGCCGATGCACATTCTAGTCTCATGCCTTCTGCCGGTCACTGGTCATCGGTCGTCCACTCTTCGTTCTGTCGTCCAACTCTTTTTCTCTTTCTCTCGACCTTTGTTCTTCATTCAGCCCCCAAATCTGATTTTTGGCCGTCATGGTTTTCTGTCGATCGTCCACTCTGTTTTGCCATCGACCCGTTTCTTCATCTTGCCGTCGACCCGTTTCTCTCTCTTGCCGTGTCGTGCTTTCTCTCTCACCATCCAGCTGTGTCAACCCGTTTCTCTCCTTTTCACGATCTCACTCTTCATCCGTCTCTCTCTCTCTCTCTCAATTCTATCGACCTTCTATTTTTGGCCATTGGGTTTCTCTCTCCTTCTGCCAGTCTGCTTCGATTTGGCCGTCGGGTTTCTCTCTCCTTCCGTCGGTCTACTCTGATTTGGCTGTATATGATTTTTCTCCCTCTTCCAACGACTTTGCTGTTTTCCTCTTCCAATCTTCCGTCTGGTCATCCAGCCCCTTCATTCGTCTCCTCTTTTCTCTATTTTTGCTGACCTTTCCTCTTTTCCGACCACGGGTTTGTTTTCTCTCCTATCTCCGACGACAACTACTGTTCACTCGATGGCTACTATTCACTACGGCTACACTGATTTGCTAAATTTGCTAACCGCTTCTTTTCTATTTTGCCGTCCCCTATTCCGTCGTTCTCTTGCCGTCAATGTACTTTGGCCATATATTATGTTTTTTTATTTTCTCTATTTAGCTGTCCACACACTTTTGTGTTTTACCGTGTATTCAATCGTATTGGCCTTACCCTAGTTTTGTCTTCCAAGGTCTTTATATACTCTTTTCCATGAAACCCTAATAGGGCTTACTTGCGGCGAATTTACTATCTTGCCCTTCCATGTGGCTTTTACATTCTTGCTCCTCCATGTGGCTTTTACCTTCTTGCCCTTCCATGTGGCTTTACTTTCTTGCACACTTAAACTTAGTTGACAATAATTACAACCCATACAAGGCTGTAGGAACAACATTCTCTATTTTTAAAATTTTCAAAGTTGTTATTTCACCTTATAAATAAGCATCTCTTTATAAATTTGAGTAAGCAGATGATTTAGGTAAAATAAAAAGTAAAAAGTTTCTCCTTCAATTCTTTTAAAAACTAAAGAACTTATCTAAAACTAACTTCTTTTGAAAATATTCAACTCGATTTATCATTTCCAAATCTCTTCTTTTTAGAGTGTGGCATCCATATCCTTTTTTATACCTAGATTTTTGTTTTTTTTAAACATTAAGTAGAGGTTTTGTGTGATTAAAATTTAATTTAGCTTTCTTAGATTCTTATTCAATTCATTATGCATGTAGGATCTTTAAGTCAAATCTTTTGAGGTTTGCAACATGTTTAAATTTTAAGACCAAGTTCAAATATATAAGATGTAGTTTTTTATGCA
The DNA here is from genome assembly GCA_021533255.1 of Ceriops tagal. Classification (NCBI taxonomy): domain Eukaryota; kingdom Viridiplantae; phylum Streptophyta; class Magnoliopsida; order Malpighiales; family Rhizophoraceae; genus Ceriops; species Ceriops tagal. The sequence continues at coordinate 6,842,965 of CM038602.1, forward strand.
TCTTATAATTATGATATTTGTAAGTTTCTTCCTTACATTATCATTAACCTTACAGACTTTTATAACTTGTTATTCCTCTTACTGCAACAACACTTTATTGTAAAGTTCTTTGAATAGCTGATAACCTTATTTCTTTATTTTCATTCATTAAGTCTATTGTAATGATTGAATAAATGTTTGTGCTTTGGATCAATCTTTATCTTGTTTGTTTATGTTAGGAAAATCTTTATACTTCAACAACTTCTTGAATTGTAGAAAATAATATACCTCTATTTCTAGTTATGAATCTAATTTTGTGCAAAACTATTTCTTATTTTTCTTCTTTCCATTTTGAGACTTCTAAACTCATAGGATAAATAAAAAAGAGATAACCCTAGAAGACTTTACAAAAAGGATTAATAATTGGAAAATACACAAGGTACAAAAAGATTTAAATTACAAACTTTCAAAATTAATTTTTTCAAAACTGATGTTACAATTAAAATTCAAGAAAAAGACATTCAAATTTCAAAATCTTTTAAAATTATTCATCTTCTCTACCAAAGATCCCTATAAAACCACAGGGAAAAACACTACAAATACATCCTTATAAGACTAGTCTAAGTTGAAATCAAACATCTTACAAAAGAAGGTTTCAACACCTCCATCCTCACAGTTCTTAGAGATTCAAGATTTATAAATTTTCAATATTCACTGTTGAGCATTGTGGAACTAGTTTCTACAGTATTCTAATTTCCTTCAATTGTTATTCAAATCTTACAATCTCTTTAAATGAAAAAAATAATTTACAAAGTCTTATTTTACAAATAAAAACACATAATCATAACATGTTAGAAGGATCAATTTTAGTAACTTTGATTTTTAAAATTCATTACAAAGTCATGAATTTTACATTTACATCTAAGCACTATTTTTAATCTAAAAAGGAAAAACCCTTCTTCTATAAACATACTTAACTTGTTCTTGCTTTGTTATCTCAAAAGCAATCCAATGGAAAGATATTACTCTTCCAAAAAAATAAACTCTTGAAGGAGTAACAAAGCTACAACCATAACCATAAATGGAACCAAACATTAAACTCTCCAAAATCCAACAACATAAGATATAATGGTTGTTCTATCCCTCAACAAGAGATTTAATAGTTCTTGATTCTTTAAGATAGCCTCAACCTTTGCCATTATAGATTTAGGTTGTTTTCAAATCTACCTCCTATTACAAATCTACCCTTAATTTGTCTCATAAAGTTTAAATTCAAGCCCAACCTCTAAGATTTTTTACTTCTTATCTCCTTAACGCCTCTCTACAAAATGCAAACTATGATACAAATATTTCCCATCTAATGTATACAAACCTTACAAATTAGTCTCCATTAAGCTCTCTTGTATCAATCATCACTAAAAACATTTCACTTAAACTCTATATTTTAGAAAAAGATTTTTAAGTTAACAAAAAAAATATTTGTATGGTGACTTTTATACAAATCATAATTCTGAAAGAAAAATTTGGTTTTTCAAACATTTCTTACAAAAATGCCAAGAAATACAAAACTAGTTTTATGATTTCATTTTTCAACAAAAAGTACATATTCTATTTTTTGATTAGTTTGAAATTTATACTTTACAAAATAACATTTTTTATCCTTTTCAAAATTCCTCAAACCCTATTGTCTTAAGAAATAAAACCAGATAGTGGATTACTTCTAATCATAATGTCATTAAAGTAGAATATCCACTTTTGAGATATTTAAAACTTACCTATCAACAAAATAGAGTTGGTCTTGATCCTTACAAAATTTTTTAAGAAACTAATGATTTCAAAAGGTTTTCTAAAATGATCATTCATCAAAATAATTTTTCAAATGCTTACTTGCATACTTTATGCACTCAAGTAAGTAGGATAAAAATAATTTACAAAAAACTGAAATCAAAACTACCAACTTTGAAAAATCTTCAAATCTTTCAAAACCCCTTTCAAAATTTAAAAATACTACTTTAAAACCCTATTAAGTTATAAAAGTTACAACATACCCATTACCAAATAACAATAATTTTATCAACATAATCAAAACTCATCCTTTAAAATTAAACTCTTCTGATCCTTTTTCATCTAAAGTCATAAATACCCTAAACCAAAAATCTAATAAAGAAACCTTTAACACAAGAAACCCATAACTAAACAAAATTTCTTGGCCTAAACAGGTCTTATCATCCTAAATCTAGACATCCAAAATAAACCAAAGCCCTTAGCCCAATACAAATTTAATATCTCTTTTATTTATAAATAAAACATTAATAACATGTCTAAATATAACAATTTTAGCCTTTTTTAACAAATGACCATGGCTGCCAATACCTACAAAATCCAAAACCCAACCTCATACAATAATGTAATTGAATTTCTTATTGCAAAATTTTCTAGATAATTAAAAGGATGGTGGGATTACCATCTCATAAAATCTTAAAAATTTGAAATTTTACAATCCATCAAAACTACATAAGACAATGTCCTTATCTTTGATAACCTAGGAAATCTAATTGAAGATGTAGTGACTTATCTTATCCTTATAATTTTCTTACATTTTATAGGAGACCATTCTTATCTTAAAGATAAAAATGATGAACTCCTTAGTAAACTTAAATGTAGAAAGCTCAATGATTTTTAAAATTACAAAACCACTTTTTCTTAGTAAGATCATGCTTCATGAAGATTATAACCAACCTTTTGGAAAGAAAATCTTTTGGTAGGACTTCTCACTCAACTAAAAGAAAGGGTCAGAAATACCTTTGGAAACCAACTAACTTATAGAAAATTAATCAATTACACTCAAAAGAAAGGTTTCAAATTTGTTAAGATTTGAAACTTCAAAAATACCTCAAATGGGAATTGTGATAGTTTTGTATTAAAGCAAGAACTTTCTGTTAGCAATTTCATTCAAGATAACTTTGATAAAGCCATTAAAAGATATTACTTGTTACAAATGTAACAAGAAAGGACATATTTCAAAATACAACAAAATTAATAGAAAACTTCATGAACTCCAACTAGAAAGAAAAAACCCTTACAAAAATAATAGCTCTCTTCCAAACCTTTACGTTTCAAACCAATTCTTCCAATTTTTCAGTTGAAAACTCTTTTCAAATAGATGAAATCCAAATCACTTCCTTTGATATTCAATTAGAAGAAAAACAACATAACATGTTTATTAAAGATCAAGAGCTCCTTGTTGAGATCATCAAACATATTGTTAAACTTTTCTTATAAAATAAACGCCTTGACAAACTCCTCAAGACCTTTGAACCCTAGAAAACAAATCCTCCAAATCTCCCATCCACTAGTAAGTGTCCTTATGACCTTACAACAATCCTATCTAAACAAAGTTTTAAAAGAATAACACCAATTCTAGGATCTTGAAAAAGCAATCAAGATTCTCAAATTAAAATTTTGATAACTTAAAAACTAATAACATAAAGACCAAGAAGTTCTATAAATCCTTGTTACAAAACATTTTGACAAGGAAAACTATAAGAAAACTAACTTGGAGGAACCAAACCCTTAGGAACTCCAAAATCTTGAAAAATTTCCTTTTACTTTTCTTTTTATCATTGAACTTCAAATTTGATGTTATTACCTCATTTGATACTAATGTAAATTTAAACTATATCAAACAAGGAATAATTTCTCAAAAAGTTTTGAAAAATACAAATGAAAAAGTTTTTGTTACAAATGAATCCAATATGATAATTACTAGCAAAACTATCGCTTTTATTAAAAATCAAAATTTTCAAATCAAAACCACTTTTATGTTAGTTGAAAATATACATCATATTATCATTTTAAGGACATCATTAATTAATTTGATTACTCCCTATTCTGTTAATTATGATAGTATGTTTTTTCAAAATAAAATTTCAAAAATTTGTTTTCCCTTTTCTTAAAATACCAAAAACCAGAAATCTTAATCTTATAAAAGCTCATTTGATTTATAAAACAAGATCCACACAATGATTTCTACAAAACAATTTCATCTTTTTTAATTACAAAAAGATCTTGTTTTACAAAACATCCAAACCCAACTTCAAACTTTTCTATTCAACAAAAAAATTTCTAATTTCTATAATCTTTTACAAAAAAAAAGTTGTTTAAACTTTCCAATACTTTTAGGATTAAAAAAACAACATATGGTTGATCTTCTATATGAACCTGATTTTGCTAAAAATAAATTCCTACAAAAACTCATCCTATCCAATTATTTGCAAAACTTGAACAGCACTACAAAAAACAAAAAGTTGTTTAGAATCCAAAAACTTAATTTCAAAATCTTAATCACCATGGTCTTATATAGTTTTTTATGTCAATAAAAATTTTTGTAATAGAAAGAGGTACACCTGAATTGATCATCAACTACAAATCATTCAATAAACCCTCAAATGGATAAGGTATCCCATACCTAATAAAAAATATTTGTTATAAAAACTTAATTTTGTATTCATGTTTTCAAAATTTGACATGAAATCTAAATTCTAACAAATTCAAATTCATTTAAAAGACTATTACAAAATTGTATTCACTAGTTCTTTTAGTTAATATGAATAGTGTTGTTCCCATAGCTTTGTATGGGTTGTAATTGTTGTCAACCAGATTTAAGTGTGCAAGTAGAAGTGGCTCATTCAAGCATTCAAAGGATGAGTTTTCAGTAGAAAGAAAAGGGCAAGAAAAATAAATTAAGAAGGAGGACAATGTTGAATTTTGAATGGAATAGTAATATGATGCCACATGGAGGGGCAAGAAAAGAAATCCGCCGCAGCTACAGTAAGCCTTACTAGGGTTTTCATAGAAGGGAGTATATAAACCAAGACTTATCTCTTTTGAAAAAAAAAAACCACCCGAAAAATAGTGAAACAAAGCAAATCAGAATCGGTGAAAGCAAACCAGAATTGGTGGAACCACCGTATGATAGGGAGACTAGTGAGACAAGAAACCAAGTGAAACGTGAGACCAACGAAGCTTAAAATGGGTGAGACCAGACCAGACTTGGAGCAGGTGAAACGTGAGACCTGGTGAGACCAGCGAAGCTTGAAACGGGTGAGACCACATTAGACCTAAAGTAGGTAAAATGTAAGACCAGGTTAAACCACCGGAAGATAGTGAAATGGGTGAGACCAAACCAGAGATGATGAGACCAGAAAAGAGGGAATGGGTGACACCAGAACACACCGAAAGACCAAAATTGGTGAGACCAGAAAAGAGGGAAACAGGTGACACCAGAACACACTAGAAGACCAGAAACGGGTGAGACCAGAAAAGGGTGAAACGCGTGAGACCAGAGGAGACGTGAGACCAGAAAAGGGTGGAACGTGTGAGACCATAGAAGACGTGAGACTTGGAAAAGGTGAGACGTGAGACCAGACCAAGTGAGACGTGAGATCAAGTAAGACCAGACCAGAATGGTGAAATGGTGAGACCAGAAGACGAGTGAGACGGTGAGACAGTGAGACCAGAAGACAGGTGAGACCATGAGACGGTGAGACCAGGAGTTGTGTGAGACAACCTAAAGAAGAAGTTCGGTGAAGCATTTGAGAGAACTCAACGTATTTTTAGATTTCTTCAAGAGAGGTTAAAGAGTGTTTTGGTGATATTCCAAGCGATAGTGAAGCAACCTATTCAAATCAAACAGAGGTAAGACAAGTTAGAATAAGGGTAGACACAGTAGGTGACACTCTTTGTATTGTATTTGCTTCGTATTTGCAATAGTGAAAGGACAAAAGATTAAGACATCCATTGTAACTACATTGCAATCATAGGGAATACCACACAAGTATTTTCAAGTATAGTGGATTGTCTCGGTAGAGGAAGAAACTCTACCCCTGTGGAGTACGTCACATTGACGGAACCAGGTAAATCTCTTATGTCCTTGCTTTGAATTTACATTCTGTGTTTTGAATTGAGTTGTGAACACAGCTAAAGAATGAAGTTCCCGACTTCTCCCTAGGATCTACTAGTTTGTGATACTGAGAGGGGGGTGAATCAGTAGCACCACAATTCGTAATTCGCAGGTAAGTGAACAACTTCAACCTCTTCTTAAAAGCGAACTCTTTTTCAGACTCAACTAAGGTAGATCTATTGCTACCTACTAATCATAATAGTCCCTAAAGTCACCTTTCAAACACCTTGCCTAATAGACAATTCGGATGTTCTTGTTTAGGTCTTCGTTAGGTTATGGGTTGGCTGATACTTTAGCTGCGTTCACAACTTAATTCAAAACACAGAACATAAAGCAAATTAAGGACACACGAGATTTACGTGGTTTTGTCAACGTGACGTACATCCACGGTGTTAGGGACTCTCCCTTACTGAGACTATCCATTATACTTAAGAATTCTAGTTACAATGGATGTCTTAATTCTCTGCTCCTTTCACTATTGCAATTACTAAGCAAGTACAATACAAAGAGTGTCACTTACTGTGTCTACCCTTCTTCTAGCTCGTCTTGCCTTTGTTGAATTGAAAGGCTGCTTCACTGCTGTTTAGAAGTTCACCACAACGCTCTCTAACCTCTCTTGAAGAAATCTGGAAATACGTTGAGTTCTTTCCGATGCTTCGCCGAAGTTCTTCTCTACGTTGTTTCACACAACTCTTGCTTTCACCATCTCACGGTCTCACCTGTCTCCTTGTCTCACGTCGTCGCACGTTCTGGTCTCACGCCGATGCACGTTCTGGTTTGCACGCCTTGCTGGTCACATGTCTCACGTATGTTTCTGTCTCTTTTGCTGTCCAGCTAGATTTCTCTCTCTTACTGCCGGATTTCTCTCTCTTACTGTCCAGTCGTTCACTCTTCTTTGGCCATTCCAAATTTTCTCTCCTTTTCCCTTATTTCGTCATGTTTTCTCTCTCCTTCCCATCAACTCCTCTGTTCCGACCGTCTCCTCTTTCTCTCTCTCTCGACAGTTGTTCTTCGTTTAGCCCGGACGTCGACCGTCTCCTCTTTCTCTCTCTCTCTCGACAGTTGATTTCTTTGTTGCCGTCAGTATCTCTCTCTTCTATGGTCGTTTAGTTTCTTCTTTTACCGGTCTGCTCCGATTTGCTCAATTTTCGTTTTCTCTCCTATCTCCGATGACGGCTACGTTTTCTCTCTCCTTCCTATCAACGGCTACTCTCTCTTCTTTGGGTGTATTTTGGGCGTATCAATGGTGTGCCGATTTTCTCTTTTTTTTGGTACTCTTCTCTCCTTCGCCAGACGACGGCTACAATTTTCTTTTTCTCTTCTTCTTCCCTTTTTTCACTCCTTCATCCGACAGCTACTTCGTTTTCTCTCTTTTCCCGTCAAAGGCTTCTTTCTCTCTTCCAAGTGTTTTCTCTCTTTTTGTCCAATGACTTCACTATGCAGCTACTGTTCACTCGACGACTACATGTTCACTATGGCTACTTCTTTTCTATTTTGCCGTCCCCTGTTTCGTCGTTCGCTTGCCATCGGTGTTCTTTGGCCGTATGTTATGTTTTTCTGTTTTCTCTATTTGGTTATCCACACACTTTTGTGTTTTGCCGTGTATTCAATTGTGTTAGTCGTACCCTAATTTTGTCCTCCAAGGTCTTTATATACTCTCTTCCATGAAACCCTAATAGGGCTTACGTGGCGGATTTACGTTCTTGCCCTTATGCAGCGAATTTACTGTTTTCCCCTTCCATGTGGCTTTTACCTTCTTGCCCTTCCATATGACTTTACTTTCTTACACACTTAAACCTAGTTGACAACAATTACAACCCATACAAGGCTGTGGGAACAACAAAGAATCATCAAACCCATAACCTAAAAGAAGACCTAATCAAGAACAGTCAATCTGTCTAATAGGCAAGGTGTCTGAAAGGTACTTTAGGGACTATTGTGATTAATAGGTAACAATAGATCTACCTTAGTTGAATTTAAGAAAGAGTTCGCTTTTGAGAAGAGTTTGAAGTTGTTCACATACCTGCATATTGACAAGAGCTAAAGTATTAAAGAAGTAGAATACTTTGACTTAAATTATCAGAGTTTTTTCTTAAGGGGTGTGATACTGATTCACCCCCCTTTTAGTATCACAAACTAGTAGATCTTAGGGTGAAGTTGGGAACTTCAAATAGAATGTAATGTCATTCAATTTGGAAAATGCCTTTTTCTAAATTTTAAAGATTATAAAGAACATTTTTCAACCTTATTCAAATTTTTACATTGTCTATAAAGTTGATGTACTTATTTTTTTTCAAATTCTATTGATTAACACTTCAAACACCTATAAAAATTCTGCATTATAACAAAATAAAATGGCCTTGTGATTTCACAGTCAAAGATCCCTCTTTTAGAAATTAAAATTAGGCTTTTCGATTACTCTATTTCTAAAAAAAACTATCACTCCCATAGAAAGCTTAAATCATGTCTTAGATTTCATCCCAAATATCAACAAGATTGCAAAACCACTCAACAATAAACTCAAGAAAAACCCAATTTCTTAGACATCTTAATACATTATTCTTATTTGGAAGATAAAGTCCTTGGTCAAAGATATTGCTTGTTTACATATTATACTCTTGGTGGACTTATTTCAATTATACTCTTGACATCTTTATCTCTCAAGTCTAATAAGGTTACAACTTGTTTAAATCAAAATATATCCCTTTAATAAAAGAAAGAAGGTTGGCTCCTCTATTCATCTTCCATACAAAATTTTTCATGCTTTAGACTTTAGTCTAGTATTTTCAATATCAAACCTAAGAAGATGATCTCATTATTACCAAAACGTTCAAAGTAAAATGGTAGGATTTATTTAAGTTCTCTAAAACCATATACAAACTCACTATCCAAAACTAGTTAAAAATAACCTAGCTTCAATTCTAAAATTCTTTCAATAAAACCTATAAACACCACATTCCTAGCCCAAAAGTCATACACATTAGCTTTATTTGCAAAATCTCAAACTGAAAAGAATATTTTGTCATAATGTAACAATTATTGCAATCTTAAACTTCTTCGACCTAAATTTAACTCACCTAAAACTCTTAGGTATTTTAGTCCACTAAACCCATTATTGATCTCAAGAACAATAATGAAGATAATTGCTTTGGCATTCTCCCCCTAATCAAGTAAAAAAAACAAAAAAACAAAAGACCAAACATCTTTTAATGCAAACATAAGACTGCTAACTCTACAACAAAACAAACCTACTTTTGGTGTACATAAGACTTTAATTGCCAACTCCTCAATAGGACAAAACAACTTTCATTAGACTTTAAAGGATCCTACAAATCCTTTAAAGTTTTGTTTATGATGTTTTGTTTTTTATGCGATAAAAAGAAAAAAATATATTGTGTTCTTATATATATATGATTCTTATCTACATAAATATTGTTTTAAAGCATTCTTTTGCTTAGACTAGTAAGAGATAAAATACATAATCAAATGCTTTAAGTCATTTATCAATATAATGAAAAAAAAAAAATGAGTTCAATGTTTTGTCTTTGCATTCATTAGCTTATAGATATCATAATAGATTAATAATAATAGAATTATTACCTTCAAATAGATTCATTTGGTTTTTCCAATTAATTCATACTTATTTATGGGCTAATTAACATAAGTGAGTAAATATGATATACTTTTCTTTAGCTTAATTCTTAATCCTTTATTGCCTAACATGACCTAACCTCTTATATATAATATTAACATCAATACTTACTTTAAGTTAATATAACCAAGGAAAAAGCAATCAATATTATGAAATTCACTATCCACATAATTAAATCCATTAGGCAAAAGCAATAGCAAATGTTTATATCATTATCATAAGAGTTTAAGTTATGACCTAAATCAAGAAGTAGTGTGACAAAGACCAAATTGTACCAAACTCTAGCATGTAAGAAATCACAAGTAAGAATTAGATTTAACCATTACGCAATCTTGTTTGCAAGTAATAATATCATTTGGTATTCAAATAATTCTCTATATATTCATTACATCATAATAACATTTAATAATGTTTCATTTATGCACTAAGTTCTTATACTATATGATTCATTAATCAAAATTTATCATCTATTTAGGATAGGATTCAATGAGTAATATCAACTGAAAATCTTAAGCACAAATAAAGGGTAAGCAATAGGTCCTTTCTTTGCTAGCTCAATACACACTGAGCATTGAACTTATCTTGCTATAACCTTAAGGATTGGTATTGTCCTTTTATACATTGACATGTTCACCTTTCACTTCAATTAATTTCAATTTTTTCTCAACTCTTTCCCAAACTAATTCCATCAAAGGATTCACTGCTTGAATCACATAAAAGTAATAAATGTTTTTTTAGCAAATTGAGCTATATATGAGAAGATTTAGCAACTTTTAAGTGCTTGTCACCAAGCACATATAACATTCATGTCATAAATTACCAAACACACAACCATTGTGTATCATAACTTATATGTGCTTATAACTTTTGAAAAGATCAAATTGTAATTTACATTTATTGCTTGAATAAACATCTAAATTGATACAATTAATCCTAACTTCACACCCTTTATTAAACTATCAAATAAACATTCAATAAAGATTTAATACTTGCATTAAGTTCTTTAACTCAATTGTAGATTTAACTTTAAAAATTGTTTAAAGGTAAACCATGTCATTTGACAAGTAAAATACATTTTCAAACCTTTTAATGAGATTGATTTATATATTTTTCAACATTGTTACACGAGTAATATTAACCTTTAGTTTTGTTTAGGACTTACTAAGTCTCTTGATCTCTTTATGATGAATAATAATTTCACTTTTAAATATAGAACACGATATGGTATAAAGTTTTTTTAGTACATTCCTCTCTTATGATTATAATAAATTTTATTAAGCCAAATTTCTTAATTTGCTTTGTTTACATAAGCAATCCATTCATAACAAAACTTAGTTGTCATGATCAATGGATAAAGAGACACTAGCATAGAATGATGATAATACAACCATACTTGTACATTAATTTTGTAATGAATTCAACTAAATCAATGATAATTTAGTGAAAAATATGATATCAAGAGTTCACTACACTTATAATCATCTCTTATATTTAAATGTATAATTAACATCATTCTAATTAATTCTCCCAAAATTTGAGTTCTATACATGAGAATTCTTTCAATTTTTTCAATCTATAAACTCTTATTAGAATATAAATCTTCCATTAACATTAAGATTCATCATGTCATTATTTTTTTAACATACAAATTACATAATATAGATATCACATATGCCAATCACATTATAGCAAAAAATAATTTATATAATTTTACTTATAACTCTAAAGTAGAGAATCAATATGTTATTATTATTATTATTTTCAATGATGTAATTACTTATAAGTAATTGCAAATAAATTTCACATAAATTTAGATAAACATATAGTAAATATATCATAATTAATTTTAGTTACATAATCACAAGTATTTATGGAAGGCATATGAATAATGATATTATAAAATTATGTAATTTCATATACATATTCATGACATATTAAAATAACAATTAATGACAAATTTTAATCTCAAAATACATAAACAGCAACACTTAAATGGAAAGGTTGTTCTTTCCTTCATCAAGAGGTCAAATAATTCTCGACTCTTTAATGTAGCCTCAACCTCTTCCACCTTAGATTCGACAAGCTTTCCAAAGCCACCCTTCTCAACACTTGTTACAAATAGACCCTACAAAACCTAAGTCCAAATCGTACCTTTAAGATTTTCCACCTTTGATCTCCCTAGCACTTCACTACAAAATGCAAACTATCAAACAAATATCACACATCCCATCTATGCAAATATCACAAACTAATCTCCACTAAGTTCTTGCCCTATATCAATCATTACTAAAAATACTTTTCATAAACTTCATAATTTAGAAAAGAATTTTCAAGTTGATAAAAAGTATTTGAATAATGATTTTTATATAGATCATAATGCAAAAAAAAAAAAATGGTTTTTCAAAAACTTTTTACAAACTCATCATGAAATAAAAAATCAATTTTATGATTTTATTTTAAAACAAAAAGCCCACATCTTATTTTTTGACTAGTTTGAAATCTATACTTTACAAAACAATATTCTTTATCCTTTTAAAACCCAAATCTCCAAAACCAACTTTAACCTCTCTAACTTCTCACAAAACAACCTTTTACCAAAAAAAGAAAAAAAAAAGAATCCTAAACTTCCTCCTTTAAATAGGTCAATACTTTTATCAAAGATCAAAAACTTCTTTTAAAAGTTGTTAAGTATATTACTAATCTTTCCTTGTAAAAAGAATACCTAAAAAAACTCCTCAAAACTTTGGCTTTTCAAAACCTATCTCTTCTAAGTTCCCTTCAATCACCAAGCCACCTTATGACCTTACAACCATTTTGTCCAAAAAAACCTTACAAAAAACCACTCCAACCCTCCTAGACCTCTAAAAGAAAATCAAAATCATTAAAACTAACCTTAAATAACTGCAAATTCAATAACAAAAGGACCAATAAATCTACAAATCCTCTTTTTAAAGTATTTAAAGAATGAAAACCATGAAGAAATTAGCCTAGAGAAACTAGAGTCTTAAAAAACCCAAAACCTTAAGAAATTTTAACCTAATTTTTTGTTTGTTCTTGAACAAGTTACTTCAAAAAAATATTTGGTCAAAATTATTCTTCCTTTTTCAATTGATTTCAAAATTGATACTATTGCTTTATTCGATACCAATGTAGATTTGAATTATATCAAATAAGGGATAATATCTCAAAAAGTTTTGGAAAATACAAATAAAAACTTTTTGCAACAAATGACACCAAAATGAATGTTTCTTACAAAACTATTACTTTTATATAAAAGCAAAATTTTCAAATCAAAACCACTTTTATGATGGTTAAAAACATACATCGTCTAGTCATTTTAAAGAAACTATTCATTAATTTAATTACTTCCTATTATGTTGACTATGATGTTATTTTTTTTCAAAACAAATCCCAAAAGGTTGTTTTCCCTTTTATTGAAAACCCTAGAACTAGAAATCTCAATCTTTTACAAGCTCACTTAATTTTTAAAGACAAACTTTAAGCAATCATTTATGCAAAACAATTTTTATCTTTGTTAATTACAAAATCATCTTACTTTACAAAAAAATCCAAAATCAACTACAAAACCCCTCTTTCCAACAAAAAATTTTTGATTTTTAAAATCTTTTAAAAAAAGAATATTGTTTAAATCTTTTAAATGCTTTTTGGGGTAGAAAATGCCATATGGTTGATCTTTCCTATAAACCTGATTTTGATGTAAAACAAATTTTTACAAAAGTCTATCTTATTCAAATGTTTGCAAAACTTAAGCAACAAAAAAGGAATTACTAATCTTCAATCAAAAAATTTGATTTCCATGTCATGATCATCTTGGTCTTATGAAGCCTTCTATATAACAAAATTTTAAAATAAAAAGAGGCATACTTACACTTGTGATAAACTACAAGCCCCTCAATAAAACCCTCAAATGAATTAGGTATCATATGCCCAAAAAAAAAGATTTATTATGAAAACTCCATTTTATATTCATTTTTTACAAATTTAACATAAAATTTGGTTTATAGCAAATTTAAACCCATCCAAAAAATTATTACAAACCTACATTTACTATTCCATTTAATCAATATAGATAGAATGTTATGCCCTTTAGTTTCAAAAATTTCCCTTCTAAATTCCAAAGAATTATGAATGACATTTTTCAGTCATATTCTAATTTTTCCGTTATCTATATAAATGATGTCCTCGTCTTTTCAAATTTAATTGACCGACATTTCAACATTTATAAAAATTTTTCTTCATTACAAAACAAAATGACCTTGTAATCTCTTAGTCAAAGATCTCCCTTTTCCAAACTAGAGTTAGGTTTTTAAGTCATTACATTACCCAAGGAACCATAACTCTCATAAACAGATCTTTAGCTTTTGTTAACAATTTTCCAGATAAAATTCTTTACAAAACACAACTTTAACACTTTTAAAGAAGCTTAAACAATGTCTTAGACTTTGTTCCAAATATCAACCAAATTGCAAAACTAATCTATGACAGACTTTGACAAAATCTTGTCTTTTGGACACCACAACGTATTATACTTATCCAATTAATCAAAACCTTTGTCAAAGAAATTGTTTGTCTCCATATAGCCAATCCTTTTCTTCCAAAATTGTTGAAACCAATGTCTCTGACTTTGCTTATGGTGGCATTCTCAAATAATAACGAAATGGCCAAGAGTAAATAGTTCAATTTACTTATGCACATTAGAACGATTCTTAAAAGAATTATTCTACAATTAATAAAGAAATTCTTGTCATTTTCATGTGCATTACAAAATTTCAAAGTGATTTGTTAAAGCAAAAATTTCCTTCTTCACATTGATTGCAAGTTTGTATAAGAAGTCTTACAAAAGGATGTCCAAAATATTGCATCTAAGTATATTTTTACTAGATGGCAAACTATTATATCTATTTTTTATTTTGATATTGAATATGTTGAGTACATCTTTGAAGTTCCCAACTTCACCCTAGGATCTACTAGTTTGTGATACTGAAAAGGGCGGTGAATCAGTATCACCACAATTCGCAGATATGTGAACAACTTCAATCTCTTCTTAAGAGCGAACTCTTTCTCAGATTCAACTAAGGTAGATCTATTGCTACCTACTAATCACAATAATCCCCAAAGTCACCTTTCAAACACCTTGCCTATTAGGTCTTCGTTAGGTTATAAGTTGGCTAATACTTTTGCTGCGTTCACACAACTCAATTCAAAACACAGAATGTAAATCAAAGTAAGGACACACGAGATTTACGTGGTTCCGTCAACATGATGTACATCCACGGTGGTAGGGACTCTCCCTCTACCAAGACAATCCACTATACTTGAGAATACCAGTTACAATGGATGTCTTAATCCTCTGCTCCTTTCACTATTGCAAATACTAAGCAAGTACAATACAAAGAGTGTTACTTACTGTGTCTACCCTTCTTCTAACTTGTCTTGCCTCTGTTGAATTGAATGGCTGCTTCACTGCCACTTAGAAGTTTACCATAACGCTTTCTAACCTCCCTTGAAGAAATCTAGAAATACGTTGAGTTATTTTCGATGCTTCACCGAATTTCTTCTCTATGTTGTCTCACACAACTCTTGCTTTTACCGTCTCACAGCTTCACCCGTCTTCTGATCTCACGGTCTTACTGTTTCACGGCCTGCCCTCACACTTCTGGTCTGTCACGCCATCACACATTCTGGTCTTATGCCATCTCCTGACGTACACCCATGCTTCTGCTACGCTCTCATCATAGCTTTGCTGGTCTCGCGTTTCAGCTTTGCTGGTCTCCTATTTCAGCTTCGCTGGTCTCCTGTTTCAGCTTTGCTGGTCTCGCGTTTCAGGTCACCAATTTCTGGTCTCTCTTTTCTGGTCACCCATTACTGGTCTCACAGCCTGGTCACCTGTTTCTTCTAGGGGTGGTGCGTTTCTGGTTTTTGCTCTTACCTTACGTTTCTGGTTTTCTTCTCTTCCAGGTCTCACGCCTCACGCCTTACCTGTCTGTTTCTAGTTTTCTTCTAGCTAGTGGTCTCACCTTTCACGGTTTCTCCTCTCTTCCTGTACGGATAGTGTGCTGTCTCCTCCCTTACCAATGGTGCGTTTGCCTTTCCTTTTACCGTGAGTCACACGGTTTCCTTTCAGCCGTTGCCCGGTTTCCTTTGCTGTCTAAGGTCTCCCTTAGTTTGCCGTGTGTTCACTCTTGCAATCCAGCCGGTTTACTCTTCCTTGTTGTAGGGTTTTGACTCACCAAGGTCTCACTTGCCGTTGGTGTGTTGTGACTATGCTCTCTTTATTGTCGTTCACCTTGCCTTGGCTATTCTCCTCCTTGCCATCTACACCTCTTTTGCTGGTTGATTGCTTTGCCGTTTAGCTTGTGTTGGCCGAACATTTTCTTGTGTTAGACGGTTCCTCCTTTATGTTTGGCCGGTTGTCTCCTTACTTGGACGTTTAGGGTTTTCTCTCAACATTGTGTTTTCTCTCTTAGCCGAATACCCTAGCTTGTGTTGGCCAATTTCTCTCTTTGGACGATTTCTCTTTATGTTGGTTGAATGGTTAGTTGGACGTTCTCTCTCTTTCAGCCAATGGTGGTTTTGCCATTCACTCTTTGGTTTTGGCGTGCTATTTTGTGTTTAGCCGTTCCACCTTTTCTAATTTGTGATTTACCGTCCACCCTCTCTTGCTGTCCAGCCGTGTACTCTCTCTTTGCTGTCCAACCGTTCCTCCCTTGTTTTCTCTCTTTGGCCAATCACCCACCTTTGCCGTTTGTTTTCTCTCTCTTTGTTGTCTAATTGTTCCTCCCTTGTTTTCTCTCTTCGGCCAATCACCCACCTCTGCTGTACTTTCTCCTTGTAGGATTTTATGTTTTGCCCGGTGGTTCTATTTAGCCGTTCCCTCCTTGCCTAGCCATCCACCTCTTTGTCGTTGGTTATGCTTTGCTATGTAGGGTTGTATGGACGTTCACCTTGTTTGGCCATGTAGGTTATGTTTGAACGTTTGTCTCTTTGGTTAACCAGTTGTATAGGTTTTTCAAATGGTTGAATTGTCGATCCATACCTAGCTTTGTCTTCCAAGGCCTTCATATACTTTCTTCCATGAAACCCTAATAAGGCTTACGTGGCGAATTTACATTCTTGCCCTTATGCGATAGATTTACTTTCTTACCCCTCCATGTGGGCAGATTTACATTCTTGCCCCTCTATGTGGCTTTACTTTCTTGCCTCTCCATGTGGCTTTACTTTCTTGCACACTTAAATCTAGTTG